>CM065805.1:127895786-128495786 GCA_033398695.1 Orobanche coerulescens
TTTCTGTACATCCGAACCTAGTAATGTACTATAAAAGATAACCCCCACAATGAGACATGTAATTGCCGTGAGTATACTGTGCAGGAAATCTAGAAACTTATTATTGTATTCTACAGATAATATTTCTAGAGAAATAGTATAATTTGGAGGCAATAGATATAATACATAAAACTTTGACGATAACATATTAAAAAGCATTATAGTAATGAGGGGCGAAAGGAAATGCAATTAATTTAAGAGAGGCAGCAAATATTAAGTATACGCCTGAAACGATCAGGTATTATTTAGAAGACTAATTTTCAAAATATTACAGCTGTAATCTTTACTATTATTTTAGGACAATATTTATTACTAGTATCAAAAAGAAATATGCGATTTCCATAATGTACAGCCACACAGAAGACGTATGTGAGAAAGTTGATTGACGACAAATTCGACAGCGTTGAGAATGCAGTAGATATCATCAATTCTATTCCAAGCGATGTAGCTAAAGCAGCTCAAAAAATCTGGTTTAAACCAACTTATCTGCCCGAGGCCTGAGTTTGGGCAGTCGTAGGCCAAGTTCTCTCTTGAAAACATATTTAGCCAGATTGGGAATGCAGTAAATGTCAGCAACAGCACGTTCGAGAACACGACGACAGTCGAGCGTATCGCAGTCCTCAAATAGTGGTTTGTATGCAGGTGTCTCATCAAGATAGCCGTCTAATTGATTCCACTGACTTCCAGTATAGTACATGATTTTTCTTGCTTTGAAACTCGAATAGAGTTTGCTGTAGAGACGTCTGATTTGCATTCTTGGAGTTAAAGCATCGAGACAAAGTTCGCCTGAAATATGCGTAGGACTATTTGGAGGGCACTGAAATGGCAATTCATACTCTGGGTACTCAAATAATGAAGTGAGTGCATGAAAATTGTCTCGCTTTTGCTGTGTCCCTCTCTCGTTGTTGGAGCAAGATCGGAATATGCGTCATTGTGCGGAAGCATGAATATAAGGTGTGGAAATTAAACGTCACATGGATTTATGGAGGTTCGGCTATAAACGAGCCTACGCCCTCTCTCGGTATCTTTTTCTATAGGTTGAAGATAAAAATCTCTGCACCTCTCTTCTATCAGTCGAGGGATAACCGTTACAATCACGTCTTCTATTGGCCGTGATAAACCACTCGTACTTGTCTTTGTGTCGGTCCAAGTTAAACCATTTTCCTTTTCTGTTGGACAAGGAATCAACCACTCTAGCTTTCTATGGGTACTAGATAAACCTCACTAAGATAGCGATTGCGATTCTAATAATGCCGGATCCTTGATCCTAATAACACCGAATCCAATCATATCTTTTCTTTTACCTCTCGTGTATATGTTGAATGTATAAACACTCAAACTACAATATCACAATAACAATGTAAGTATATCAATCTCTAATGAATGTATGTTTTGCTTGAAGTTGTTATATGGATGAATACTAAGGATGTGGTATTTATAGGCATTGGAGCCTTACTAGTCGTTAGCACCCTGAAACTCCATTACATATGCTATCTTCTTCACATTACGTACACTACAGATATTATGTACGTTAACCTCAAAGGGTTACGTACGTTAGCTTAGTCCAGTTACAGTCCAGTAACATTTGTTTCTTACGTACGTTATCAACAACCCTTTACGTACGTTAAGTATACGTTATTACTGACGTCATATATTCGTTGCCGCCTTTTTGACTTTGACACGTCCAATGTTCTTCTGGTTTGAACTCTCAAACTTACACTACGTACGTTAAACAACAACTATTACGTACGTTAATCTGCACATCTTACGTACGCTATAAGAATCCTCTTACATACGTTAAGCTTGTATTTTTCCAGCTTTTTACAACTTCATTTCCTTCGATGCTTTGCTCCGTCTCTTTGTTGTTTTGTTTTGTGTATCAACTTAAATCATCAAAACATTATTAATACATGTATGGAACAAAATGTTCCAACAATCTCCCCCTTTTTGATGATTACAAAACAACACTTCGTCAATGGGATTTACCTGCAAAAATACAAATATTTGTATATGTGTACAGACCAAAGTTTTTGACTTTGTCCGTTTCGTTAGTTTCTTCTCCCATTTCTTTTTCGACTCCTTCTTTCCTTTTCTTTTTCTTTTCGAATTTTCAAATTTTCATCATCTTTTCGACTTTTCTTCTCATTTTCTCCTTTCAACTTCTATTTTTCTTTTCAATTTCAACTTTTCGACTTTTCTTCGATTTTTCTCCCCCTTTCAGGGTTAATCCCATTCTTCAATTTCTCCGTTCTCTCGCCCTTTTTGTTTTCATCAAAAAGTGTAATAATGATACCAAATATAAAATACTCCCTCCGTCCGCCACCTATATGCAACAACTTCCTTTTCCATCCGTCCGCAATCTATGTGCATTGTTTATTTTTGGCAATTTTTTACCCTTTCACAACATAAGTGGGTTCATTTACTCCACTCACAACACATCCTACCAACTAAGTCAACTCAAATATTAAAACCCGTGCCGGTCAAAAGAGTGCATATGGGTGGTGGACGGAGGGAGTATGCATGATACCAAATGATAAATATAATTATATGCATGGATAGAATATAACTCCTCCTGAAAATATTATCTCCCCCTTTGTAAAATATATTTTGATAAAAATCAATTTTTGGGGATCCAACCGAGAGTTGGTTTTTCATTTGAAACATAGATGATATTTGAAATAATTGTTCCTTTAGGAACCCAAATCTTTTTAATTTTAATCGTCTGGCGTGGGCTTTTACAGTTAGAAATGTGATGCTCGATTTTCAAACATTTTACACAACGGGGTATCTTTAAATTTAAGGATTCGTTTTTAGAATTAGTTGTGAATCCCAACCCCTGTTTATTTAATGTGAACTTTTGAACCGAGAGCATATTTTCAAATTTCTCGTTTCCGAGAGAAAATTTCTTCATTAAATTTTTGAGCTTGGTTTGCATTTTAACAAGATTATCCTTTAAAATATTTTCATTTTCAAGACATTTAGAATGATCGATCTCGATAAACTTTCCCTTTTCAAAAATTTTGGAATTATCAATTTCCAAAGATTTATTTTTAAATTGAAGGGATTTAATTTCGGATAAAGCATTTTGATAATCCGTATGCAATAATTCAAATGCTTCAAAAAGTTCATCGTAAGAATTACTTACTTGACTTTCAACATCACTATCGTCGAATGAACTTCGGGCCATGAGAGCAAGATTATTTTGATTGATAGAATCATCATCTTCGTCGTCATCACTCCATGTTGAAACGAGAGCCTCCTTCTTTGGTTTAGCTCGGCAATTCTTGGCAAAGTGACATGGTTTACCACATAATCGATAATTATTGTCGAATTTCTTAGATTCGCCCGAGTGTCTTTCTTCTTCCGGTTTAATAAGGTTTGAAACTTATTAATATTCTTGGCATAATATGCCGATTCTTCATCGCTATCATCCACCGGAAATTCTTCTCTCTTTGACATCTTAGCCTTCAAGGCTATCGATCTTTCCTTCGGTTTCGGCTTTGCATTTCGAGATTTAAGGACAATCTCGTAATTTATTAGTGAACCAACGAGGGCACTAAAATTAAGATTATTGAGATATTTCGATTCCATAATCGCCGTCACCGTTCCGTCCCATTCAACAGGTAGTGATCTTAAGATTTTCTTGACTTTTTTAGACCCAGGCTCTGTTCAGAGATTTTAAGGGGCCATGTCAGGTTTCCAGCCGATAATCTCGAACGCATGACGTCATTAGAATGTTCATTTTCTATTACGGCGTAAATTTAGAAACTTCTCTCTACAGAGTATGAATCAGATCAAAGATGCATAAATCTCTCTCTCTCTCTCTCTATATATATATATATATATATATATATATATAATAATGACAATAATAATATCAGAAACATGTTAAACTAGTTGTGTAACAATAGCACAAATTTAACAAACATGAATAACAAAAATCGTAGTAGAACATAAAATGAATGTCGCATGTTCTTGTTCATGGCGTTGTTACACCTACTTAGGCCCAGGCTCTATTCAGAGATTTTATGGGGCCAATGTCAGGTTTCTAGCCAATAAACTCGAACATGCTACATCATTATAACATTCACTTATCTAATACAAGGGAAAAGGTATTTGTATTGAGGTACGTATAGAAAAAAAAGGGGGCAGAAATGGGAAGGCATCACTTTCCAAAGATCGATAACATAGAAGTAAATGGAGCATGAAATGAATATCATGCGTTCTTGTTCATGGCATTGTTAAGTAAAAGGCGTCGGTAAATGGCGTCGGTAAACGGCATCGTTAATTGTGAAAAAAGAAAAAAAGATAATAATAAAAATTTACCAACGCCGAAGTGGCGTCGGTAAATGGCGTCGGTAAACGGCGTCGTTAATTGTGAAAAAAAAGAAAAAAAATAAGTATGCGAACCGGTCGTCGGCAATGGCGTCGGTGAACCAATTAAATAACGGGCGTCAGTAATGACGTCGATAAATTATAAGTTTAATAACGGCGGGTACGGGCGTCAGTAAATGGCGTCGGTAAAAACTGTTTTTTTTTATCCTATATAGGATCACTTCTTTTGGGTTTAGAATCCGACTTTGTTTTGACTTTAGAAGATGTATTTGTTTTGTCCAAGGGGCATAAAAACAGTGTATCTATTCCGGTCATGGACCGAGAAGGCTTTTCATTTTTCATTGGTGATGGTTCCTGCAAATTTATTTCAGAAATAAACTAGTGGGTACTGCTACATTGTTAAATAGATTGTATCATCTAAACCTCAGCAACAAAGTAGTTATGAATACTATGACTAGAAAATGTGGTAGGGATGAAACCATTCAGGTTTCGAAATGGCATCTTAGACTTGGTCATGTTAGTCAGACCAAGGTTTACAAAATAGAGAAAGATAGACTTATAGGTCCATTGGGATCGGATCCCTTTCCTACATGTGAATCTTGCCTTAAAGGCAAAATGACTAAGTCCCCTTTCACAGGGACTTTTGAAAGAGCCGCTGATAAACTGGGATTAATCCATACCGACGTATGTGGTGCTTTGGAAGTAGCATGTGACGGATATCAGTACTTCATTACATTTACAGATGATCATACTAGGTATGGTTATGTATACTTAATGAAACATAAATCCGAGGCCTTTGATAAATTCCAGGAATTCAAGGCCCTAGTCGAAAAAAAAATTGGTAATCATATCAAAACACTTCGGTCGGATCGAGGTGGCAAGTATATGAGTACAGAGTTTGACGAGTTCCTGAGGGAACATGAAATAGTATCACAACTAACACCTCCAGGTACTCTTCAGTTAAATGGTGTGTCAGAAAGAAGAAACCAGACCTTGTTGGACATGGTCCGTTTCTATGCTGGGTTATACTGACTTACCGATTTACTTGTGGAGGTATATACTCCTGACTGCTGTAAATATCTTGAACAGATGTCCTTCCAAATCCGTTCCTAAAACTCCACATGAGATGTGGGAGGGCAGGAAATCAAGTCTTAATCACATTAGGATTTGGGACAATGGGTTATCTATTCTATATGCCCGAAGATCGAAAGATCATTGTTGCTTTACAAGCACACTTCCTGGAAGAAGAGTTCATTCAGGAAGGCGGAATAGGTAGAAACATTTCTTTGGAAGAATACAATGAAACTCCTCAGGAGATACCTGTGCAAGAAATTGGAACCGAACCTTCTGAAACACAAGTACAACCACCTCGTAGGTCTAGTAGGGTGTCTCATTTACCTGAGAGGTATGGGCTTGTGCACTTGGAGGAACTGGGTCTCCATGAGGTTCCAAGTGATAGCCAAGAGACCGACCCAACGACCTATGACCTAGCAATGGTGGATGTAGACTCCATGAAATGGACTATAGTAGTCTTCATGTAGTTGGGGCCTTCGTTTTGACGAGGCAGTCAAAGAGTTTAACTTCGTGCAAAATGAAGAGGAACCTTGTGTATACAAGAGGGTTAGTGGGATCAAGATCACATTCTTAGTACTATATGTAGATGACATTCTACTAATAGGAAATGATGTGGGAATGCTCAGTTCTGTGAAAGCTTGGCTTTCGAGTAATTTCTCCATGAAAGACTTGGGAGAAGCAACCTATATTCTTGGTATTCGGCTCTACCGGCATAGAGCGAATATAACAATAGGTATTTCCCAAGCCCTCTATATAGATAAGATCTTAAAGCGATGGATGATTCTAAAATAGGGTTCCTTCCGATGCGACATGGAATAAAACTCACCTCGAAGATGTGTCCTCAAAGCGAAGAATAACGAAGGGAAATGAGTTATATACCATATGCTTCGGCCGTGGGTAGCCTTATGTATGCTATGTTGTGTACGAGACCTGACATTGCGCATGCTGTAAGAGTGGTGAGTAGGTTTCAGGCAAACCCAGGTAAGAAACATTGGACTGCCAAATCCAGGTTTCAGGCAATCCCTTTTGCATGAGCATCATTGGTTTTTGGAAATTCTTTTGAATTCGAAAACATGTTCTGGTATGATCATGTGTGCTGCTAGTGATTTGTTTCCTACATGTCTATCGGGGCAATGCTTGGGTGTGAGTTGTTGTTTGCTGTTATGATGCACATATTATGTTTCGTGATGGCATATAATTTCTTGTATTCGGGCATTGTATACGTATGGTGCGTGAGTGGTGATTGGTTTATATGAGTACGTTGGATCCTTGCTCGAGCAACGACGCCGTCTCATATATGCCTCTTCAGTTATTGGCTCAAGCATGTCTTGGATGTTGTTGGTTTCCTGTGTTGAGTACCTATCTTTAAGGCATTTGAATGATTGAAGTTTCAAGTTTTTCGCCTTGTGCTGCTCCCCTTTTGTGGATGCGACATGGAATAAAACTCACCTCGAAGATGTGTCCTCAAAGCGAAGAATAACGAAGGGAAATGAATTATATACCATATGCTTCGGCCGTGGGTAGCCTTATGTATGCTATGTTGTGTACGAGACCTGACATTGCGCATGTTGTAAGCATGGTGAGTAGGTTTCAGGCAAACCTAGGTAGGGAACATTGGACTGCCGTAAATAACGTTCTCAAGTACTTGAGAAGGACTAGAGATATGGTTCTGATGTATGGCGGTGGAGAATTGGATATGGTGGGATTCACTGATTTGGACTTCCAGGGACAGAAAGGACAACTCGATGTCTACTTCTGGCTACATATTTACTCTTAATGGAGGAGCAGTATCTTGGCATAGTGCCAAATATAACGTGACTACTAATTCCACCTACTGGTCTGAGTATAAAGCGGCCTCGGAGCCCTCCGAAGGAAGGATTTAGAAGTTACTGGGTAAACTTCACGTGACACCTTGTGCTGGCTGTCAGAGCGGTAGCACAGGCCTAGGAGCCGAGGTTTCACAATAGTACCAAACATATTGAGAAAGAGTATCATCTCATAAGAGAATTTATTCGCAAAGAGATACATTGTGCTGCATAGAGTAGAGTCAGCCGAAAACGTCGCTGATCCACTGACCTAGCCACTTTCTCAGATTAGCTTCGAGCGTCATCTGGAGAACATGGGTATTAGATACCATAGTGTGTGGCATTGAGTGAAAGTGGGAGATTGTTAGGAGTATGCCCTCGAATGCCACTCAGAGGATGATGAGTGAGGGCATTGTACTTGTTATTATATAAATCATTAATATAAGGCAATGGATGTTTCTTTATTTACTGGTAGTTACTGGCATTCCTAACTCGTAAATATACATATAGAAACTAGTCCGTGTATTTGAGAGCAAAACGTTCCACTCCTTATTGGATAAGGGGGTCGGCACTGGAAAGGTTTATAGCTTAAATACTTAATCGTTCAGAAGTCGATGAAACTTGACTGGGCGTTAAGTTTATGTGAAGACTTGTATGACGTGTTCTTTGACATGGAGAGTGCCTGTCGAACACTAATGGTTAGTGGGAGCACACGTTATAGATATGCTAATTGGATTAGTATACTCGAACCGACTCACCCTCGATTCGTCACACGAATTTTACTCCGGGACAGTCAATGGCGGAATCGAAAGGTTGTGATAGGTATTCGTGAACCTTCAACTTGAGGATTTAGTAGGGTTGTGCTTGTGACGTCAAGATTTTCATTAGAGTAGTTGGACCCTGTAAACTGGGAGGTGGGGGTCAACCTCGACGTGCGTCTTGACGGGCAAGTAGCAGGTCCTACTGAATACCAAGATAGAATTCTTTCTCCCGTTAGTGAGCGGGTTATATGTCCTATGCGGTTATTGGCAGATGAGATCATAAGTCTTTGGCCAAAGCATTGAAGCTAGTTGTATTAGATACACGAGAGCTAAATGATCTCGATTTGCATTAACTCATGCATAGAGTCAAGTACAGATAGGGTTTGACTTACCGTGACCCTATATCTTGATCGGGACATCTGAAAGAAGGGTTTATACATATACTGGTATTCACGACAGAAAGTTTCTTGAATGTTCCCAATCATTCGTTCTCAGTTGGGGTACAATGTAGGCCGCCAGGCTGTCTAGGTGGTGCTACTACTATTTGGTTCCTCCCATTGCTGACTGAGACGGACCTACCGAGTCATGCAATAGGATTGATGACGAAATGAATCGAGCTTATTCTCTCATTATGAATATTAGATATTGGATATTTAAATTTGGGACATTGGTGTCTAAATCGATTTATTGGATAAATTGATTTACGGCCTAATGAATTAAATATATTACTGGGTGATTAATTTAATTCATGAATATAATTATTTCTTGGAGAAATTAATTATGTTATTATGTATTTGATATGATTAATTAATTAGATTAATTTATATAAATACATCGGAACGGAATCGGAGTTTATAAGTTTGGACTCACGGTAGTCCGAAATGAACCGAATTCGTCCGACTCCTTCTAGATGGCCGCCCCACCCCAACTCACCTCCATGTGAGTCTTCTTGTCTACATCATGATGTTTGGAATATCTTTTGTCAAAGGGACAAGTATCATGCACATTATTTGGGGGGGGGGGGATTTTAAATTGTGAGATAAAGAATATGAAGTGAAGACTTATATATCTCATCACTAATTCATTGTGTTTGAATACGTGAGTTTGAGGAAGGAGAGAGAGAAAAAGAACTTAGAGTTCATTTCATGGTCTTCAACTTCATCTTCATCTTTTTCATTCTTTTCTTCAATTTTCTTAGAGAAAGATTGAGAGAAAAATAGAGAGAATATAGATTAACACTTAGAGTGTAATAATCTTTATATTCAAGCTCCTCTAACCTTGTTCTAGCCGTATCCTTAGAGAATAACGAGGTTTAGTCATTCCGATCATTTCTCCGGCACGTGACAAGTAGAGACGTTGTCTTTTCAGCGTTGGATCATTCAAGTGCTTGGAGCGCATTGGATCGTAGGGAATTCATTTCAAGCTTGGGGAATAGCTCAAGAGAAGGAATCCATTTAATCAACGGACTACAAGGGTGAATATCTTATGTCTATTTTGTTTTAATATTCATATATACGTAGCTCGATCGATCCTCGTAGGGATTCAGATCGAATTAATTTTCATTTTACCGCTTCCGCTGGGCCTTCGTTTTAGGCATCGAATCCCAACAGTGGGCCCCGCAAGGGCCAATCCTCATTCTATTCATCCAAGAGGCCTCCGTATCCTTGTCGAGGTAGAAAGAAGTTCAGAACAACATCAACGGTTACCAATGCAGCAAAGAAGTGTTATAACTGTGAACGGTTAGGGCATGTTCAGCGTGATTGCTCCACTCCTTCTGTGACTTGTTTTGAATATGGGCAAGAAGGGCATCGTCCGAATTTTTATGGCAATGTGACTAGATCGTTTGGAGCTCGCCCTTCAACACAAGTTCCGAAAGAGACGAGTGTGAACCCGACACAGCGGAATGGTCTTCAACAGTAGAATTTTGGAAAAAGAGAAGCATCCAGTGCTGGGTCCGTTCCTCCGCGCCTCTATGAAATGAGGAGGTAAGATGATCAGAACACTGCTGTTGCATCAGGTACGATTCCGATTCTTTTGAAACCAGTTAGTGTCTTATTCGACTCAAGAGCTACGTATTTTTTCATATCATTGAACTATGTTAATCATTTGAAAATCTCGTGTTTGCATTATTGTGAACCTTATATTGTGAGTCTGCTGAGTGGAGAGAGAATTGTGGGAAATCTAGAAGTTACGAATTTTTCTGTGTCGATAGGAGGGAGGAATTAGCCGTCAAATCTTATTGTGGTCGACATCCATGGTGACGATTTAATTCTTGGAGATGATTGGCTCGATCGTTATGGGGCTATCTTGAATTACCGGAAGGGAGTTATCTCGATTATTGCTGATGACAGATCTGAACACTTATTCGAAGGATGGAGACCAGGAAGCTCAGGGAAAGTGATGAAAGCCATGAAAATGATTAAATTGCTGAAACAGGGTTGTACCAGGTTTTGGTGTTATGCCATGAAGAAGGAAGAAGTAGTAGAGCTCTCATCTATTCCAGTTGTGAACGAATTCTCAGACGTATTCCCTGACAAACTACCTGGATTACCTCCATGTAGAGCTGTAGAGTTTAATATCGAATTGGAACCAGGAGCCGCACCTATTTCCAGAGCACCATACCGTATGGCGCCAACAGAGATGTATGAGTTAAAGAAACAGCTTGAGGAATTATTGCAGAAGGGTTACACTCAACCTAGCGTTTCTCCTTGGGGTGCGCCCGTTCTTTTTATTCGGAAGAAAGACGGATCCCTCATTGTGTATTGATTACAGGGAGCTAAACAAAGTGACGATCAAGAATAATACCCATTACCTCAGATCGATGATTTATTTGATCAACTGTATGGGGCAACGGTATTCTCGAAGATTAAATTGAGATCAAGATACCATCAGTTGAGGATTAAGGAATATGATATACCGAAATCCGCTTTCAGATCCCGGTACGGGCGCTATGAGTTTGTGGTGATGCCATTTGGACTTACTAATGCTCCTGTTGTGTTTATGAAATTAATGAATTGGGTATTCTTAGAATACTTGGATAAATTCGTGGTCGTTTTCATTGACGACATATTGATTTATTCGAAGAATCCAGAAGAGCATGCAGAACATTTGCGAATTGTTTTGAATACTTTGAGAGCTGAGCAACTTTATGAAAAACTTTCCAAATGTAAGTTCTGGCTTAAGGGAGTAATGTTCCTTGGGCATGTGATATCAACCGATGGATTACAGGTAGACCTGAAGAAAGTTGAGGCAATTTTGGAGTGGGAATCTCCTAAGAACGTAAAGGAATTCCGAAGTTTCTTAGGACTTGCTGGATATTATCGTCGTTTTGTGGAAGGATTTTCCAAAATTGCTCGTCTACTTACTCTTCTATTGCAGAAGGCTCAAAAATTCGTGTGGGACGAGAAATGTCAGTCTAGTTTTGATGAACTTAAGAGAAGACTGACAACGGTGCCAATATTAGCACTACCAGACGGAACTGATGGGTTCGTGGTTTACAGCGAATCTTTAACTCAGGGTCTGGGTTGCGTGTTGATGCATAAGGATAGGGTAATTGCTATGCCTCTCGATAGTTGAAACCGTATGAGGTCAACTACCCGACTCACGATTTAGAGTTAGTAGCCGTTGTCTTTGCCCTGAAGATTTGGCGACATTATTTGTACGACACTCCCTGTTAGATCTTCACAGATCACAAGAGTCTCAAATATATTTTCAGCCAGAAGGAATTAAACATGAGGTGGCTGGAATTGATTAAAGATTACGACCTGGAAATTCTTTATCATCCAGGCAAGACGAACATGGTAGCTGATGCACTGAGCCGCAAACCTATTTCCATTCGAATGTTGGAAACGCTCACGTACCAGTCCAACATTCAACGAGAATTAATTCGTGAAGGAATTGAAGTATGGTCGCAAGGAGTCCAAGGGCAACTGTGTGTGATGGAATTAACTTCATCGTTGATCGAAGAAATCAAATCTAAGCAGTTGGATGATTCTCTGATTATTCGGCTATGTGATGAAGTGGACAAAGGAAAGGCCCACTACTAGAAAACTAACATTAAGTAACACACATAAAGTGCTACCTAAATGCCCGAAAATGTTACTATAGCTCATAGGTAACAGTTTTGTGGGTGATACTCCTGCTCGAGTTCCCTATGCTCTTAAGTATCACTTTTGACCATTTTTGGTAACAGTTTAACAAGTGTTCTATTAAGTCATTTTATGTATCACTTTCCGTAACACTTCCAAAGTGTTCTCTAAATTTCTTAAGTAACACTATTTTACTTTTAGTAACATTTCTGAAGTGTTCTCCAAATTTATTAGGTAACACTATTTCACTATTAGTAATAGTTCTAAAGTGTTCTCCAAATTTATAAGGTAACACTATTTCACTATTAGTAAAGTGTTCTTCAAATTTCTTAAGTAACACTATTTCACTATTAGTAACAATTTTAAGATACATTAAGAACACTATTCCAACTTATATGTATCACTTTGTACCAACTCATGTAACACATTGATCATTATAAAGCAACACTTATTTTTATTATTATGATTATTATTATCATTATTATTATTATTATAATTTTTATCATATATAATAAATAAGTAGTACATTAATAAAATTAATAAACGCAAACAAAAATATTTCATAACAAAATATTGTTTCAATAGATGAAAATAATTCAATGACATAATCCATATTCTGTAGACAATAACCAAAATGACAATAAAAATAATTCAATGACATAATCCATATTCATCATTTATAACAATATATAAATTGAATAAATACAACTAAAGTCCAAAGATTAATATAATTGTATTATTTCTATGCCACGACTTTTCAATATTCGATCATACGCCATCTCTATGCCCCCGAGATGCATTACTCCACCTCATCGTCTTGATCCTACAAGAGAAAAATAAACACATGATGAATATTTGTTTTTGTTAAATTAGTGATCTTATAAAACTAAAAAAATAAGGCTACAATACAAATGGTTGTAAATAAGTCAATAAAACCCGGAAAAATAAAATGAAAAAAAATATTTTGTCTATAAAAGAAACACACACCTGAACATATTCTCCAAAAGGATTTTTGGCATTATCGCGTTCTTGATCAGTTTTTAATTCTGGAACATATGATAAACCACCGAGTGTTTGACTCAAATTAGCAAAGGTTTCCGGGTGGAGTTGTTGCTTGAACATCTTTATTACTTCTCCAACAGTGTCTTTCATAATTTGCTCTTTAATTGGTTGTAGATACTCATCGGGAATTATTATGCCACCCGCTGAAACCCTCTTACTCTGTCCGTTGATGATAGAGCACTTCCTCAATTGCATTTGACTTTTTGACTTATCGGACTCCATTACTTCACAATATGCACTATCTCCATCAACTTTCCTTTCTAATTGGACTTCATCCATCTTGTCCTACATTAAAACTAAAGAATTAACAAGATGAAATATAAGTGCAGAATAAAATCTGCAATATAATGATGTAACTAAAAGAACAGGGGAAAGGGGAACATGGGAACAGGGGAAGGCAGTTGATGCAACTAAAATGATGCAAATAAAATCTGTAACTGATTCATTTAAACAGGGGAAGGCAGTTGATACAACATCATTTAAACTACAAATTTAAGTTTCATTGGTTTGATCAGGAGGTTCATCATACAATCATACTCGGCAAAACAAAGATAACCAACACTACTGTCAAGATTCAAGATTCTACCTATGAAATCCTCATCCTATAGCTCTAGAAACGATATCCTGACAATAATTCATAATCATAATGCGCTCATAAGATTTTAAGGAAACACCATAATGACCACCTCTTACTGTGGTCGTCATGGATTCATTCCTGACAATAATTCATATGAGAAGCTAGATGTGCATAGTTAAGTAATAGAGACAATGGCACTTACTATGTTACTTTGAATAGCCTCATATGGCGTTTTGTATTTGTTATCGTATTTTCTTTTTCGAGTTTCTTTGTACATACAAGCTTGGGATGGTGGCCTCTTCTCTGCATCTTGTTGTTGCTATCACAAAATTTCAAATTACAGAAATAGTTTACATTGGGATTGTAACACCCCCAAGATATTCGAGGTATATTACAGCGCCGTGAATCCCTATATGGGACTCACCAGGCTGAACAACATCATACTCATCGACTCACAGAAACTACAAAATAACACCTCGTCATAAAGACGCAAAACAGAATAATTCACCCGGTTCAACCGGTCAAACATAACACCATCATCCATCACAAACATAATAGACAACAATACAATCCGAACGAACAAAAACTCTTAAGTACTCGAGTACTACTATTAGTTTAAAGACCACAAAAGGTAAAAAGATAGAAGGCAATAAGACACCACTCGTGCACAATCATCACGCACGGCCATCATCCGCATACTGG
This sequence comes from Orobanche coerulescens, assembly GCA_033398695.1. Taxonomy (NCBI): domain Eukaryota; kingdom Viridiplantae; phylum Streptophyta; class Magnoliopsida; order Lamiales; family Orobanchaceae; genus Orobanche; species Orobanche coerulescens. The sequence continues at coordinate 127,910,230 of CM065805.1, forward strand.
TCCAGCACCCGCTCGTCTCGATGAACCTGACCTGAAATTCATAAAATGAATTTCCCCAAACGGTCCCGGAGGGTTAGCAATCACGCTAGTACAAGTAACCAAATGAACAGCTTACATCTTACACATATAGTAAATGCATGCAATCAAGAATACATAGTTCCAAAGCACTCATTTCCGGAAATGCCATAATCAAATCACATTTGTAAAATGCACCACAATTAACCGTCGATCCACGTCTCTATGGACCCCTACCGAGACCCCGTCGGATCTAACCCGTAGTGAGCATACACACACACACCATTTCTCACACAACACTATTATGTCAAGAATGTAAGTTCATAAGGGTACTTGCCTCGGTTAATAGATGGTGATACGAACGGAAAGGAAGAATCGAACACGACCGCGAGGAACCGGCGGAAATGAACCTAACGATTCGAATAACACAATCACAACCAACTCTAGATGAATACGGAAATGGAATACACCCGAAAACCCGCCTACGATTCATGTATATTCGTACCAAAAATAACAACGAGGGCGGACCACAACCAAACCCTCTAGATTCCGTAAAAACCCACAAAATATCCATGAATCCGTAGGAAAGCTAAAGATACTAACAATATTAATCGTATTCATCATGAATCCACCAACAAAACGGAACGAATCGGAAGAAAATCCCAAAACCCCCAAATTATCCAAAAGTAGGGTTCTAAGAGATATTACCTTTGAAGATCCAAGTACTATGATCCGTAGAACACGCGTTAGATCGATTATCCGGGCTTCACAACCGAATGAAAATGATGAAAATCGACCCTCAAGTGATGAATGATGAGAAGTTCTCCCCTCAACCCTCTCTCTCTCGTGCGCAGGTGAAGAAAAGGAAGAAAATGGCTGATTTCGCCCAAAAAACGAAATTATACAGTTGAACGCATCGTGTGCCGCAGCTCAGCCGAAGTGTGCCGCGGCACAAGCCCAAAAGCACTCCCGGAGTTCGGCGGTGTCTGCGGTCCGGCCAGCGTGTGCCGCGGCACCCGTGCGATCGGGTTTTGGCCGAAAATGCCACACGAGTGTGCCGCGGCCCAGACGGGTGTGCGCGGCACGACTTCAGCGATGTCTTTGCGGCCCGATCGGCATGTGCCGCGGCACACAATCTGATCCACTCGGCCAAAATCGGAAAAATGTGTGTGCGCGCGCACACTCCTTATCTTTGCAGTCCACACCCCTTTGGGTCCTAAAATGATGAAAAATAATCCGGGAAGAGAATAAAAGCAATAGGAATCAATATTTGGGAAACAATAACACGAAATGGATCCACGGCAACCCCGAAACGGCGGTTCCGCACAACAATAACGAGAATCAGATCAGTAGATGACAGGAAAGATATACTGAAAGATACACGAGGGTCACTACAATCGAAAAATACACCGGAAATGAAAATACGAGGGAAATAAAAATGCGGATATTACATTCTACCCCTCTAAAAATAAGTTTCGTCCCGAAACTTAAGAAACAAACAACTCAGGGTAGCTAGCATGCATGCTATCTTCGGTTTCCCAAGTTGCCTCCTCGACACCGTGTCTCGACCACTGCACTTTGACAAAAGGGATGGTCTTATGCCTCAGTCGTTTCTCACGATACTCCAAAATCTTCAAAGGACGCTCCTAAAAAGTAATATCCTCGGCGGCATCAATCTCACCATAATCGATGACGTGATTAGGATCCGGGACATATTTCCTCATCTGGGAAATATGAAAAACGCTATGAACATGACTCAAGGCCGGAGGTAACGCCAAACGGTATGCCAACCCACCGACTCGCTCGAGAATCTCAAAGGGTCCAATAAATCTCGGACTCAACTTCCCTTTCTTCCCGAAACGAAAAACTCCCTTCGTCGGCGACACCTTTAGCAAAACGTGGTCTCCCACCTCGAATTCCAAAGGTCGACGACGGACGTCGGGATACGACTTCTGTCGACTCTGGGCGGTCAACATCCATTCTCGAATTAATTCTATCTTCCGCCTCGTCTCCAAAACGACATCCGGCTCGGTCCTGACCAAATCGGACGTCTCATTCCAACAAATTGGTGATCGACATCGCCGCCCATAAAGTGCCTCATACGGCACCATCCGAATCGACGCGTGCCAACTGTTGTTGTACGTGAATTCGATCAATGGCAAATGTTCCTCCCAGTCACTACTCCAATCGAGAGCACAAGCACGTAACAAATCCTCGAACGTCTGGATAGTGCGTTCCGACTGTCCATCTGACTGGGGATGAAAAGAGGTACTCAAATGCAAACGGGTACCCAACGCCTTATGCACCGCCTGCCAGAAGTGCGATACAAAACGTCCATCACGATCCGAAACGATAGACTTCGGAGTATCGTGAAGCCTCACAATCTGCGCGATAAACACACAGGCTAACTTCTCCGGGCCCCAAGTGTCCTTGATGCCCAGAAAATGTGCCGACTTGGTCAGACGATCAACAATCACCCATACCATATTCATGCCCGACCTCGATCTCGAAAAACTCGTAATGAAATCCATCGATATATCTTCCCATTTCCATTCCGGAACGGGAAGTGACTGCAACAACCTAGCCGGTTGCTGATGCTCGATTTTGACCTGCTGACAAGTCAAACATCTCGCTACAAACTGTGTGACCTCCTTCTTCATATCATTCCACCAGAAGTTCCTTCTCAAGTCCTTGTACATCTTACTCGAACCAGGATGAACGGAGTAAGGTGTAGCATGGGCCTCCCGCAAAATACTCTGTCTCAACTCTAAGTCGTTCGGCACACAAAGCCGACTCTGGAATCTCAAAATACCATCCTCGTGAATCACAAACCCAGGAGACTTTCCCTTAAGAACGTTCTCTCGGATTTGAGTAATCATCGGATCCTCTAACTGCTTCACCTTAATTTCATCGATTAAAGATGAAGAAATCTCTAAAGCACAAAGTTGCCCGACAGCTCCAGGCAATAAAACCTCAACATCTAACTCGATCAAAGCCCGCCGAAGCTCAGACTGAGATGTAAGGATCTCAAGCATTCGCAACGCCACCGGTTTCCGACTCAAGGCGTCGGTCACGACGTTCGCCTTGCCCGGATGATAAAGGATTTCGAGGTCATAATCCTTAATCAGCTCTAACCACCTCCTTTGCCTCATATTTAACTCCCGCTGAGTAAATATGTATTTCAGACTTTTATGATCGGTAAAAATCTGACATGCAGAGCCGAAAAGATAGTGACGCCAAACATTTAGCGCAAAAACGACTGCCGCTAACTCCAAATCATGAGTAGGGTAGTTCAGCTCATACGACCTCAACTGTCTCGACGCATAGGCAATGGTCTTGCCGTGCTGCATCAATACGCACCCAAGACCCTGACCCGAAGCATCGCTATAAACGGCAAAACCCTCGTTGCCACATGGCAACGCCAAAACCGGGGCTGAAGTCAAACGCTTCTTCAGTTCCTCAAAACTCGACTGCCTCTCGTCATTCCAGACGAACTTCTCGGATTTCTGGAGCAACTGCGTGAGTGGCCGAGCTAGTTTCGAGAATCCCTCGACGAACCTACGATAGTAGCCAGCCAAACCCAAGAAACTATGAAGCTCTCTCACATTCTTGGGAGGTACCCAATCCAACACCGCCTCGATCTTCTGCGGATCTACACGAACCCCCTCGGCTGAAATCGTGTGACCTAGAAACATCACTTCCTTCAGCCAGAACTCACATTTCGAGAACTTCGCATAGAGTTGATCGGTCCTCAAAATGTCTAACACTACCCGCAAATGATGGGCATGCTCTTCCTCGTTCCTCGAATAAATAAGAATATCGTCAATGAAGACGACGACACACTTATCCAAATACTCGATAAAGACTTTGTTCATCAACTGCATGAACACCGCCGGCGCATTAGTTAACCCGAACGGAATAACTACAAACTCATAATGTCCGTATCTCGTCCGAAAAGCTGTTTTCGGCACATCGGACTCCCTCACTCGGAGCTGATAGTACCCCGATTTCAAATCAATCTTCGAGAATACCGCAGCTCCCTGCAACTGGTCGAACAAGTCATTAATTCTCGGCAAAGGATACTTGTTCTTGATGGTTATCTTGTTTAGTTCGCGATAGTCGATACACAAACGTAGTGAACCATCCTTCTTCCGCACAAACAGGACCGATGCGCCCCAAGGTGAGGCACTCGGTCGAACATATCCCGACTCAAGAAGCTCACTCAACTGCTTCTTCAACTCTGACATCTCTGAAGGTGCCATGCAATACGGCGCCTTAGAAATCGGAGCCGCGCCTGGCTCTAATTCTATAGCAAACTCGACCTCACGATCCGGTGGCAATCCCGGTAACTCGTCAGGAAATACATCAGGAAACTCACTAACGATTGAAATCGACGAAAGCTCGACTCCACCACTCTCTGCCTTCAAGGTGTAGCACCAATAGCCAGTACACCCCTTTCGCAGGAGTCTCATCGCCTTCAAGGCGTTAATAACGAATTTCTGGTTCCCCCTCTTTCGCCCGGCGAAAGAGTGCTCGGTGCTGTCCTCGGCTAACATAGTGATGATTCTCGTGCGGTAGTTCATGATTGCACCATGCCGCTCGAGCCAATCATCCCCGAGAATTAAGTCCTCACCCTCAATACCCACAACAATAAGATTAGAGGGCCAAGCCCTCTCACAAATAAATACAGAACAGTCTCGAACCTCCTGATCACCAATGATCCGATCACCGCTAGGAAGCTTAACGATGAAGGGCTCACAAGGCGTCAAACAGTCGAGACTCAAACGGCGCATACAATCCAGAGATATGAACGAATGCGTAGCACCAGAATCGAAAAGCACACTGACAGGATGAGAAAGAATATGAACGGTACCTGTCGCCACGGTAGCCACTGGATCATCGGCTCTCCGCATCTCATAGACACGCGGGTGGGCTGAGCCGACGCTGGAAGCTCCCCCCTTAGAGGGCTGACCCCGACCTCTCCCCCGACTAGCACTCAGCGGAGATTGAGGAGCAAACGATCCTTGATTCACACTTGGTTCCCTAGGCGCTGGAATGGAAGCCCGGGCACCAAGGATTTTTTCCATCTCAGCATAGAAAGCAGCCTTGTGACCCGGCTGGCCACACTGATTACACGTCAGCAAAGGGCTCAAACAAGTACGACTGACGTGGCCTATACGGCCACAATTGAAACACTTCACATCACGGAAAGGAGCACTGGTAGTTCCACGAGGACCCCCAGCGGAACGAGCTGGACCACCGCCGGCGGGGAAGTTAGCAGATTGGGATTTCTGCTGACCCCCACCCTTGTGGCCCGAAAAATTCCCGGCGGACTTCTGCTTCTTGCTCTCGCGGTCCGCCTCGCTAGCTGTCACTGACATATCGTAAGCAAGGGCCCTACTCTGATAATCCTTCAAGGTAGTACAGATGAGCCCCGATATATAGTCCCGAATCGACAATTTCATCCGTCTGGAAAAATGGAAAATTTTGTCGCTCTCCTCGACAACTTGGGTCTTCACATAACCCAACTCCTTATTAAAATAGGCAATAGCTTGAGATACGGGGATATCCCGTGGTTGAGCATCATAGAAGGCATGCACTCGAGCCTGTATGACCGGCCACGGGCAATATTCAGTCTCCATCAATTCCTGAAATTCGGCCCACGAAGCAACATAGTCTTTGGGCCCAATGGCCTCCCATCAATCCGTAGCGTCCCCAGTGAGAAAGTACTGGGCAATAGGGACCTTACGGTCCTCGGGACAGTTGGTAGCAGTGAAGACTTTAGATATCTCCTTGATCCACCCTTCCCAGCCGATCGGGTCTGAAGCTCCCGAAAACTGAGGAGGATGCATCTTGATGACATCCTGAAGCCAACGATCCGCTTCGCCCCGATTATCATGGGCCGGATCTGGGTTCTGAACCGCCTGAGCTATTGCCGCCATTTGGTTCACCATTTGCTGCATAACGGCCGCAATACCAAGGTCGGCGCGCTCCTGAGAAGAAGCATGACTGTGACGGTCACCGGTACTGCCGGCTCCCGAAGACTACGACGTGGCCGCCCCACCGGCTGCCCCACGTCCCCGGCCGCGTCCACGACCACGACCGCGACCACGACCACGACCTCTTCCAGCATCCATACTGGAGTTAAATAAGTAGCAAAAGCCATACAATGGTAAGTACAAGAAAAGAACAATCACAAATCGAGAATCAAAGGTACGATATAAGAGTATAAGGAACAGAGGAAAGAAAACTTACGAGCACTGGTAGTACTGGAATCATGGCAGCGTGATGATGATGTACAAAACAAAATACAACAAGACCCAATAAACCGACAAGCCTAGGTATCCATAAACCTAGTGCTCTGATACCATTTTCTGTAACACCCCCAAGATATTCGAGGTATATTACAGCGCCGTGAATCCCTATATGGGACTCACCAGGCTGAACAACATCATACTCATCGACTCACAGAAACTACAAAATAACACCTCGTCATAAAGACGCAAAACAGAATAATTCACCCGGTTCAACCGGTCAAACATAACACCATCATCCATCACAAACATAATAGACAACAATACAATCCGGACGAACAAAAACTCTTAAGTACTCGAGTACTACTATTAGTTTAAAGACCACAAAAGGTAAAAAGATAGAAGGCAATAAGACACCACTCGTGCACAATCATCACGCACGGCCATCATCCGCATACTGGTCCAGCACCCGCTCGTCTCGATGAACCTGACCTGAAATTCATAAAACGAATTTCCCCAAAATGGGTCCCCAGAGGGGTTAGCAATTACGCTAGTACAAGTAACCAAATGAACAGCTTACATCTTACACATATAGTAAATGCATGCAATCAAGAATACATAGTTCCAAAACACTCATTTCCGGAAATGCCATAATCAAATCACATTTGTAAAATGCACCACAATTAACCGTCGATCCACGTCTCTGTGGACCCCTACCGAGACCCCGTCGGATCTAACCCGTAGTGGTTAAAAGCAAGCTCGTCGATCCACGTCTCTGTGGACCCCTACCGAGACCCCGTCGAATCTAACCCGTAGTGAGCATACACACACACCATTTCTCACACAATACTATTATGTCAAGAATGTAAGTTCATAAGGGTACTTGCCTTGGTTAATAGACGGTGATACGAACGGAAAGGAAGAATCGAACATGACCGCGAGGAACCGGCGGAAATGAACCTAACGATTCGAATAACACAATCACAACCAACTCTAGACGAATACGGAAATGGAATACACCCGAAAACCCGCCTACAATTCATGTATATTTGTACCAAAAATAACAACGAGGGCGGACTACAACCAAACCCTCTCGATTCCGTAAAAACCCACAAAATATCCATGAATCCGTAGGAAAGCTAAAGATACTAACAATATTAATCGTATTCATCATGAATCCACCAACAAAACGGAACGAATCGGAAGAAAATCCCAAAACCCCCAAATTATCCAAAAGTAGGGTTCTAAGAGATATTACCTTTGAAGATCCAAGTACTATGATCCGTAGAACACGCGATTATCCGGGCTTCACAACCGAATGAAAATGATGAAAATCGACCCTCAAGTGATGAATGATGAGAAGTTCTCCCCTCAACCCTCTCTCTCTCGTGCGCAGGTGAAGAAAAGGAAGAAAATGGCTGATTTCGCCCAAAAAAAACGAAATTATACAGTTGACCGCATCGTGTGCCGCGGCACAAGCCCAAAAACTGCTCCCAGGGTTCGGCAGTGTGCCGCGGTCCGGCCAGCGTGTGCCGCGGCACCCGGTACAGTCGGGTTTTGGCCGAAAATGCCACACGAGTGTGCCGCGGCACTGACTCGGCCGCTCGGCCAAAACTGGAAAAATGTGTGTGCCGCGGCGCACACTCCTTGTGCCGCGGCCCACACCCCCTTTGGGTCCTAAAATGATGAAAAATGATCCGGTAAGAGAATAAAATCAATAGGAATCAATATTTGGGAAACAATAACACGAAATGGATCCACGGCAACCCCGAAACGGCGGTTCCGCACAACAATAACGAGAATCAGATCAGTAGATGACAGGAAAGATACACTGAAAGATACACGAGGGTCACTACAATCGAAAAATACCCCGGAAATGAAAATACGATGGAAAGAAAAATGCGGATATTACAGGGATAAAAGGATAAAATAGTGTTATAGTAAATAAAGCGAATCATTAACAGTTCATTCACCAATTCATATTGCTTCCTCGCAAAGCTCATAGGACCCATGGTGTGCCTATCTATTTGGTTCGTACTGCTTTCCTGTTTTTTTTGCTTTCTGCCTATTTTTTCAGAATAAAACAACCCATAAGAAAAGGTCGAATCTATGTCTCTAATGATATAGGTTAAAATTACAGTGTGAGTTTCAGTTTGAACCACTTAGTAGAGTTACTGGACTTTACTGTGGTTCCCAGATACATTTCAATATCATTTCCTTACATGCAATGAACTCGAGAACTAATGCTTCAACGTTACACGTCTATCCCTAACTTTAGCTTATTAAATCCACAAAATGGTCCTACATTCTTAATGAATGTCTAGAAGCCTGACTTCATTATAAATTTCAACAACAATTTTCCAGGATCTCATCACATATCACATTCTACAAATAGTTATCCACATATACTACTACTGCATATTCCTAGGAAAATGGTTGGAACTAAATCTTATACTACAATTTATATCCTAGTACTCTTCATGCCTTTTGTTGTGCGAGGGGGTGTAGTCCTATAATTATGCAATAATAAACTCCACCAATTCAACCGATTGAAAAATGCTTGTTACCATATACCCAGGCCTGGCATAAGACTATAAGGTCCAACATATTTTTGCTCCACAGAGTGACAGTTCTAAGGAAAACAATAGCATACCTGCACTATTTCCAAATTCCAATACTCTAACAAGTCTGTAAAATGCTTTTCTGGAATTGTATCCGGATCATGTTCTAGCCTATCATCATCATTGTCAAAGGTAAAATAGTGCTTTGCCTTGACATTAGATTTGTGTTTACGCCAGAGTCTTCCTACGCTCCCAAGCACATGTATTTTACCTTCTTCAGATATAATGTACTTCTTCTGCATCAAATATTATTCATAGTTGAGTTTTCATCTGAGTTCATACTATATATAATTGAACCAACTCTAACAGTATAAAGTATTTCAACATCTTAAAAAAAGGGTACCTTGACGTAATTCCAAATGTTATCCTTATCTAGAACATAATTCCAACTGATCTTGTTCAATGGCGCAAGCGTAGAATTACGAGCTAACGTACCTAGAAAACTAGAAAATTTATCCAAAGTCTCCTTATCAGGACCAATAGCCTCCCCCCTTTCATTTAAAATGATAGGTTTATGCTGATCGAATGTCCATTCATGGACATATTTGCACAGAGTTGGCCCTCTAGTTCGCTTTATCTTTGGTCTTGAAGGCTCTGCAATTAGGTTACAAACCTTGATTACTAAATATAAATGTGTGGTTTAAAGTGCATCAGAATTATATATTAATATTTTACGCATAAATAATTAGCAATGTAGTTGCTTACCTTCCTGGTCTTTGGTCAATTACTGGATCAAATTCCATCTCCAGCTGATCATCATTACCAATATGCACTCCATCACTGCAATTAACACCTTCTTCTCTTTCTACTACTAAACCACATTCACTTAAACTCATAAAATTGTCGTACTCTTCCCCTGATACATGTCCAAGTGGTTGTAAATCACTTCTATGTATTACGGGGGTGCTAGAGCGCTTATATTTTGCAGTTAGCAATTCTTGATTCTGGAGACAAAGTTTCTGTACCAATGCATCACTTTGTTTCCCTCTCAATTCTTTTTCTCTTAACTTTGCTTTAAGCTGCAAATAAGCGCTCATTGACCCTGGGGCAATGATTACCTTACGCTGTTGTGCATTATGTTGTACATCAGCTTCTTTCTCTCGTTGTCTTTGTAAGGATAACTTGCTTTGTGTAGAATACTTTCCTAATCTCACTTGATCAGATATGGACAAACCCCCTTTGTTTTGTCCAGAGTGCAGTAGTGGTGTACCTTGCTGGAGATTTGCTTCACTAGAAACCATTCTCTTTTGTTTAATTTGATCTGATGAACTCTGCTGTTTGGTTTGTGCTACAACTTCTGTTTGTGGCTCATTATCCAAGCATATGTTCTTGTTATTTGAATGGCGCATCTTCACTAAATCATACATTGCTATGGAAGAAGTATTTGAAACCTTAAAACAATTAACAATGGCAATTATTACAGATATACACAAATAAGTAGCAATTAAGTGAGGAAGCAAAGAGGAAAAAGTTTCACAAATGCCATAACATAAAGAACGACCTTCTTTGAGCGAGAGCGCAACTGTACAATGTTAATCATTGGCTCATTTTCATCTTCACTTGAGTTGAGTTCAGCATTTCCAGTCGGTGTGTACTCGTCATTATCGTTCTTTGAATTAGGCTTTGAATGCATCTTACTTATCTTCTTGGAAGTCTTGTTTAACTGGCTCATCACATTAGCCACTTTTTTGAGCCCATATTCTTCCATTTTCAGTCTATTTTCTTCTATCCTTTTTTGCCTTATTTTCTCGTAAGATGCCATCTAAATACCTGTAATAGAAAAACAAAAGCCACACAATCAGAGGCAATAATCAGAGGCAATAATCAGAGCCACACAATCAGGATCAACAAACAATAGCATATAAAAGACATTTAATATGGAATGATGACACCGAGTTACCACGCCTTGTGACTAAATTCAGGAGAACAAAAAATGAAAGCTGGAGATTCATGATCCAAAGTAGAAAGTAGATTAAAGTTCGATATTTCCCAGTAACGACATCTACCACACAAACATAAGAATAAATTACTAAAGTACTTGAAGCTATAATAATAAATGTAATCGTATACGCCTTGTGACTAAAGTCGGGAGAATAAAAAAAGGAAAGATGGAGATTTATGATCCAAAGTAGAAAATAGATTAAGTACGATGTTTGACATTAAGAACATAAACTACATAAACATAAGAATAAATTACTAAAGTTTTTTTCCGTAGTAGCAAAAAAAAATTACTAAAGTTTGTAGCTATAACAATAAATATAACTGTAGCACGTTAGTTCGTTGGTTCCATCCAATCCCAGTCTGTTTCATCAACATCGGAACTGTTTTCATTCCTCTCAGTGTCTTGATGCACGTCAACTCTTTCAGAAACACCTTCTCTGCACAACCTTATATCATCATCATTAACCGTAGCTTGATTTTGGATCTCGACATGTTCACGAAGTCTGTTCACATATGTATCTTCATATTGCCCCTCAGCATATTCAAAGTCTCATGGCAGCATTTGATTCACATGGTGCCAATCTGTGTCAACACCATCTTCCATGTAGAAAACTTGATGAACTTGTGATGCCAAGACGAATCGGTCATCTTTAGAACATAATTTACTAAAATTCACTTGAATTGACCAAGATCGTCTACTTCTGTATGAAACCAATCACACTCAAATATCACGACACTAAATACGCTCCAATAATCTATCTCAATTATTGATCTTATAACCCCATAGTAAGTGACATTACCAAGAACATGATTAAGATCCTTACTACTAGCAAAACTTTGTAATATCCGACTGTAACTTTTCATTTTTACCTGTCATTGTATTATTCGGATAATCTGATTATCATGAATCGTTGCATTTAGTATTATGTTGAGGTATTATAGATTTGAATTTCATATCGTTGTTATGTCATTTCATATGTGATGATTCGATGTTAATTAGAGAGTTGCATTTTCGAATTTTTCTGTTGATGTAGCGTACGCTACATAGTACTATTAACGTACGCTAATCCCGTGCCTTAGAGTGCGTAAGGTTTCCTCTGTTGCGTACGCTAAGAGGGAATCTGGCATCAGTTGACTTCAGCACGTGAACTCCTTAGCCGTTAGCATGCATGTGAACAAGGTCTGAGCTGTCATGTCGGCTAGAATCAACTTTTATTAGCGTGCGTAACCCATTTCTCATTAGCGTGCACTAACGACCTGCGAATTCAAGACAGTAGCCACTGTAAGCCGCTTACGTACGTAATATCGACTGGTTAGCGTACGTAAGTGCATTAGCGTACGCTAAAGCTTCCCGTTAGCGTGCGCTAAGTCTGCACAGTCTATTTATAGGACCAGCCTGTTTTTCATTTCTTCACAACCCCAAACCGAATTTCTCTCTTCACATACCATCCCTCTGCACTCCCAAAACGATAACAACCTTCACCAACTTGCTTCTAAGCCTTAAATCTTGGAGTGGAGCTCATTTCCTTGGAGATTAGGAGTTGTTCTTGAGCTTGGAGTATATTTTCTCATAGCATTGAAGTTGTTCTTCATTTCTGGAGGTAGGTGTACTTTCCTCTCTGCATTATTTTCTTATTTTGATGTTAATGACGAATTATACTTCACCTAGAGTTAGATTAATCAAGTAAAACATAGTTTTAATCCAACCTTTTTAACACTTTTGATGAATATGATAAATAAGGGTTTGAGATGGATGTGTTCTTAATGATATAGTGATTTTAACCATGTTGTAACTACCATGCTCATCTTTGGACGAATTTAGCTTAGTAAAATACCTTTGAATCAGTTAACTTCACCATATTTGGATTTAACTAATAGAGTTGTTATCATAAAGTAATTAAACACCATTTTAAGTTTTCACTTACCTTGGGAAGAACTTGGTCATGATTAGAAGTAGAAGGATGTCTTCTTGCTCAGATTTCTTAAGAAGTATATCCTCCTTATGTTTAGCTCAGCAAGATTTTGAATGGTTAAGGATAATTGTGAAACAACACAACAACTTTTCATTCATCTAATGTGATGAGAACTTAGTTTGTTTTGATCTTCATACTAGGTACATGGTGAATTCATCATAATGTTAGTTATTCTTCCAGCCTTGTAAACAAAGATTTTGATAATCCTCATGGTTATGGTGTAATCTCAGAACTTATAAACTTGTTGTAAACTTAATATTCAATTTAGATGAGAGGAGAATGATTATAAATGTGAAGATTTTGTTCCTTCAATATTTTAATGATTTGGAAAGTTTAATCATCATAAGATGATCTTAACATCATAATTGGTTATTCAACATACCCTTAATAGAATTCTTGTTTATGATGAACCATGGGAACATTCGGTAATAGTATTGTAAACCGATTTTTATGGTTGTAATGATGTTAAAAGAACTCCTGACATAAGACTTCGATAATTGGAAATAACAAACTATTCTAAAGGATCGTAGGATGACGTCTTACTAATCCTATATTGATAATTATACGAATATGTTATTGAGTAAAATGTATTTCGTTTAAGGTTGATTGTTCGAGTAAACAATATTAGTCGAGGACCGTTCGTTCATTCCAACAAGAAGAGGACTATTCTCGTCTCCGTATTGAGGCAAGTTATCTTGATTGGTTATAATGATGATTAGATTCTCATGATGGTTATATATTTCATGTGTACGAATTGTTCATGTAATGGTTGTCGTGATTTGACATTGTCCTTGACGTTATTCCGTTGTCTTCAAGGGGTTGCATTCCCCAGTACGTCGTTTGAATCGTTGATCTCGCTGGTCTTATTTTCACTTCGGTGAGTTTTTCTTGATCCTTAACCGGATATGTGATTTATTGAATTCGTTGTCATGTTGTATCGTGACATATCCGGAATCATATCTGCGTTCCGATTGGTCATTGTGTAGGATTTTTAGCCAGGCACATATATAGTCATGCGTGGATATTATTCCGCATTGGACTGTGCACACGAGACGTAGTTTTGTGAGGCTAATTAGGTACATTGTCCCACGTATATTCTGGATTCCGTATACGGGGCGGATGTGTACACGGACACATTTCCGGATCGGGCGTACTGTGATGTCCATCTTGAGCCATATTGTTAATCGTCCATAGTATTGGATGCTTGTGACTGATTGTTTCATACGCCCGAGGGGTATGATTGATAGTCGGAATGATTTCTTTGAGATCTATATATATATGTGAATTGTATAATGTCGGAAGAATTGATTATCATGTATATCTGACCCTGTGTTGGGTGAAATACTTGTATTGTATTTTAGGTCGAGGCAAAGGCAAGGCACGGGAAGAGCATGTCGACGGCGAAGGGTTCGAAGGATACTAGTTCGGGGGGCCCACATCTTTTGTTGTCCGGTTATGTTAAACCGTGTTATGTTATTTCCTGTTTCATTTAAATTGCTATCTGGTTGTATTTGACATTTGAAGTATTTTCCATCTCCATATGGTTTATACTTGTTTTTCGGATCCTGTGTATTATAAGGCCGTTGGCCATATTTTAATAAACTCCTAATCGGAGTAATGACTATTCATTGTGGTTCGGTATCACAAATAATATTTATTTAACTGTTTTGGATATCGCACAGTGGGTCCTGTGTGGGATTCACGGCCTTTGTAATAGCCGCCTTTTGGGGTGTTACGAGAAGATGGTATCAGGCGTTGTTTCCTTTTTATGAGTCATTGTGAAATGAACTAGTATCAAGAGACCTTCGTGTCACGTGTGACTGTCTGCGCCGACCCTACGAGCCAAATACGGTATGTACTTTATGAGCCATGATTTAATTACTGGCATGATATTGATATCAGTATGGGTCTCCTTGTTGATCATGTTATTTCGAGGAATTGTGACAGGATTTATCTGATTGATAATCCGAGGTAAATGCTGAATTGATTATACAATTGAAATTGTTCGACTTGACACCGATATGATATTCGGTGCGACATTTGTGGTATCGATAACCGTTTTCCTTGAATATGTGATTCCTTGTTGCTATTAACTTAGCATGAATTTTAGTATCTTGAACTGTACTTACGGTTATCACTATGATTGATTCTTTCAGTATGGAAAGAAACCTGAGAGGTCGTGGCAGAGGGGGACGAGGCCGCGGAAGGGGCCGAATCCCGATACCTCGAGCCAACAGACGCGCGAATGCGGATCAGAGTTCCGCAAACAGTGGTTCACCTTCTAGGGAACAATCGCACCACAGTTGACGCGGGGATGCGCGTGTCGATCCTTACGTCGTAATGCAGGGCATGATGATGCAGATGACCCAGATGGGTCAACTAATGGAAGCTATGCAGAGGGCCGCTACTGGCCAGCAACAGGGGGCTCATCCTCCTCCTGTGATTGGCGGACCCGTGAGTCGGATTATCAGCGACATCTCTCACCAGCGACCACCGACTTTTGAAGGCTCCTCTGAGCCTGCTGACATTGTGCATTGGATCGAGCATTTTGAGAAACTTTTCCAGATGGTGGACTGCCCGGAAGAGAATCGCGTTTCGGTAGCCGCGTATTACCTTGGCAAAGGCGCTCACACCTGGTGGCTTTCAGTAAGGCCAGCTGATGGTGTTTACACTTGGGAGGAATTTAAAAACCTCATGCTAGACCGTTACTATCCAGGGCCACTCCGTGAGGCCAAACTGTTGGAACTATTGAACCCCGACCCGTCTGAAGACGATGATGTATTATCTGTTGCTGAGAAATTCCAGGCACTCCTTCCTTTTGCCACGATAATTATCCGAATAGAGGCCGATAAGATCAAATACTTTCTCAAGAGGCTTAAACCCCGAATGAGAATGCAGCTGTTTAATCACCACTGTACTACCTTACCAGAGTTCATCGAGAAGGCTCTGGAGTACGAACTCACCGCGAAGGAGATTTCCAAGAAACAACCACAGTCCAACAACAAAAGGTCCAGGAACCAGAACCAGACTGAGAGTAATCGGGGGACATTCAGGAAGCCCCAATCATTGCCAAACCCTTCTGATCAACCACCCATGGCATCAAAGCCCGTCGGATCGCACTCTCGAGCAGTTCCCTCTTCCGTGGTGTGTCATAACTGTGAGGGCCAGGGACATATCAACTTCAAATGCCCAAAGCCTGCCATCACATGTTATACTTGTGGGAAGAATGGTCACCGTGCTCGTTTTTGCAGGAGTGGGCCCGGACATGATCCAGTAGCGTCTCATGCTCCAGTTCAATCCTCTGTCCAGAACCGGACGCCTCCGTCCGCTTCCTATCAGACTACCGGGGCAAATAGGGGAATGGGCCGTGGGAATCAAAGTGGTACCCCTGGTGCCGGAACTGCGAAACCCAGGATTTACGAGATGAAGAAAGCTGACGATCCCGAGGCCAGCATGATTTCAGGTATACTCGAGATCCACTCCCAGCCTGTATGTGTTCTTTTTGATACCGGTGCTTCACACTCCTTTATATCTTCTTCTTGTTTAAGTCGTTTGCCTCTAGACCATGTTATCAATTGTGAGCCCTACGTGATTGGTCTACCTGATGGTAGAAGAATTATTGGAAATCGTGAAGTCCAGGACTGTCCGATTCGTTTGAACGACCGTGAGTGGTTGTCAAATCTGATTGTAGTCGATCTACCTAAGGATGATATAATCTTGGGTATCGATTGGATGGATCGTCATGATGCAATACTTAGTGTCCGCAAGCGGATGGTAACCGTCACTTCTGATGATGGTTTCGAGTGTATTTTTCGAGGTGATAATCCCAGTCGTTCTAGGAGAGTCATCAGCGCTATGAAAGCAGTGAAACTGCTCAATCAAGGGTGTATTGGTTATTGGTGCTACATGACCAAAACAGCAGATCGACCAGTTGAATTGGCCGACATTCCGGTAGTCCGAGACTACCCAGATGTATTTTCAGACGAGTTGCCAGGCTTACCTCCTCATCGTGACGTGGAGTTTATTATTGAGTTAGAACCAGATACGTCCCCGCTCTCTAAAGCACCGTACCGTATGGCTCCGACTGAGATGCAAGAATTGAAGAACCAGCTTGAGGAATTGACTGACAAAGGCTATATTCGACCTAGTGCGTCCCCTTGGGGAGCACCAGTGTTATTTGTACGGAAGAAAGATGGATCTCTACGCTTATGTATTGATTACCATGAGCTGAACAGGGTGACCATCAAGAACAAGTATCCCTTGCCTCGTATTGATGATTTATTGGACCAACTTCAGGGAGCTGCCGTGTTTTCTAAGATCGACTTGAGATCTGGTTATCATCAGTTGAGGATTCGAGAGTCTGACATTTCGAAGACAGCATTCCGTACTCGCTATGGGCATTATGAGTTCGTGGTGATGCCATTTGGACTGACTAATGCACCGGCAGTGTTCATGGAGTTGATGAATCGAGTTTTTATTAACTATCTGGATCGCTTTGTAGTAGTTTTTATTGACAACATTCTGATTTACTCTCGCAACCACGAAGAGCACGAGCGTCACCTCCACCAAGTTCTCGATACATTGAGGCGGGAACAACTTTATGGGAAATTTTCTAAGTGTGAATTCTGGATGCCTGAGGTTGTCTTTCTCGGGCATGTAATATCATCCGAAGGGGTGAGAGTGGACCCACAAAAGACGGAAGCCATTCGAGATTGGCTACCACCGAAGAACGTGAAGGAAGTTCGTAGTTTCCTCGGCCTAGCAGGTTACTACCAACGGTTCGTAGAAGGATTTTCTAAAATTGCGCAACCGATGACCAACTTACTGCGAAAGGACAAGAAGTATTTGTAGTCACAAATATGTCAGCAAAGTTTTGATGAGCTCAAGAGTCGATTGATTTCGGCACCTGTTTTGGTCTTACCAAAAGGAACGGAAGGATATGTGGTGTATAGTGACGCGTCGAGACAGGGTCTGGGATGTGTACTAATGCAGGAAGGGAAGGTGATTGCCTATTCATCGAGACAATTGCGACCCTATGAAGTTAACTATCCGACCCATGACTTGGAGTTAGCAGCCGTGGTGTTTGCTTTGAAAATCTGGCGTCACTATCTTTATGGAGTTACCTGCTAGATCTTTACAGACCACAAGAGCCTAAAGTACATTTTTACTCAGAAGGAGTTGAACATGAGACAGAGGAGGTGGCTAGAATTAATCAAGGACTATGATATCGAGATCCTTTATCATCCGGGTAAAGCAAATGTGGTCGCCGATGCTTTGAGCCGTAAAACCGTGCAGGAGCAGATCCTGAGCCGTTTGACAGTACTAGGGATGGCAACGGGGCGGGTATGGGGCGGGGTTTACAACTCTCGGACCCGGCTCCGGTTTTGGATTCCTTCCCCCGGCCCCGGCCCCAGCCCCGTCCGGGTACGGGGATTAAACCCCCGTCCCCGGTCAAACCCCCGGTCAACCCCCGGTCAACCCCGGTCAACCCCCGGTAAACGAGTAAGACTCCTCAAATTTAAGAATACATTCATAAAAAAAAAACGATACATTTATAATCAATCAATAAAAACTACAATAAATGCAGAAAAATAAAAAGAAGAGTAGCAGACTAGTTTTTTTTTTTTGATACCAAATCAGTTTACTGGCTGCATGCAACAAAAGTAGAATCCTACACATTTGTAAGTGAAGCATTACAAAACCAATGCAGTTTACTGTAATCAACCACCAAAGCATTTTAAAACAACATTAAAAGATTACAAAGTGAAGAATGCCAAAAAAAAAAAATTACATAACTTAATTTCATAACCATAATAAAAGTACACATCATTCGACATCTTCATCGTATTCAACCGTTTGATCAAATCCTTTCGGCTCTCCGTCTTTTTTATCTACAATTAAAAATAATACGAGTTACAAGTGATTCATATAAGTGTACGAATTACGACATAATAATTTATATAATTATTACCTTCAATTTCTTTCCGCAACCAACTTTGGGTGCACATCAATGCTCCAACGGTTTGTGCTTTTAGTCGACTACGTTGTTTTGTTATCTTGTTCCCGCTCATGCTAAATGCCGATTCTGATGCTACCGTAGAAATTGGAATGGCTAGCACATCTCTCGCAATCATTTGCATGATAGGAAACTTGCCACCGTTGCAATTCCACCACATTAATATATCAAATCCATCATCATCTGGTAATAACGTCTCCTCCAAATAGTGGTCCAACTCGGTCGTTTGATACATAGCATCCTCAAAAACCATATTGACAAATTCTAATTTCCATGAAGCCTTTCCCATTGAAGCATTCCCCACATGTGAGTGAGTAGTGCTAGATTGTTTTTTCCCTTTCTTTTGATCATGCTTCTTTTTGTATTCCTCAAACAAATCACCACATAGGCTACGTATCCTCATAACCGCATCTTTTGAGTAAATACCATAAATCTTTGGAAAGAAATAGTTGATCAACTTTAGCTTATACCTAGGATCTAAAACAATAGCCACACTCATGACATCATGTATGACTCCCCAATATTTATCAAACTTTTCCAACATACTTGATGCCATCTTCTTAATAACACCATTTTGAGCATCTTGCCAACTCATAATTTCTAATTTCATGTCACAAATCAAAGGAAAGAATATGTTTGAAGTGGGATACTTGGTCCCGGAGAATTCCTCGGTCACACGATAAAACAACTTCAATTTGTCACAAACATCAGACGCCATTCTCCATTCCTCTTCACTAGGTAAATTAACATAATGCTTGTCTTTCTTGCTTAGGCGAGCAAAGACGTCTTTATACTCAATGGCAACATTCAACATTGTATAAACAGAATTCCATCTAGTCTTACAATCAAGCACCAATTCTTTTTCGCAATCTATACCAAGTTGTCTTACAACTTGTCTAAAATCTTGTGACCTTTTAGGACTACATGACCAAAATGAGACACTATCCCTAACATTCTTGATTGCACTTTCAATCACGGAAAACCCATCTTGCACAATGAGATTAATGATATGTGCACAACATCTCATGTGAAACAACCGACCCTTTAAAATTAATGAGGAAGGAGTAAGAGTACCTAGCAACTTGTCGACCAAAGCATCGTTGGTTGAACAATTGTCAAGTGTCAATGTTGACAACTTGTTGTCAATGTTCCAATCCAAAAAACATTCCATCATAACTTGAGACAAGGCATCGTCCGTGTGTGGAGAAGGCACATGTATGAAGCTGCATCCATAAATATATTAAAAATACATACAATACTTGTATAAGCGAGGAAAATTAGTGGGCTGACCATATAACCAATTCCATTTATATACTAATACAAAACAGATTGTAACATTACAACAGGAAAAGAACAGGAAAATATAAATTAGTGGGCTGACCATATAACCAATTCCAACAGATTGTAAGAAAAGAACAGGAAAATATAAATTAGTGGGCTGACCATATAACCAACAACATTCCATCAGATTGTAAGAAATTCAAATTGAAATATATGATTTTCAATATGTACTAACCATAAGACTGATTTGCAAAAGAACAGGAAAAGAACAACTTTAATTTACGACTGCATCAATAAATATTTAAAGAACAGTTGACGAGAAAAAACCTGATAATCCTATTTTGTAACTTCCAATTGGTATCTATGTAGTGTGCTGTTATTGCCATATAACCTTTCTTTTGGGTTCCAGCGGTCCACATATCAGATGTAAGAGCAATCCTACTTTCATTCTGTTCCAAACAACGCAACATACCACCCTTTTTTGTTTCATATAGCTTCATGATGTCTTTCTTGATGGTATTTCTACAAGGCACCTTAAACATAGGTTGAAGACCAGTTGAATACTTTCTAAAACCATAATGCTCTACAATAGAAAGTGGATAGTCATGAATAACGATCATATTAGCTAAATCACCCCGAGTAACTTCAGGCCTAAAAGCATAATTACTCAACAAAGATGTGTTCCCATCCTTAGCCATTTGCTCTTGAACCAGAAATTATTGTTTTATGTCCTTTGTAACTCTTCTTGGACATATCTTAAAGTGATCTTTCAAATGGGTTGTCCCATCATTTGGTCTACCGGTCATCTGCTTATTGCAATACTTACATTTAGCAAATCTACGAATACCATCTACCTGTATTGTGTCAAAATGGTTCCAAACAACAGATTTTAATCTTTTGTTCGGTGGTTCTACTTCAACAGCAGTAGAAGTCGACTCTATATGCGCACTTTCAGATCTGTGGATAGTCGAATTCGTTTCTGCTGTTTTCTCGTTTCCTTCAATAGCATTGCATCCTGTATCACCAAGGTTTTCATTTTCTGTACTATCCATTTGTAGAACAAATAAAAACTTGTAAAACCAACAAGTGACATCCATAAAGCCAACAAATACGAGTACAAAAATACACTAGCAGGAAAAAATTTCGTTACCGACATAAATTAATCTGCCATCCAGGAAATAGCAAAGAAAATTAATATACACAAAAAATGCCGATATACATGACAATATTCAGAATCTGTTTTAATGGTTTCTCAATGTAACGCCCGGTTTTTTTTTTCGGTACGTTAATTATTTTCATGGTATTTAGTTATTTTAAATGATGGGTTTAATTAATTAGCCAAGTTAGATTAAAATACAAGTTTTGGGCTAAGTTAATTGAAAGATTTAATTATATTGGGCTAGTAAGAAATGAGTTTTGAGCCTAGCCCATTAGTGAAGTCATTAGGCTTTATCCTAAAATGATTTATAAAAATATCACAAAACCCTAAACTCCCTCCTCTCTCCCTCATTTGGCCGATCTCTCTCCCATCTCTCTCTCATTTTTCTCTTCCAAAGCCACAATCATCTTTCTCCTTCACTTCCTTGTTGGTGTAACAAGCTTAGGTAAGATCTTTTAAGGTGTTTTAATCTTTTCTTTTGATTTATATTCAATTAATTGTTTTAAGTGTTGATTATCATCTAGAAATTTCATCACTATCTCCTATACATGGTGTATGATGAGCCTAGATGATCATATTATGTAAAAGATCTATATGATTCATAAAAATCATCAAGTTGTAACTTGTGTGATTTAAAGAAGATAGATCTTATGGTTTTAACCAATGTTGTTATTGTTATAAGTTGTATGTTATCATCATCTCTAGATTATATCTACACCCTATACATGGTGTATGATGGATCAAGATGATTATATAAAATACAAGGTCTAAATGAACCATGGAAATCACCAAGTTTTATTTAGGTGATAAAATGTGATAGATCTTGTGAATGGTTATAATTCTTGTTAATTATTATTTTGATTCTCAACATATCCATATCAATATGTTTAGATCTAAGTATACAACTTTATAGCATCTTCTAAGATGTGTATATAAATGTTTGTGTATTTGAAAGATCAAGGAACCCTTAAGAAAGGGGAAAATTATGAGTTTAAATGGTTTGTCATATATTATGTTGATTTGATTCTTTTCCTTGTGACTAAATGAAATGCCAATGACACTTAGCCCTTTTTAGTGCCACCATGTTCATAGGGGACTGAATTTGGGTGATAAACACATCTAGGAATGTGTTTCAAAAGGGAGAGGAATGGATTGGTTAAAAAGATTAAGGGTTGGCTACGATTCTGCTTCCATCAGATTTGTAGTCATCTTACAAAAATCATAACTTGAATTCTATAACTCAAACGGATCTCAAACCTGTGCCAAAAGTTTACAAATTGTGTTGGGTAACTTTCTTATGAAGGTCACTCTCACTAATTAGGACTGTATCCATGGGCAAGAACAGCACCTTTGCTGGTAGGTCTGATCCGGGTCTGATCTGATAGGTCAACTTGTTTTATTCGTTTCTAGGGCTTGGGAAATGATCTAATGGGATTCCAAGTTCCCACATGTGTGTTATGACCTAAAGTTGTGATCTGGAGTTTATGGGATGTTATCTCCAAGTATTTCTTGGTCATATTGAGTTCACACTCCAGATCAGTTTTCTGTCATCAGCTTTTAAGGGTTTTGTAATTAGTCATGTTGTGAATTTCATATCTAGAGTTTGGGAAACCCTTTTTGGTCTATTCCAACTCTGAGACTTTGGTATTTATGTCTATTATCTCTGTGGTTTATAGTTTGGACAATGTCTACCCACAAGTTGGGTAGAATTGGCCAACACTACTGATTCCTATGATTTGGAACTGCACTGCGATGTCTTTTTAAAAGCATCATAATAAATTCATATTTTGGAGTTAGAGTGAGTTCTTTACTGTTTTAAAAAGGGGAAAGACTCTAGTTTCTTAGAAAAATTTAATATTGATATGTTAATACTTAGGAAAATTAAGTAAATCCATCTTTAACAGCGGGTCTGTTTTTAGACCTTGCTGTCCAGATTTTTGTTTAAGTCTTTAAGCTTCATCTTTGGGTATATCCTAACTCCTAGTTTATAATAGGTGAAGTTTTGGCATTTGCTCAAGTGTGGTAGCCAGTTTTGATTTAGCAATCTCCCTTAAGTATTCAAGGTGAGTTCTCTCACTCCATTGTCTCAATATTTATGATTGCTAGGTTAGCACGTGAGTGTTAAATTATTATTATGGTATGATAATATGAATGCATGCTTAAAATGTTAATTATACATGTGCAGTATGTTTATTGTTGAGGGATCATAGCAATTATCCGGCTTTTGTCCGGTGCACGTGGTTAGGTATAATTACTCCAATACCCTCCGGATGTGAGGTGAGGGTAAGATTAACCCAATACTCTTCGGTTTGTGAGATGCGGGTAACCTACTAGCCCTCCTTATAAGCCTTGATTTGTTCTTGGCTTATGTTTAAATGTTATAACTATATATTTTAATCTAGGTCTAGTGATTGTGGATATTGGTATAATGTTGTGTTTGAATTCACTAAGCTTTGTGCTTACGGTTTTACTTAACATTTTCAGGTATTACGATTAAGGAGGCTAAGGACTGACGGGAGCATTCGTGACACACTGTGATTTATTTTAAGTCAATGAACATTTTTAGTACTTCCGCTTTTGACATTTCTATATTAGAAAGTTTTACTTATGTTTTTTTCTTTAGAAGTTTGATAACTTGACTGCCATTATTGGCTTATTAAATTAAATAAATGAAGTTCCTTTATGAATTGGTGTCAAACTTTATATTATTTCCGCAAAAAAAAAAAAAAAATAAAAAAAAAAAAAATAAATAAATAAATTTTTGGGTGTTACAAGTTGGTATCGGAGCTTTTCATTTGAGTGAACTAGGCCTTCTTAGGGATGTCTAGACTCAAATTTAAAACATTTTATTTCTCTTGTACAAAGTTTATTAAAAACTAGCAGTGAAGATGTCACGGTGCTGGCCACCACCAAGTAAGTTTTATTTACTAATTGAGTTTAAATTTTATTACTTATCAAACACAATAGTATGCTCCATTTATGACATATCCCAAAGACTAGCCTAGGAGGATAATTATATGCCTTTAGTGCTACTATCTACCATGTGAGAATTTAGGCCTTTTAGATCTACCATGAGTGTGAATTAAATCACATTACGGCTAGGAGCAAGTCAAATTTTGAAACTAGACCTGAAACCGAAATTGGAACTTCTATATTGAATAATAGAAGGGCCCCTATTATTCAATATATTGGAGCCGGTTTTGGGGACGGGGCAAGGTTGAAAAGTTTTCAAAGTCGAGTGTTTTCGATCTCTTAGACATGCATAGGTTGAATCGTTTTCTTTTCTTATCAATTTTAGATGGCTCCGCGCTCGCCTCAATGCAATTCAAATAGCTCAAGTTAGGGAACTCGTTCTTTGAGGAGTTCAATAATGCTTTTAACGAGATCATTCCGAATGTCACGGCTAACATCATTGATCAAGTTCGTGCTCTGCTAGATGAGCGTATGGCGATGCACCTCCGCCTTGGGGGCTCGATCCTCCCGCTCGTGATTTAATGTACTACTACGAGAAGTTCGGCAAGTGCACCCACCTCATTGGGATGGGGAGGACGATCCAAAGGGCGGCTAAGCACCGGTTATTCTCGACGTGGAGGGCGCCTTTATGACTATAGGGTGCCTGCACTACTTTAGAGTGTTGGTAGCAAAGAACCAAATGAGGAAGCGGGTAAGACATGGTGGAACACCACCACGGGAAGAATGATCAAGAAGTGTAAGGGCGATTACTTGGGCCCGGTTGTGGAGGGTTCGAGGCACGGTATGTGCCTAGGGTGGAGCAACAAAGAATGATGCAGAGTTCATGGCGTTACAATGCACCACCGAGTCTCATAGTGATCTGAACGCCAAGTTCATGGAGATGCTTTCTTCTGTCCTACTTTTGCCGGAGATGAAGCATGGCTTGTTAGTCGGTACATCTCGATTTTACGTACCGACATCCGGAATTTGTGAGCATGCAAGACTTTACGACCTTGGGTGCGATCATGGGGGCAGCCTGAAGAGAGAGATTGAGCCGCAAACTCAATCTAAGAGGAAACTGAGAGCACTTTTTCTAAAACTTCTAATGAGGCTCATAAGAAGACAAAGTTTGGGGATAAACCAAGATATGAATACAAGCCATTCGCGAAGGTGGTGATCGACCCCCATTGGTGTGTTATAACCGTAAGAAGGAAGGGCATCACTGAAGAATTGCAAGGCTCCAAAAGCCATTCTGACCTCCTGTGTTACTATCACAGCGGTACCAGCTTGTTACAATTGCCAAGAGAAGGGGCACAAGAAGCCTGATTGCCCAAAGTCAAGAAGAATGGGAATGCAAATCCCAATCGCTTCGACCTCTAACGGACCAACTATGTTGACACGAGGACGTGTCCACCACCTTACGAGGAGGAGCTGCGAAGCCCGCGATCAGAAAGTGTAAACATCTCTTCCTTATCTTTTATCTTATGCTATGCCATAGAGTAATTGTTTTATTGCTTAAATATTATGAATCAGGCACTTATCTGTTAGATTCTCACCCTGCCGCTGTTATGTTTGATTCTGGCGCTACTCAATCCTTCGTGTCACGCACGTTCATAAATCGTTTGGGGCGTGGTGTCGGGAAACTAGCACGTCCCATGGTTATCGAAGTTGCCGACAATCGAACTATTTTCGTTACTGATGTTTATCGGGGTTGTACCCTTGAATTTTCGGGAGTTGAATTCCCCATTGATCTTATCCCTATTGCTATGAGGGAACTTTGCGTTATTGTGGGTATGGATTGGCTCGATGCATTCGATGCAGAAATTCTTTGTCGCAAGAGACAAGTTCGTGTTCAAAACCCTAGGGGTGGAGAACTTATTATTCAAGGAGATATTCCCATTTGGATATTGCTTCTTGTACCTCTGCTATTGCACTCGATAATGTTCCAGTTGTTTCCGACTTTGGTGACGTCTTTCCTGAGGAACTCCCGGGTTTGCCACCTATTAGGCAAGTGGAGTTTCGCATTGATTTAGTACCTGGCGCTGTTCCGATCGCCAAATCTCCTTATCGTTTGGCGCCACCTGAGATGAAAGAGCTTCAAGATCAGTTACAGGAGCTTAGTGATAAGGGGTTTATACGGCCAAGTTTCTCGCCATGGGGTGCTCCTATACTTTTCGCGAAAAAGAAGGACGGTTCTCAAAGAATGTGCATAGATTATCGGGAGTTGAATAAACTCACGATAAAGAACCGTTATCCTTTACCTCGTATCGACGATATTTTCGACCAACTCCAAGGAGCGTCTTGGTTTTCCAAGATTGATTTGCGTTCCGGTTATCATCAGATGCGAGTTCGTGACTGTGACATTGAGAAAACGGCGTTTCGAACCCGATACGGACACTTTGAATTTGTGGTGATGCCTTTCGGACTCACTAATGCACCCGCTGCTTTTATGGATCTTATGAATCGGGTGTGTGGTCCGATGCTCGACCGTTCGGTCATTGTGTTTATTGACGATATTTTGGTCTATTCTAAGACCAGGGAGGAGCATGAAAAGCACATTCGGGAACTTCTAGAGACACTACGGAGAGAACGGCTTTATGCTAAATTTTCTAAGTGTGAATTTTGGTTAGAAGAGGTTCAATTCTTGGGCCACGTGGTGAACAAGGAAGGTATCAAGGTCGATCCGGCCAAGATTGATGTGGTTAAGAAATGGGAAGCTCCTAAATCGCCTTCGGAGATTCGTAGTTTCTTGGGTTTGGCCGGTTACTATCGTAGGTTTATTGAAAATTTCTCAAAGATTGCTCTACCTCTTACGCGATTGACCAAGAAGTCGGAGAAATTTGTTTGGGGTCCGGAACAACAGTTTGCATTTGAAGATCTTAAGACGCGGTTGTGTAATGCCCCAGTTTTGACTTTACCGGAAGGAGTGGAGGACATGGTAGTGTACTGCGACGCATCCCTCCTGGGTTTTGGTGCTGTGTTGATGCAACGGGGTAAGGTGATAGCTTATGCGTCTCGCCAGCTAAAACCTCACGAAAGGAACTACCCCACTCATGACCTGGAATTAGGAGCTGTTGTTTTGCTCTCAAGATATGGAGGCACTACCTTTACGGGGTTAAGTGTGTCATTTACACTGACCATAAAAGTTTGAAGTACCTTTTCGATCAGCGGGATTTGAATATGAGGCAGGTTAGATGGTTAGATGTGGTGAAAGATTACGACTGTGAGATTCACTACCACCCCGGTAAAGCTAATGTGGTAGCTGACGCACTTAGTCGTAAGCAATCTGTCGAACCGATTCGAGCTAAATGTCTTCGGATGACTATGGAGACATCATTATTGGGTATGATTCGAGATGCTCAAGATGTGGCGACTCAAGAGGGGAACCCAAATCGTGAAAGGATTGTGAATGAGTTACCTAAGATGGAGCGAGATGGGCGTGGATTACTAACTCGTTATGGTAGAGTTTGGGTTCCATTTACTGGTGGGAACCGGAAAACTCTTATGGAAGAAGCTCACAGGTCCAAGTTTTCTATTCATCCGGGTGCTACAAAAATGTACCGAGATCTTCGTGAGGGTTATTGGTGGCACGGGATGAAGAATGATGTGGCTCGATATGTAGAAGAATGCCTAACATGCCTAAGGTCAAAGCCGAACACCGAAACCTCATGGGATATTGCAACCTTTGGAGTTTCCTGAGTGGAAATGGGAGCACTTAACCATGGACTTTATTACAAAACTTCCTAAGACTGCAAAGGGTGCTGATACTATATGGGTAGTTGTGGATCGATTGACGAAGTGTGCTCATTTCCTGGCCATCAAGGAAAGTTCTTCACCTGAAAAATTGGCGAGATTTTTGTTCGGAGATAGTTTCATTGCAGGGTGCCCGTATCTATTGTCTCGATCGAGATACTCGATTCACCTCTCGATTTTGGCGTAAATTCCAAGAAGAATTGGGTACCCGATTGCATTTCAAGATCTGCGTTCCATCCAAACCGATGGGCGAGTGAGCGGACGATGCAGACTTTGGAGGACATGCTTCGGGCATGTGCGATTGATTTTGGAGGCGATTGGGATGATCATCTTCATTTAGCCGAAGTTTTCATATAACAACAGTTATCATTCAAGCATCGACATGCCCCGTATGAAGCACCGTATGGTAGGAAGTGTAGAACCCCAGTGTGTTGGGGTGAGGTTGGACAGAGGGTGCTCGGTAGCACCGATATTGTTTTGCACCACGGAGAAAATCAAAATGATCGGGGATCATTTGGTCACCGCTAGGAGTCGTCAAGAGTTATGCGAGATAAGCGACGCCCGATCTTGAGTTTCGTGTTGGGGATCATGTGTTATTAAAGGTCTCCCCTTGGAAGGGTGTGATTAGGTTCCGCAAGCGTGGGAAGCTGGGACCTCGGTTTATTGGACCTTATAAGATCATAGCTCGCGTTGGTAAAGTAGCGTACCGGTTGGAGCTGCCTGACGAGCTTAGTTTGATTCATAACACCTTCCACGTGTCTCAGTTGAGGAAGTGCATTGTTGACGATACCGCCGTAGTACCTCTGGAAGACATCCAAATTGACGAACGGCTCAACTATGTTGAGAAACCTATCGCGGTTGTTGATCGAAAGTCAAAGACCCTTCGGAGCGGTAAGACTGTTTATTCTGTTAAGGTTCAGTGGCAGCATAGGAAGGGATCTGAGTGTACATGGGAACCTGAAGACGAGATGAGGGCGCATTATCCCGAGTTATTCGAGAGGATCGAGTTCGAGGCCGAAGTCCCTTCTTAGTAGGGGAGAGTTGTAACGCCCGGTTTTTTTTTCGGTACGTTAATTATTTTCATGGTATTTAGTTATTTTAAATGATGGGTTTAATTAATTAGCCAAGTTAGATTAAAATACAAGTTTTGGGCTAAGTTAATTGAAAGATTTAATTATATTGGGCTAGTAAGAAATGAGTTTTGAGCCTAGCCCATTAGTGAAGTCATTAGGCTTTATCCTAAAATGATTTATAAAAATATCACAAAACCCTAAACTCCCTCCTCTCTCCCTCATTCGGCCGATCTCTCTCCCATCTCTCTCTCATTTTTCTCTTCCAAAGCCACAATCATCTTTCTCCTTCACTTCCTTGTTGGTGTAACAAGCTTAGGTATGATCTTTTAAGGTGTTTTAATCTTTTCTTTTGATTTATATTCAATTAATTGTTTTAAGTGTTGATTATCATCTAGAAATTTCATCACCATCTCCTATACATGGTGTATGATGAGCCTAGATGATCATATTATGTAAAAGATCTATATGATTTATAAAAATCATCAAGTTGTAACTTGTGTGATTTAAAGAAGATAGATCTTATGGTTTTAACCAATGTTGTTATTGTTATAAGTTGTATATTATCATCATCTCTAGATTATATCTACACCCTATACATGGTGTATGATGGATCTAGATGATTATATAAAATACAAGGTCTAAATGAACCATGGAAATCACCAAGTTTTATTTAGGTGATAAAATGTGATAGATCTTGTGAATGGTTATAATTCTTGTTAATTATTATTTTGATTCTCAACATATCCATATCAATATGTTTAGATCTAAGTATACAACTTTATAGCATCTTCTAAGATGTGTATATAAATGTTTGTGTATTTGAAAGATCAAGGAACCCTTAAGAAAGGGGAAAATTATGAGTTTAAATGGTTTGTCATATATTATGTTGATTTGATTCTTTTCCTTGTGACTAAATGAAATGCCAATGACCCCTAGCCCTTTTTAGTGCCACCATGTTCATAGGGGACTGAATTTGGGTGATAAACACATCTAGGAATGTGTTTCAAAAGGGAGAGGAATGGATTGGTTAAAAAGATTAAGGGTTGGCTACGATTCTGCTTCCATCAGATTTGTAGTCATCTTACAAAAATCATAACTTGAATTCTATAACTCAAACGGATCTCAAACCTGTGCCAAAAGTTTAAAAATTGTGTTGGGTAACTTTCTTATGAAGGTCACTCTCACTAATTAGGACTTTATCCATGGGCAAGAACAGCACCTTTGCTGGTAGGTCTGATCCGGGTCTGATCTGATAGGTCAACTTGTTTTATTCGTTTCTAGGGCTTTATAAATGATCTAATGGGATTCCAAGTTCCCACATGTGTGTTATGACCTAAAGTTGTGATCTGGAGTTTATGGGATGTTATCTCCAAGTATTTCTTGGTCATATTGAGTTCACACTCCAGATCAGTTTTCTGTCATCAGCTTTTAAGGGTTTTGTAATTAGTCATGTTGTGAATTTCATATCTAGAGTTTGGGAAACCCTTTTTGGTCGATTCCAAATCTGAGACTTTGGTATTTATGTCTATTATCTCTGTGGTTTTTAGTTTGGACAATGTCTACCCACAAGTTGGGTAGAATTGGCCAACACTACTGATTCCTATGATTTGGGACTGCACTGCGATGTCTTTTTAAAAGCATCATAATAAATTCATATTTTGGAGTTAGAGTGAGTTCTTTACTGTTTTAAAAAGGGGAAAGACTCTAGTTTCTTAGAAAAATTTAATATTGATATGTTAATACTTAGGAAAATTAAGTAAATCCATCTTTAACAGCGGGTCTGTTTTTAGACCTTGCTGTCCAGATTTTTGTTTAAGTCTTTAAGCTTCATCTTTGGGTATATCCTAACTCCTAGTTTATAATAGGTGAAGTTTCGGCATTTGCTCAAGTGTGGTAGCCAGTTTTGATTTAGCAATCTCCCTTAAGTATTCAAGGTGAGTTCTCTCACTCCATTGTCTCAATATTTATGATTGCTAGGTTAGCACGTGAGTGTTAAATTATTATTATGGTATGATAATATGAATGCATGCTTAAAATGTTAATTATACATGTGCACTGTATGTTTATTGTTGAGGGGATCATAGCAATTATCCGGCTTTTATCCGGTGCGCGTGGTTAGGTATAATTACTCCAATACCCTCCGGGATGTGAGGTGAGGGTAAGATTAACCCAATACTCTTCGGTTTGTGAGATGCGGGTAACCTACTAGCCCTCCTTATAAGCCTTGATTTGTTCTTGGCTTATGTTTAAATGTTATAACTATATATTTTAATCTAGGTCTAGTGATTGTGGATATTGGTATAATGTTGTGTTTGAATTCCTTAAGCTTTGTGCTTACGGTTTTACTTAACATTTTCAGGTATTACGATTAAGGAGGCTAAGGACTGACGGGAGCATTCGTGACACACTGTGATTTATTTTAAGTCAATGAACATTTTTAGTACTTCCGCTTTTGACATTTCTATATTAGAAAGTTTTACTTATGTTGTTTTCTTTAGAAGTTTGATAACTTGACTGCCATTATTGGCTTATTAAATTAAATAAATGAAGTTCCTTTATGAATTGGTGTCAAACTTTATATTATTTCCGCAAAAAAATAAAAAAAAATAAATAAATAAATAAATTTTTGGGTGTTACACTCAACAAGGGTACAAAACCATAAAAACTGACGTGAGATGAGATTTGAGAAGTGAGAACCTGGGCGCGGCGGTCGGAGTTCGCTGGGAGTTGGGGTTGCGACGAGCGGCGGTCGATGGCGAGGCGAGGCGAGTCGCTGGGAGTTGGGGATGCGGCGAGCGGCGGTCGATGGCGAGGCGAGGCGAGTCGCTGGGAGTTGGGGATGCGGCGAGCGGCGGTCGGAGTACGGTGTTTCTGTCTCTGATTCTCTGAAGGAGGGTGGGAGGCGGCGATTGTGGCGAGAGAGAGGCGAGGAGAGGAGAGGGATTGCAGAGGGTGGGAGTGAGGCGCGAGAGAGTAGGTAGGGTTTCTTCTGACTTCTGAAGTGTGATAGATAGTTAGTGGCCGGGTGTACGTAAAAGGTAAAGAATATATAATAAATATATAAAAAACTAAATTCTTAATTATATTTAAACCGGGTCCGGGGCGGGTCGGGGGATAGATATCCCGGCCCCGGCCCCGGCCCCGGTTTTCTGTCACCGGGTATACCCGCCCCCGCCCCCGGTACCCGGTTTGGCGGGGAATCCCCGGCCCCGATCGGGGCGGGTCGACCGGGTTCCCCACCGGGTCGGGTCAAAATGCCATGCCTAGACAGCACAGAGAGAGTTGCAGTTGGACCTTATGAGGTCAGAAATTGAAGTTTGGTTACAGCGTGTTCAAGGACAACTTTGCACCCTTGAGATTTCTTTGTCTCTTGATGATATGATCAAGTCGAAGCAAATTACGGACCCATTCTTATCTCGAGTTCGGGATGAAGTAACCCAGGGGAAAGCCCCTGGATTCGTGATCCACGAGGATGGATTGATACGTTTTAGAAATCGAGTTTGTGTACCCGCTGACGAAGAGTTGAGGAACTCTATCATGAGGGAAGCCCATGCTACCCCGTACTCTATTCACCCGGGATCTAGCAAGATGTATAAGGATTTGAAGCAGAATTATTGGTGGGGGAATATGAAACGTGAGGTTGCCGAATTGCTGAGGTGCTTAACCCGTCACAAGGTTAAGATTGAGCACCAAACCGCAGAATGTCAAAACCGCTCCCGATTCCTGAGTGGAAATGGGAGGACATATCTATGGATTTTATCACTAGCTTGCCGACGAGTCGTCGAGGAATGAATACGATTTGGGTGATTGTGGACTGTCTGACCAAATCAGCCCACTTCTTGGAGATTAAGGACACGTGGGGTCCCGAGAGATTGGCCCAGCTGTTTATTAAGGAAATTGTGAGACTACACGGTACCCCCAAGAGTATTGTATCAGACCGTGACGGGCGATTTGTGTCACATTTCTGGAACGCAGTTCATCGTGCGATGTTCACGCAGTTGAATTTCAGTACGGCTTTTCATCCACAGACCGATGGTCAGTCGGAAAGAACCATACAGACTCTAGAGGACATGTTGAGAGCATGTGCTCTTGATTGGAAGGACGATTGGGAAGCCCAACTGCCCTTGGTGGAATTCACTTATAATAATAGTTGGCACGCTTCGATTCAGATGGCACCGTATGAGGCATTGTATGGCCGTCGCTGCAGGTCCCCTTTGTGTTGGGACGAACTGTCAGAATCTCTGGGTACGGAACCCGATATGTTATTAGCAGCCCGTGAGAAGATCACTTTGATTAGGAGTCGGTTGTTAACGGCTCAAAGTCGACAGAAGTCTTATGCTGACCACCATCGACGACCGCTTGAGTTCGAGGTTGGTGACCATGTGTAAATGAAGGTGTCTCCTACCCGAGGTGTTTTTCGTTTCGGGAAGAGGGGCAAGCTGAGCCCAAGGTACATTGGGCCGTTTGAGGTTTTGGAGCGTGTAGGTGATCTGGCCTATCGACTAGCTTTGCCACCGAATTTGAGTAAGATTCACAACGTGTTTCATGTCTCCCAGTTGAGGAAATATGTTGCTGATCCGAGCCATGTACTTCAGTTCGAAGAGATTGAATTAGCAGAGGATCATTCGTACGAGGAGCATCCTATACGGATACTCGAGAGGAGGATCAAGCAGTTGCGGAACAAGACGATTCCCCTACTGAAAGTTCAGTGGTCACGACACGGAGTCGAGGCGGCTACGTGGGAGACCGAGGATAGTATGCGGGCGAGATACCCCGAGTTATTTACCCCTTAGTTTCGAGGACGAAACTCTTTTTAAGGGGGGAGTATGTAATATCCGACTGTAACTTTTCATTTTTACCTGTCATTGTATTATTCGGATAATCTGATTATCATGAATCATTGCATTTAGTATTATGTTGAGGTATTATAGATTTGAATTTCATATCGTTGTTATGTCATTTCATATGTGATGATTCGATGTTAATTAGAGAGTTCCATTTTCGAATTTTTCTGTTGATGTAGCGTACGCTACATAGTACGATTAACGTACGCTAATCCTGTGCCTTAGCATGCGTAAGGTTTCCTCTGTTGCGTATGCTAAGAGGGAATCTGGCATCAATTGACTTCAGCACGTGAACTCCTTAGCCGTTAGCATGCATGTGAACAAGGTCTGAGCTGTCATGTCGGCTAGAATCAACTTTTATTAGCGTGCGTAACCCATTTCTCATTAGCGTGCGCTAACGACCTGCGAATTCAAGACAGTAGCCACTGTAAGCCGCTTACGTACGTAATATCGACCGGTTAGCATACGTAAGTGCATTAGCGTATGCTAAAGCTTCCCGTTAGCGTGCGCTAAGTCTGCACAGTCTATTTATAGGACCAGCCTGTTTTTCATTTCTTCACAACCCCAAACCGAATTTCTCTCTTCACATACCATCCCTCTGCACTCCCAAAACGATAACAACCTTCAACAACTTGCTTCTAAGCCTTAAATCTTGGAGTGGAGCTCATTTCCTTGGAGATTAGGAGTTGTTCTTGAGCTTGGAGTATATTTTCTCATAGCATTGAAGTTGTTCTTCATTTCTGGAGGTAGGTGTACTTTCCTCTCTGCATTATTTTCTTATGTTGATGTTAATGACGAATTATACTTCACCTAGAGTTAGATTAATCAAGTAAAACATAGTTTTAATCCAACCTTTTGAACACTTTTGATGAATATGATAAATAAGGGTTTGAGATGGATGTGTTCTTGATGATATAGTGATTTTAACCATGTTGTAACTACCATGCTCATCTTTGGACGAATTTAGCTCAGTAAAATACCTTTGAATCAGTTAACTTCACCATATTTGGATTTAACTAATAGAGTTGTTATCATAAAGTAATTAAACACCATTTTAAGTTTTCACTTACCTTGGGAAGAACTTGGTCATGATTAGAAGTAGAAGGATGTCTTCTTGCTCAGATTTCTTAAGAAGTATATCCTCCTTATGTTTAGCTCAGCAAGATTTTGAATGGTTAAGGATAATTGTGAAACAACACAACAACTTTTCATTCATCTAATGTGATGAGAACTTAGTTTGTTTTGATCTTCATACTAGGTACATGGTGAATTCATCATAATGTTAGTTATTCTTCCAGCCTTGTAAACAAAGATTTTGATAATCCTCATGGTTATGGTGTAATCTCAGAACTTATAAACTTGTTGTAAACTTAATATTCAATTTAGATGAGAGGAGAATGATTATAAATGTGCAGATTTTGTTCCTTCAATATTTTAATGATTTGGAAAGTTTAATCATCATAAGATGATCTTAACATCATAATTGTTTATTAAACATACCCTTAATAGAATTCTTGTTTATGATGAACCATGGGAACATTCGGTAATAGTATTGTAAACCGATTTTTATGGTTGTAATGATGTTAAAAGAACTCCTGACATAAGACTTCGATAATTGGAAATAACAAACTATTCTAAAGGATCGTAGGATGACGTCTTACTAATCCTATATTGATAATTATACGAATATGTTATTGAGTAAAATGTATTTCGTTTAAGGTTGATTGTTCGAGTAAACAATATTAGTCGAGGACCGTTCGTTCATTCCAACAAGAAGAGGACTATTCTCGTCTCCGTATTGAGGCAAGTTATCTTGCTTGGTTATAATGATGATTAGATTCTCATGATGGTTATATATTTCATGTGTATGAATTGTTCATGTAATGGTTGTCGTGATTTGACATTGTCCTTGACGTTATTCCGTTTTCTTCATGGGGTTGCATTCCCCAGTACGTCGTTTGAATCGTTGATCTCGCTGGTCTTATTTTCACTTCGGTGAGTTTTTCTTGATCCTTAACCGGATATGTGATTTATTGAATTCGTTGTCATGTTGTATCGTGACATAT
Source organism: Orobanche coerulescens (assembly GCA_033398695.1). NCBI lineage: Eukaryota > Viridiplantae > Streptophyta > Magnoliopsida > Lamiales > Orobanchaceae > Orobanche > Orobanche coerulescens. Next base: position 127,946,178 of record CM065805.1, read on the forward strand.
CCGGAATCATATCTGCGTTCCGATTGGTCATTGTGTAGGATTTTTAGCCAGGCACATATATAGTCATGCGTGGATATTATTCCGCATTGGACTGTGCACACGAGACGTAGTTTTGTGAGGCTAATTAGGTACATTGTCCCACGTATATTCTGGATTCCGTATACGGGGCGGACGTGTACACGGACACTTTTTCGGATCGGGCGTACTGTGATGTCCATCTTGAGCCATATTGTTAATCGTCCATAGTATTGGATGCATGTGACTGATTGTTTCATACACCCGAGGGGTATGATTGATAGTCGGAATGATTTCTTTGAGATCTATATATATATATGTGAATTGTATAATGTCGGAAGAATTGATTATCATGTATATCTGACCTTGTGTTGGGCGAAATACTTGTATTGTATTTTAGGTCGAGGCAAAGGCAAGGCACGGGAAGAGCATGTCGACGACGAAGGGTTCGAAGGATACTAGTTCGGGGGCCCCACATCTTTTGTTGTCCGGTTATGTTAAACCGTGTTATGTTATTTCCTGTTTCATTTAAATTGCTATCTGGTTGTATTTGACATTTGAAGTATTTTCCATCTCCATATGGTTTATACTTGTTTTTCGGATCCTGTGTATTATAAGGCCGTTGGCCATATTTTAATAAACTCCTAATCGGAGTAATGACTATTCATTGTGGTTCGGTATCACAAATAATATTTATTTAACCTGTTTTGGATATCGCCTGGTGGGTCCCAGTGTGGGATTCACGGCACTGTAATAGCCGCCTTTTGGGGTGTTACAGAAGATGGTATCAGAGCGTTGTTTCCTTTTTATGAGTCATTGTGAAATGAACTAGTATCAAGAGACCTTCGTGTCACGTGTGACCTGTGCAAGCGCCTGACCCTACGAGCCAAATACGGTATGTACTTTATGAGCCATGATTTAATTACTGGCATGATATTGATATCAGTATGGGTCTCCTTGTTGATCATGTTATTTCGAGGAATTGTGACAGGATTTATCTGATTGATAATCCGAGGTAAATGCTGAATTGATTATACAATTGAAATTGTTCGACTTGACACCGATATGATATTCGGTGCGACATTTGTGGTATCGATAACCGTTTTCCTTGAATATGTGATTCCTTGTTGCTATTAACTTAGCATGAATTTTAGTATCTTGAACTGTACTTACGGTTATCACTATGATTGATTCTTTCAGTATGGAAAGAAACCTGAGAGGTCGTGGCAGAGGGGGACGAGGCCGCGGAAGGGGCCGAATCCCGATACCTCGAGCCAACAGACGCGCGAATGCGGATCGGAGTTCCGCAAACAGTGGTTCACCTTCTAGGAACAATCGCACCACGCTTGACGCGGATGCGCGTGTCGATCCTTACGTCGTAATGCGGGGCATGATGATGCGTATGACCCAGATGGGTCAACTAATGGAAGCTATGCAGAGGGCCGCCATCGCCAGAACAGGGGCTCATCCTCCTCCTGTGATTGGCGGACCCGTGAGTCGGATTATCAGCGACATCTCTCACCAGCGACCACCGACTTTTGAAGGCTCCTCTGAGCCTGCTGACATTGTGCATTGGATCGAGCATTTTGAGAAACTTTTCCGGATGGTGGACTGCCCGGAAGAGAATCGCGTTTGGTAGCCGCGTATTACCTTGGCAAAGGCGCTCACACCTGGTGGCTTTCAGTAAGGCCAGCTGATGGTGTTTACACTTGGGAGGAATTTAAAAACCTCATGCTAGACCGTTACTATCCAGGGCCACTCCGTGAGGCCAAACTGTTGGAACTATTGAACCCCGACCCGTCTGAAGACGATGATGTATTATCTGTTGCTGAGAAATTCCAGGCACTCCTTCCTTTTGCCACGATAATTATCCGAATAGAGGCCGATAAGATCAAATACTTTCTCAAGAGGCTTAAACCCCGAATGAGAATGCAGCTGTTTAATCACCACTGTACTACCTTACCAGAGTTCATCGAGAAGGCTCTGGAGTACGAACTCACCGCGAAGGAGATTTCCAAGAAACAACCACAGTCCAACAACAAAAGGTCCAGGAACCAGAACCAGACTGAGAGTAATCGGGGGACATTCAGGAAGCCCCAATCATTGCCAAACCCTTCTGATCAATCACCCATGGCATCAAAGCCCGTCGGATCGCACTCTCGAGCGGTTCCCTCTTCCGTGGTATGTCATAACTGTGAGGGCCAGGGACATATCAACTTCAAATGCCCAAAGCCTGCCATCACATGCTATACTTGTGGGAAGAATGGTCACCGTGCTCGTTTTTGCAGGAGTGGGCCCGGACATGATCCAGTAGCGTCTCATGCTCCAGTTCAATCCTCTGTCCAGAACCGGACGCCTCCGTCCGCTTCCTATCAGACTACCGTGGCGAATAGGGGAATGGGCCGTGGGAATCAAAGTGGTACCCCTGGTGCCGGAACTGCAAAACCCATGATTTACGAGATGAAGAAAGCTGACGATCCCGAGGCCAGCATGATTTCAGGTATACTCGAGATCCACTCCCAGCCTGTATGTGTTCTTTTTGATACCGGTGCTTCACACTCCTTTATATCTTCTTCTTGTTTAAGTCGTTTGCCTATAGACCATGTTATCAATTGTGAGCCCTACGTGATTGGTCTACCTGATGGTAGAAGAATTATTGGAAATCGTGAAGTCCAGGACTGTCCGATTCGTTTGAACGACCGTGAGTGGTTGTCAAATATGATTGTAGTCGATCTACCTAAGGATGATATAATCTTGGGTATCGATTTGATGGATCGTCATGATGCAATACTCAGTGTCCGCAAGCGGATGGTAACCGTCACTTCTGATGATGGTTTCGAGTGTATTTTTCGAGGTGATAATCCCAGTCGTTCAGGGAGAGTCATCAGCGCTATGAAAGCAGTGAAACTACTCAATCAAGGGTGTATTGGTTATTGGTGCTACATGACCAAAACAGCAGATCGACCAGTTGAATTGGCCGACATTCCGGTAGTCCGAGACTACCCAGATGTATTTTCAGACGAGTTGCCAGGCTTACCTCCTCATCGTGACGTGGAGTTTATTATTGAGTTAGAACCAGGTACGTCCCCGCTCTCTAAAGCACCGTACCGTATGGCTCCGACTGAGATGCAAGAATCAAGAAGAACCCGGCAGGAATTGACTGACAAAGGCTATATTCGACCTAGTGCGTCCCCTTGGGGAGCACCAGTGTTATTTGTACGGAAGAAAGATGGATCTCTACGCTTATGTATTGATTACCGTGAGCTGAACAGGGTGACCATCAAGAACAAGTATCCCTTGCCTCGTATTGATGATTTATTGGACCAACTTCAGGGAGCTACCGTGTTTTCTAAGATCAACTTGAGATCTGATTATCATCAGTTGAGGATTCGAGAGTCTGACATTTCGAAGACAACATTCCGTACTCGCTATGGGCATTATGAGTTCGTGGTGATGCCATTTGGACTGACTAATGCACCGGCAGTGTTCATGGAGTTGATGAATTGAGTTTTTATTAACTATCTGGATCGCTTTGTAGTCGTTTTTATTGACGACATTCTGATTTACTCTCGCAACCACGAAGAGCACGAGCGTCACCTCCACTAAGTTCTCGATACATTGAGGCGGGAACAACTTTATGGGAAATTTTCTAAGTGTGAATTCTGGATGCCTGAGGTTGTCTTTATCGAGCATGTAATATCATCCGAAGGGGTGAGAGTGGACCCACAAAAGACGGAAGCCATTCGAGATTGGCTACCACCGAAGAACGTGAAGGAAGTTCGTAGTTTCCTCGGCCTAGCAGGTTACTACCGACGGTTCGTAGAAGGATTTTCTAAAATTCCGCAACCGACGACCAACTTACTGCGAAAGGACAAGAAGTATTTGTGGTCACAAATATGTCAACAAAGTTTTGATGAGCTCAAGAGTCGATTGATTTCGGCACCTGTTTTGGTCTTACCAAAAGGAACGGAAGGATATGTGGTGTATAGTGACGCGTCGAGACAGGGTTTGGGATGTGTACTAATGCAGGAAGGGAAGGTGATTGCCTATGCATCGAGACAATTGCGACCCTATGAAGTTAACTATCCGACCCATGACTTGGAGTTAGCAGCCGTGGTGTTTGCTTTGAAAATCTGGCGTCACTATCTTTATGGAGTTACCTGCTAGATCTTTACAGACCACAAGAGCCTAAAGTACATTTTTACTCAGAAGGAGTTGAACATGAGATAGAGGAGGTGGCTAGAATTAATCAAGGACTATGATATCGAGATCCTTTATCATCCGGGTAAAGCAAATGTGGTCGCCGATGCTTTGAGCCGTAAAACCGTGCAGGAGCAGATGCTGAGCCGTTTGACAGCACAGAGAGAGTTGCAGTTGGACCTTATGAGGTCAGAAATTGAAGTTTGGTTATAGTGTGTTCAGGGACAACTTTGCACCCTTGAGATTTCTTCGTCTCTTGATGATATGATCAAATCGAAGCAAATTACGGACCCAATCTTATTTCGAGTTCGGGATGAAGTAACCCAGGGGAAAGCCCCTGGATTCGTGATCCACGAGGATGGATTGATACGTTTTAGAAATCGAGTTTGTGTACCCGCTGACGAAGAGTTGAGGAACTCTATCATGAGGGAAGCCCATGCTACCCCGTACTCTATTCACCCGGGATCTAGCAAGATGTATAAGGATTTGAAGCAGAATTATTGGTGGGGGAATATGAAACGTGAGGTTGCCGAATTCGTTTCGAGGTGCTTAACCTGTCAGCAGGTTAAGATTGAGCACCAGCGACCCGCAGGAATGCTGAAACCGGTCTCGATTCCTGAGTGGAAATGGGAGGACATATCTATGGATTTTATCACTAGCTTGCCGACGAGTCGTCGAGGAATGAATACGATTTGGGTGATTGTGGACCGTCTGACCAAATCAGCCCACTTCTTGGAGATTAAGGACACGTGGGGTCCCGAGAGATTGGCCCAGCTGTTTATTAAGGAAATTGTGAGACTACATGGTACCCCCAAGAGTATTGTATCAGACCGTGATGGGCGATTTGTGTCACACTTCTGGAAGGCAGTTCATCGTGCGATGGGCACGCAGTTGAATTTCAGTACGGCTTTTCATCCACAGACCGATGGTCAGTCGGAAAGAACCATACAGACTCTAGAGGACATGTTGAGAGCATGTGCTCTTGATTGGAAGGACGATTGGGAAGTCCAACTGCCCTTGGTGCAATTCACTTATAATAATAGTTGGCATGCTTCGATTCAGATGGCACCGTATGAGGCATTGTATGGCCGTCGCTGCAGGTCCCCTTTGTGTTGGGATGAACTGTCAGAATCTCTGGGTACGGAACCCGATATGTTATTAGCAGCCCGTGAGAAGATCACTTTGATTAGGAGTCGGTTGTTAACGGCTCAAAGTCGACAGAAGTCTTATGCTGACCACCGTCGACGACCGCTTGAGTTCGAGGTTGGTGACCATGTGTTAATGAAGGTGTATCCTACCCGAGGTGTTTTTCGTTTCGGGAAGAGGGGCAAGATGAGCACAAGGTACATTGGGCCATTTGAGGTTTTGGAGCGTGTAGGTGATCTGGCCTATCGACTAGCTTTGCCACCGACTTTGAGTAAGATTCACAACGTGTTTCATGTCTCCCAGTTGAGGAAATATGTTGCTGATCCGAGCCATGTACTTCAGTTCGAAGAGATTGAATTAGCAGAGGATCATTCGTACGAGGAGCGTCCTGTACGGATACTCGAGAGGAGAATCAAGCAGTTGCGGAACAAGACGATTCCCCTACTGAAAGTTCAGTGGTCACGACACGGAGTCGAGGAGGCTACGTGGGAGACCGAGGATAGTATGCGGGCGAGATACCCCGAGTTATTTACCCCTTAGTTTCGAGGACGAAACTCTTTTTAAGGGGGGAGTATGTAATATCCGACTGTAACTTTTCATTTTTACCTGTCATTGTATTATTCGGATAATCTGATTATCATGAATCATTGCATTTAGTATTATGTTGAGGTATTATAGATTTGAATTTCATATCGTTGTTATGTCATTTCATATGTGATGATTCGATGTTAATTAGAGAGTTCCATTTTCGAATTTTTCTGTTGATGTAGCGTACGCTACATAGTACGATTAACGTACGCTAATCCTGTGCCTTAGCGTGTGTAAGGTTTCCTCTGTTGCGTACGCTAAGAGGGAATCTGGCATCAGTTGACTTCAGCACGTGAACTCCTTAGCCGTTAGCATGTATGTGAACAAGGTTTGAGCTGTCATGTCGGCTAGAATCAACTTTTATTAGCGTGCGTAACCCATTTCTCATTAGCGTGCGCTAACGACCTGCGAATTCAATACAGTAGCCACTGTAAGCCGCTTACGTACGTAATATCGACCGGTTAGCGTACGTAAGTGCATTAGCGTACGCTAAAGCTTCCCGTTAGCGTGCGCTAAGTCTGCACAGTCTATTTATAGGACCAGCCTGTTTTTCATTTCTTCACAACCCCAAACCAAATTTCTCTCTTCACATACCATCCCTCTGCACTCCCAAAACGATAACAACCTTCACCAACTTGCTTCTAAGCCTTAAATCTTGGAGTGGAGCTCATTTCCTTGGAGATTAGGAGTTGTTCTTGAGCTTGGAGTATATTTTCTCATAGCATTGAAGTTGTTCTTCATTTCTGGAGGTAGGTGTACTTTCCTCTCTGCATTATTTTTTTATGTTGATGTTAATGACGAATTATACTTCACCTAGAGTTAGATTAATCAAGTAAAACATAGTTTTAATCCAACCTTTTTAACACTTTTGATGAATATGATAAATAAGGGTTTGAGATGGATGTGTTCTTGATGATATAGGGATTTTAACCATGTTGTAACTACCATGCTCATCTTTGGACGAATTTAGCTCAGTAAAATACCTTTGAATCAGTTAACTTCACCATATTTGGATTTAATTAATAGAGTTGTTATCATAAAGTAATTAAACACCATTTTAAGTTTTCACTTACCTTGGGAAGAACTTGGTCATGATTAGAAGTAGAAGGATGTCTTCTTGCTCAGATTTCTTAAGAAGTATATCCTCCTTATGTTTAGCTCAGCAAGATTTTGAATGGTTAAGGATAATTGTGAAACAACACAACAACTTTTCATTCATCTAATGTGATGAGAACTTAGTTTGTTTTGATCTTCATACTAGGTACATGGTGAATTCATCATAATGTTAGTTATTCTTCCAGCCTTGTAAACAAAGATTTTGATAATCCTCATGGTTATGGTGTAATCTCAGAACTTATAAACTTGTTGTAAACTTAATATTCAATTTAGATGAGAGGAGAATGATTATAAATGTGCAGATTTTGTTCCTTCAATATTTTAATGATTTGGAAAGTTTAATCATCAAAAGATGATCTTAACATCATAATTGGTTATTCAACATACCCTTAATAGAATTCTTGTTTATGATGAACCATGGGAACATTCGGTAATAGTATTGTAAACCGATTTTTATGGTTGTAATGATGTTAAAAGAACTCCTGACATAAGACTTCGATAATTGGAAATAACAAACTATTCTAAAGGATCGTAGGATGACGTCTTACTAATCCTATATTGATAATTATACGAATATGTTATTGAGTAAAATGTATTTCGTTTAAGGTTGATTGTTTGAGTAAACAATATTAGTCGAGGACCGTTCGTTCATTCCAACAAGAAGAGGACTATTCTCGTCTCCGTATTGAGGCAAGTTATCTTGCTTGGTTATAATGATGATTAGATTCTCATGATGGTTATATATTTCATGTGTATGAATTGTTCATGTAATGGTTGTCGTGATTTGACATTGTCCTTGACGTTATTCCGTTGTCTTCATGGGGTTGCATTCCCCAGTACGTCGTTTGAATCGTTGATCTCACTGGTCTTATTTTCACTTCGGTGAGTTTTTCTTGATCCTTAACCGGATATGTGATTTATTGAATTCGTTGTCATGTTGTATCGTGACATATCCGGAATCATATCTGCGTTCCGATTGGTCATTGTGTAGGATTTTTAGCCAGGCACATATATAGTCATGCGTGAATATTATTCCGCATTGGACTGTGCACACGAGACGTAGTTTTGTGAGGCTAATTAGGTACATTGTCCCACATATATTTTGGATTCCGTATACGGGGCGGACGTGTACACGGACACATTTCCAGATCGGGCGTACTGTGATGTCCATCTTGAGCCATATTGTTAATCGTCCATAGTATTGGATGCTTGTGACTGATTGTTTCATACGCCCGAGGGGTATGATTGATAGTCAGAATGATTTCTTTGAGATCTATATATATATATATGTGAATTGTATAATGTCGGAAGAATTGATTATCATGTATATCTGACCCTGTGTTGGGCGAAATACTTGTATTGTATTTTAGGTCGAGGCAAAGGCAAGGCACGGGAAGAGCATGTCGACGGCGAAGGGTTCGAAGGATACTAGTTCGGGGGCCCTACATCTTTTGTTGTCCGGTTATGTTAAACCGTGTTATGTTATTTCCTGTTTCATTTAAATTGCTATCTGGTTGTATTTGACATTTGAAGTATTTTCCATCTCCATATGGTTTATACTTGTTTTTCGGATCCTGTGTATTATAAGGCCGTTGGCCATATTTTAATAAACTCCTAATCGGAGTAATGACTATTCATTGTGGTTCGGTATCACAAATAATATTTATTTAACCTATTTTGGATATCGCCTGGTGGGTCCCAGTGTGGGATTCACGGCACTGTAATAGCCGCCTTTTGGGGTGTTACAAACTTGGAGTTAAAGCTGATAATGAAACACTACTATTCTGCGTTTTATACTTTTCATCGTGCTCTTTTGTGTAGAACTTGTAACCATTACAGAAATATCTAGTATATCTCCTTACAATACTAGAAGGACCCAATGCTAACCACTTAATGTAGTCAGGGGCATTATCCAACTCAACCTTTTCTTTGAACCAACTCATAAATTCATTGCTATGTTTTTGCGCCTCCATCCACCATCTCTTCCTTTTACTTCTCGACTTCTTTTTTACAAACTGTTCATGTTCCCTATATTTACAACAACAGTAAAATAAGCAAGTAAAACATAAAACTAGTCAGTTGATCATATACAAAAAAATACAAAAAACTTACTTGATATAATTCTCAACCTGCTCATTGTCACAATTGAACAGAACATATCAATGCGCTAAAACCTTTATGTCCGAATCCAGAGTATATGCCTTCACTTGCTTTCTTCCTTTCTTCTTCCTCCCAAGAGGATAGCCTATCTTAGGAAACAAAGGTGATTCCTCGGCAACTGTGTCGACCTGGTCAGTTTCAGTACTCCGATTGAGATTTTCGGATCGCATCCTTGCACCATCATGATATATCTAGAGCAGAATATCAAGCACTCTTCCTCTAAATAACCTTCTGCAATGGAAGCCTCTGGGCGGCATCTATTTTTAACATATGATTTCAGCTTTCCGAGGTATCTCTCTATAGGGTACATCCACCAATCACAAACAGCGCCACTAAGTTTTATTTCATTGACCAAATGTTTCGGGAGGTGGACCATGATGTCAAAAAAAGACGGTGGAAATATTCTTTCAAGCTAACAAACAATCTCAGAAATTTCAACTTGGAGACGATCCAAATCATTTCGATTGATGACTCTTTTACAAATAGATCGAAAGAAGCCACTCAGTCTAATAAGAGGTAAAGCGACATGTTTTGGCAGAGTGTTTCTAACAACAGTTGGAAGTAAATATTACATCATAATATGCGCATCATGGCTCTTATACCCTGATATTTTTCCCTCCTTCACTTGCACACAGCTTGATATATTAGATGCACAACCATTTGTTAACTTCACCTTTTTAATAACACTGCAGAATATACTCTTCTCCTCGTTTGACATTGAAAATGATGCCTTGGGTAGCAACACATACCGATCATCACCTGAAGCTTGAGGATGTAATTCTGGCCGAATCCCTATTTGTTTCAAATCTAATCGAGCATTATGATGATCTTTGGATTTTCCAGGAATACTTAACAAAGTTGCAAGCAAACTATCGCATATATTTTTTTCTATATGAATGACATCCAAATGATGGCGACACCTAATATCTTTCCAGTATGGCAAACAGTGAACGATGGAAGACTTTATCCACGAACACTCATCAAGTTTCTTCTTGGGTTGTAACTTCCCAAAACTATTTTCCCAATTTTTCATCAACTCTAAAATCTCGGACCCTGTTAAAGGTTCCGGAGCAGCCCTCTCCTTTGTCTCTCCTTCAAACGCCTTAGTATCATAGCGCCAAGGATGATCAGCTTCTAAAAACCGATGATTAGCCAGATAACATAACTTGTTACTATTACTCAACGATCGATGGTCAGTTTTATAATGACAATGGGGACAAGCAAATTTCCCTTTGGTACTCCAACCAGACAACATTGCATATCCTGGAAAATCGCTTGTCATTGATCTTAATGTTGCATGCATTCTGAAGGTCTGGTTCTTTGATGAGTCATAGGTGTCTAACCTATTAAACCATAGATCTTTCAGATCTTCTACTAATGGTTGAAGGTAGACATCAATGTCATTACCGGGAGAGTCAGGCCCTGGAATAAGCAAAGAAAGCATCAGGAACTCTGACCTCATGAACAACCAGGGTGGTAAGTTATAATTCATTAAAACAATAGGCCATGTACTGTGTTGTGTGCTCATAGTTCGAAAGGGATTAAATCCATCACTTGTAAGACCCAAACGAACATTGCGTGCTTCACTTCGAAAGTTTGGGTATAGTTGATCAAATTCTTGCCAATCGTCACCATCAGCAGGATGCCTCAGTAGCCCATCCTTTTATCTTTTTTCATCATGCCACCTCATTAGCTCTGCTGTTTCAGAGCACATGTACATCCTCTGAAGCCTAGTTTTAAGAGGAAAATGCCAAACAACTTTAGCAGGAACTGGATGACCACTTTCAGTTTGTTGATTTTTATTATTTTTTGGATTTCTGAACTCTTTATCTTTACACCTTGGTGCATGACACACATGACATAATGTATCATCAGAATGCTCCTTCCAATATAACATACAATCATTATGGCATGCATCGATTTTGACGTAATGAAGGCCTAAATCTTTCACTACTTTCTTTGCTTCATAAAAAGATCTTGGCAACTTAGCTTCTGGAAACAGCTCCCGAATCAACTCCAACAAATCTGAAAATGCAGTATTACTTATTCCATGAGTGCATTTCAATAGGTACATGCGAATGATAAATGACAGCTTTGAAAATGTTTTGCAACCAGGGAACAGTTCCTGTTTCCCATCTTCAACCAACTTATAAAACCTTTTAGCCTCTGCATTTGGTTGATCTCCAACCCCTTCATGGTTGTTCGGTAACCTTTCTGCCACATCTCTATGAATGTCGTACAATAACCAACCAAGATCATCATGAGTGTCATGTGTATTATCTTTAGCCAACCCCTCTAAAACTGACGTCGGGGGTATACCATCATCATTGCAATACCAGTCTTCGGTGCCCGGCTCAATCCCATTAGCTATCAAATGATTGAAAACTGTCTCTCTACGATGCCAGAAACGATGATAACATTCCTTACAAGGACAAGTGATTTGATCTCCTATTGATCATGTTGCAAATGCTTTATTTAAATAAGCTTCCACACCTTTTTCATACCCATTACTAGATTGTAGGAAATTGGTCCAACTACTCATTTCGTCACCTTTATCAAGGTTTAAGAAATTTGTTTTGTAGAGATTAAGAACATTAAGATATAATTAAATGACATGTGAAAAATAGGAAATAAAAGTATAAATAACTATGTACAGTTTTTTTATATGAATTTTATTATACATCAGTTGGGAAAAAAGTTATCATTATTATAAGTCAGTTGGGAAAAAAAAATTCATTTTCACATACAAATTTCAGATTTTTTCGACAACATAAATATACCTTAACAAATAAATTGTTCACATATTTCAGACACAAAAAGAGTGCAACAAAGGATAATTCAAAAAATCCTGAGTTCTAGAGCTCATATACTACTGGCTCTAATACTTTGTTTTAGGCAACATTATCCATCAGGAAGCTATATCTGGAAATGCAAGGAGAAGCTCCAAGAGTGGCATGGCATATGCTGATTACAAGAAACATTGCTCCTCCCAAGTTCATGTTTATAACTTGGTTGGCTATTATGAAAAGACTCTCTACCTGTGATCATTTGCTGAAGTTTGGGGTTCAATGTGAGCAAGAATGTTGTCTCTGTTTACAAGAAAATAAGTCCCATAACCATTTGTTCTTTAAGTGTTCTTTCTCTTCGATGGTGTGGAGACAAATTGCTGATTGGTGTGACTTGCATACTCATGTATATGAATGGCAGGATGAGCTAGAATATATGAAGACCCAATACACAACCAAATCTGGTAAATAGTTCCTTTACAAATTAGTTTTGTCCACAGTGGTGTATTGGCTTTGGAAAGAGAGAAATAGAAGAAAGTTTTGTGATGAGAGTCATCCAGTGGAAAGAGTGGTAAGGCAATGTCAATTATCCATTGCCACAGTAGGGGATCAATATGGCAAGTGATGCAATATTTGAAGTCATAGAGGTTAGAGTAGATGATAGAATTGAGTAGTTTGTTGGATTGTTGGTTGTATAACTTTGCTTACAATGCTTCACTTGGTAATAAAAATCATTCTAATTACCCCAACAAAAAAAAGAGTGCATCAAACAATTTTACGATGCACTGTCTATAAGTAACATAAATGTACTACAAATCATGACAACTATTTTAAAACAAGAGATTAAAGGTAGGACGACAACTAAAAAATGAAAACGGAACGACTTTGAATATAAAATATAATAAATTTCATTACAACTTAAACACGTTCCTCAACTATACCATACATAAATCTAAACCAGATTAGGTCATATCAATTTCTTAGTCTAATAAGAATCAAACTATTAAGAGCAGTTCATTACACCAAATTTCTAAATTTAAACAAGTCCAACAAGAGAATCAATTTCTACACAAGAATAAAAACCAAAACTGATAAAAATGAGCAACAGAAACATAAGTTACATAACATAATATACCTTACTAATGCCTGGATTCAACAACCACAACAATGACCGAGCTATTGAATCCTAAATATTTATGTGAATTGCAGCAATTACCTTGAACTGAAAAAAATAGAAAATTAACCATACTGCAGCAATTTCAATCGATACCAATAACAACAATAACAAAACACTAAATAATAATACCAATGCTAATAACAACATCAACTCAGGTTTACAATTTCAATCGAATGTTCATAATTAGTGTTAAAAATTAAAACATAAATTCATACAAATTGAAAAGGTACGAAAAAGAGGATGAGGATTAGGCAAAAAAAAAATTGAAACTTACAAAGATATTGTCGATTAACAGAAGGAATTCACTTAATCCCCATTTTCTCTTCACAGGTCAGAGGAGTTCACCGGGGGAGTAGGGCACTGCGACTGCGGGGAACAGGAGTATTAATTTTATTCTTTTTGTTTTTATTTCTTTTGTTTTAGATGAGGGATTGTTTTTGTTAAAGAAGAGGGTATTTTTTTTATTCCTTTTGTTTTTGTATACGGGTAGTTTTTATTATTAATTAGTTTGATATAGTAAAGCAATTAATTAGATGGACTAAATTTCACTAAAATTTTTGCCGCCCAAAATTCTTACCAATCCTTAATTAATTAGTTTTTGTGTATCGCCAAAATTTCACTAAAATATTTAAACCTTCATTATTAGAGCTAAAATAAGTAAAAGTGAAATAATTTAAATTTCTATGAATTATATCGAATAAAATTGATACCTTAAAATTTTACTATTCTTAATATGTTACATAAAGTGATACATAAAGGTAAATCGAATTTCAATATAAATGTTGTAACACAAAAAAAGTGATACCTTTAAATGTTATTAATTTTTAAAGTGTTACGTTAAGTGATACATAAAAGTAAATTGAATATGTAACACAAAAAATAATATCTTAAAATGTTACATATTTTTAAAGTGTTACATTAAGTGATACATAGAGGTAAATTGAATATGGAACACAAAAAAGTGATACCTTAAAATGTTACATATTTTAAAAGTGTTACATTAAGTGATACATAATAATAAAGTGCTACATAATTATTACCTATATATTCGCCAATTTTTAATTATTAAAAGTGGTACCTTTGGGTGTTACATATTCTCACTTTTCTACTAGTGGCCCCAGGATTTGTAATATATGATAATGGAGTTTTGAGATTTCAGATTCCACTTTGCGTCCCGGATGACGATGTTTTGAAACAGACGATCATGAAGGAAGCTCACAGTGTGCCCTATTCTATTCATCCGGGCACCAGTAAGATGTATAAGGATCTCATGCAGAATTTCTAGTGGGGAAATATGAAGAAGGACGTAGAAGAATACGTCTCGAAGTATTTAACTTGTCAACAGGTTAAGATTGAACATCAGCGACCTACCGGAATGTTGAAGCCACTTCCGATTCCTGAATGGAAGTGAGAGAATATATCAATAGACTTTATCACCAATATGCCAAGGACCAAAACGGGGATGGATATGATTTGGGTGATAGTTGATCGTCTAACCAATTCGGCTCATTTTCTAGGTATTAAGGATACTTGGGGACCAGAGAGTTGGCACGAGTGTTTATTGCAGAGATAGTACGATTGCATGGTACGCCGAAGATCATTATTTCGGATCGGGATGGTCGCTTTGTGTCACACTTTTGGAAGGGAGTTTATAAAGCCTTGGGAACCGAGCTGAACTTTAGCACAGTTTATCATCCCCAGACTGATGGACAGTCCAAAAGACTATTCAGACAGTAGAATATATGCTAATAGCTTGTACCTTAGATTGGTCGACTGATTGGGAGGTTCGATTTCCGTTGATTGAATTCACCTACAACAATAGTTGGCATGCTTCTATTAAGATGTCACCGTTTGAAGCGTTATATGGGAGAAGATGCAGATCACCCCTGTGTTGGGATGATTCGTCTGACTTGATCAGTACGGAACCGGAATTAATAGTTCAGACTCAAGAAAAGGTAGCTCTGATTCGCGAAAGGTTGTTGACTGCCCAGAGTCGACATAAGTCTTACGCAGACGTGCGTTGTTGCCGTTAGAGTTTGAAATGGGGGACCACGTGCTCTTTAAGGTTTCTCCTACTCGGGGAATTTTTCATTTTGGGAGGAAAGGAAAGCTGAGTCCGAGATATATCAGACCATTCGAGATCCTTGAAAGAGTTGGGGAGTTGGCGTACAGGTTGGCCTTACCGCCATCGCTGAGTCATGTTCATAATGTGTTCCACGTATCCCAATTACGGAAATATATACCAGATCCCATTCATATCATCGATTTTGGCGAGATTGAAGTGGCTAATGATGGCACGTTCGAAGAAAAGCCAATCAAGATACTCGAGAGTCGAGTCAAACAATTGAGGAATAAATCAATCTCCTTGGTTAAAGTTCAGTGGTCTCGACATGGAGTCGAAGAAGCAACTTGGGAGACTGAGGATAGTATGAAGTCGAAATACCCAGAATTGTTTTCGTCTTAATTTTCGGAACGAAACTTCTTTTTAGAGGGGTAATATGTAATGCCCAGATAATTATTGTATATTTTACCTCTATTTGAACTTGTAACATTTGATTATCTGGTATTATTAATCGAAGTGTGGTTTTCCATATTCGTATTCCTGTGTTTTTGAGTTTCCAACACATTTATGCATGCATGCATCCGCATGCCATAACATACACTACACATTGAGCATAACGTATGTTAAGTGTTGAACATAACGTACGTTATAGTTGTAGCATAGCCTACGTAAGCTTCAGTCAAAGGTAGATCAGATAAGGTCAGTGTGTGGGGGCCAGAGGGAGATTCGTCGAATTGCCCCGCGTGAACCTGGACGGATTTTCAATAAAGTAGGTTAACAAGGCTTAATGTACATTAGATATGGGTGTTAACATGTGCTATGTACATGGTGTTACGTACGTAAAGGGTTTGGATAACGTACGTAAGAGAATCCAGAATCGAGGCAGTGAGCTATTGCCAGATGTTAACATACGCTAAGGATTGAGAATAGCATACGCTAAGGCTATAGCATACGTAAGGCATTGCTGTTAACGTACGTAATGTGTAAAATTCTATTTATAGACCTCAACCTCCTTTTCATTTCCTCCTCACTCCTTGGCCAATTTATGCAACTTGAGAACTCCCCAGCCCCGAAAATCTCTTATATCATCATCCCAGCTCGGTTTAGAAGATCGTAGACCTTTTGGATTGGTGTTCAAGCTTCCGGTATTGAGTTTCACTAAGTATTTCGTTGTTCTTCTCTATATTAAGGTATGTTGATCCTTCACCAACTATATTACATGATCTTGATGACATTTTGAACCTGTTTTTGAGATTACCAAGTTCGTTTTTATCATGAGGAGTCGAACACCATGTTTTTAGAAGAATAGATTCAGTTATACTCCAGTTCTCCTTCATTGTTAAGAGTATTAATCGAACCTTGTTGGGATAGGATCCTAGAATGTAGTGTCCTGAGTTTGTTATAGATTCTGAGCATGATTCTAATGAGTTCTCTGAGATTACTAAGGTATTTCACCGAGGATAGTTCGTGTTTTGATAGAGGTGTTCGATTTAACAATCTTCATATTCATGGTTAAAACAAATCGGCTATGTTGATAGAATCAAACCCGGAACACCATTGTATCATCCCCTGTCGAAATACGCTTGGTATGCTTGTTCCTTGAATCACACCTTTGATATGAATTGTAAGATTGGCCGAACCATACATTTATTGGAATTAGAAATCAAGATTGAGGTTTGGATTGTGATAACATATATATCCATGAACCCGTAGATGTAGACATTTCATCTCCGAAATGGTAATTCGATTCGTATGAAGTATGTCATTATTTCCGGCTTAGCTTTCATCGAGTAGATAAACTGTGATCCGGCCTTACGTTAATGTTAACTCGGATATGACTTAAGGCATTAGGTGCTCGTACGTTAGTTTTGCGACGTAAGTTGAACTCTTTGTTATTTCTTTTGATTAAGGTCCGAGCCTTGCAAGATGATTGATCGAAGGGGCGACCTTCGGGCGTATTGACAGTCATTGAAGTATTTATTTCTTGCCATCTTTCTAAGGAAAGTATTGTAATTTGACTATTGGTTTAATGTTGATGATTTTGATCATGTATATTGTTATTCACGTTGTTGAACATGAGATCATCCAAGTTGAATTGTCATTATGTCGTTTAGATTATTGATTCATATGTTGTTCATGTTGATGAACATATTGATTTACATTGTGTTGATCCGAAGGGATCGTGTGATCTATGCTGAGGGCGCTGGATCAGTTGTCCATCTCGTGTTGGTCCGACGGGATCATCTTGGGATCTATGCTAAGGGCGCTACATCATTGGACGGGTTTTCCACCTCATGTTGGTCCGACGGGATCATCTTGGGATCTATGCTGAGGGCGCTGGATCATTGGATTACCCTGTGTTGTGTTGATGGAATCATGTGGATTCGCATCGTTGGATTCCGGTAGAGGAAGTCCGCATTTTGTATTTTGCTATGCATCGTTGTTGCATATCTGATTTTGTATATTATGATACTTGTACTAGCATCGTTTGCTTACCCCTGTGGGGGTGGACATTTGTTTTGATGTTCAGGTAGCGGAGGAGCGGGTAAGCAACCACAATATCTGCATGATGACGAAGGGGCACAGTGATGTTATCCGTTGTATTGTTTTGGTATTTAGTACTCGAGTACGTGTGTTCTTTTGATGATTTGAGAAGTTTGTAATAAATGGATTGTTTTGGGGTGATTAAACCGGTTATTAAATTACTCAACTATTAGTGGTACTTTCGTATTGTTCAGCATTTCTTTTAATTTAGCCTTGTAATTTTTATATAAAGGGTTTACGGCACTGTAATTATTCTGAATATCTCGGGGTGTTACATTTCCTAACCTACATGGATTAGGGTAACCATTAACTGAATCAAATAAATGACTTACTTAATATTACAAAAAAAGATAAGGGACCAAATCATTAATAAAAAATGGAGAGAGCAAATTACCATGGCAGAAGCCACGTTTTTTTTTTCAGCAGGAAATTCCATCTGATACTAAAGTTTAACTAATTAAATGTTATGGAGATAAATATTAGTAATGAAAATAATTATGTCAACACATTTTCTCAAAAAAAAAATACTAAAATAAAAGTGAACCCCCGTAGGTCTCAGAAAGTTCAGATCCAAAAGGCGGGCACAAGCTCAAAACAAACAGTAGTCAGAATCTTAAAAAAGAAAACACAAAAATCATCCTTCGATAGCCGCGGACAAAAATGTTCTCCCTGGTCTCCTCTGTGCCAAAGGACCATGACATCATAAATCTGGATCTTGGGATCAGGCACACCATGACAGAACCGTGATTTTGGGTAGGGCTTGTTCTTGATCTGACGATAACACCTTGCTGGGAATTCTCTAAAAGTATAAATGAGTCCTTAATAATTCTTCAGAATACTATTATTTGATGTTTTAACTTCAAAATACAATAGTTATAGGGACATATCTTTATTTCCCTTAATTATTTGAAAAAGTAGTTGATGATGTTTTAAATGTTTGATACACACATTTAATATACTATTGATATATCTTTTCCATCGAGGGCGATGCTTTGCTAAGAAGTTGTAACATTCCTTTCTTCAACATTTAATCTCCCTTTTTCTCTCCCAAAAAGAAGACCAATGCTATTGATGCATACCATTATATTGACTCTCAAACATTTAATCTCTCTTCTCCAATCATATTTGATATACCACTAGTAACCTATATTTGATGTGTGCAATTGTTGTATGGTATGTAAGGTGTATAACGTGATCATAAAACGATCAGTGTGACTGGATGTTTCATTTATTTTTTTGGGTTTTAATAGTCTATGTGTTGTTTAGTCAAATATATTTTATGGCCTACGAGCCGTCTAATAATATATTATTATTTCTATTATTTATGGTATGCATGTCGTTTGTCTCTTGTAATTTACTTTACTAATGTAGTATAGTTTTTCATTAATGTAATGTGTTAGGCGTATTTTTATACGCTTATTTATCATTATTTTGTATTTTTTTGGAGAGTGAAATTGTTTAAATGAGCCTTTAATGCCTTAATTTTGTATGTTTGTCAGGAAATTGAAGTCCCGAAGCTAAAACGAGGCGAAACGGGCGAAAACGGCAAATTTTGGCTATGAGCCGCGGCACAAGGAAGCAGGGCCGCGGCACAGGAAGACACCCAGCCGGGCACAAAGTAAACTGTACTCTGTGCCGCGGCACAGAATAATTTAATGACGCCCAGGCATCCAGCTGAAGGCTCTGTGCCGCGGCACAGATTTAGTGCGCCGCGGCACACTAGGCGGTTTTTGTATGTCCGCGCGGATTTGGGCCGTTTCGAAGCCAATTTTCGACCTACTGATACGGACGCGATTTGGAGGATGCGAAAAGCTATAAATAAGGGTTTAAGACCCTAATCTTTGAATCTTATATCTTTTGGGATCTTAAGCTTGGAATCAAAGAGGAGGGAAGCAGAAGACTTCAAGGGCAGAGGGCGGAAGCCGAAGAACGGAGGAATCCGAGCTTCATCTGCGTTTGATTTTAATGCTTTCATTCTATTATTCTGTATTTTTATTTATTAGTATGTCAGGCTAAAACCCTAATCTAGGATTTTGATGAAACTTACGTTTTGACGAATTTGCTTGAGATTGTCTAATTAATTACCTTTTTGTTGAGTTTTCCCAATCGTGTTTAATGCTTGCAATTATCTGGCCAATAGCTATATTGATTTAATCATTCAATTCAAATCGGGAGAGGAGAATTGGTGAGGAACTATTGGTGAGGACCGTTTTATTCTGTGAGATAGGAATATACTCATAGGAACTACGTGGCCTTCTGGAGATTTTATGCTTTTCGCCTATTGAAGAATTAATTCACCTAGGGATAGAGTGCGTTATTCGCCTTTATAAAAATCTAGTGACCTCGGGAGAGGCAGTAGAATATATTAGCAATCTCCGCCTTCAATAAATTGGGAAAATTATTACTTCAGATAATCAAGAGTAAATTCGGATAAACCGAGGTGGATTCAGAATCCTAGACTTATTCATCATTTGATTTCTTTTCTTCAAGCTATCGTTTTCTACTGTTTAGTCTTTTAATAATTCTTTTAGAAATTAATTGCAAAACACAAATTCGATTGTTCGAATAAAACTAGAATACACAAAATCGCTAGTTAGTGATTCAGTCCTCGTGGGAACGATACTCACTCATCACTTTATTACTTGTAAACGATAACGTGCACTTGCGTGTAAGAAATATCGCAACAAGTTTTTGGCGCTGTTGCTGGGGATTGAAATTTTGCTAATATCGATTTCAGTATTTCTAGTCTTAGTTTGAACGTTTTTATTTTATTATTTTTGTATTTAATTTTGTTTATTTGTTTTTTCCTTTCAGGATCTTTCGTGTAGTGCATGAGAAAACTCGGTAACGAAGGCCTACTACCTTTGGACACTGAGCTCGAGCGCACTCTGAGAAGGAACAAGAAGGAGAAACGAGAATTACAGACGACGGTGATCATGGCCGAGAATATCGAGATTCAAGGAGGAGATAACCATGTGCAGCAAGTGCAACCGGCACTAGCTCTTAGAGACTATGCCATGCCGCAGATCAATGCTAATTTTTCGGGAATTCGGCGTCCCACTATCCAAGCCAATAATTTTGAGATCAAGCCTGCTATCATTCAGATGGTGCAGGCGAGCCAATTCTGTGGATTGCTGAATGACGACCCTAACGCTCATATTGCTTCTTTCCTTGAAATTTGTGACACGTTCAAGAATAATGGTGTCACCGACGATGCGATCCGATTACGGCTTTTCCCTTTCTCTTTGAGGGATAAAGCGAAATTTTGGTTAAATTCCTTACCGCCGGGGTCGATCACAACATGGGCAGAGTTAGCGCAAGCCTTCCTTGCCAAATTCTTCCCACCTTCTAAGACGGCGAGATTAAGAAACGAGATCACCATTTTCGGTCAGTACGATATGGAATCGCTCCACGAGGCGTGGGAGCGATATAAAGATTTGCTACGGAGATGCCCACACCACGGCCTTCTAGACTGGCTTCAAATTCATACGTTCTACAATGGTTTGAGTGCCTCTACACGCACTCTCGTGGATGCAGCCGCCGGTGGGGCTTTGATGGGAAAGACTATGGCCGAGGCACACTCGCTGCTGGAAGCTATGGCCGCAAATGCATATCAATGGCCATCTGAAAGATTAACGCTGAAGCGAGTTATGGAAGTTTCTAGTAATGATCCGATCTCCACATTATCTGCTCAAGTCGCCGCCTTGACTCAGCAGCTCCAAGCATTTTCACACGCACCTTCCCCCGTTACCATAGAGCCATGCAATTGGTGTAACGGATCTCACCCGAGCGCGGAGTGTCAAGTCGGAAACCCGTTCGAGCAACATCCGATGGAGCAGGCTCAATTCGTGGGAAATGGAAATCGGCAGAATAATCCGTACTCCAACACGTATAATCCGGGGTGGCGCAATCATCCCAATTTTTCGTGGAGAAATGGACAGAACTCAAATCATACCCCGTTCGCTCAGAACCAACAGCAGCCCCCTCCCGCTCCAAAAGTTTATCTCGAGGAAGCACTTGCAAAATTGGCGGCGAATACGAGTCAATTCATGACCCGTACTGAAGCGACATTGAAAAATCATTCCGCTTCCATTCGAAACTTGGAGGTCCAGCTGGGCCAAATTGCTAATGTGTTGACAGCCCGCCCGGAGGGAGCATTGCCAAGTACAACAGAGACAAATCCTAGAGAGAGTCTAAATGCAATCAGCTTGAGAAGCAGGAAAGAGGTGTTGGACCAGCCCGAGCGGTGTGAAAAGAAGAATGAAATTGAGGAAAAGAATAATTTAGAGACAGAGGAGTCACAAGATTTGAAGCCTTCAATAACGTTGCTGGATAACCCGAATACATGTGTGCCCCCCGTCCCGTTTCCGCAGAGATTACAGCAGAAAAAGGCGGACAAACAATTTTCTAAGTTCCTTGACGTGTTCAAAAAGCTTCACATTAACATTCCGTTCGCCGACGCATTGGAACAAATGCCGAGCTACGCTAAATTCATGAAAGAGATATTGTCGAAGAAAAGAAAACTCGAGCAGTTTGAAACTGTCGCCTTGACAGAGGAATGCAGCGCAATTCTTCAAAAGAAGCTCCCACCAAAATTGAAAGATCCGGGAAGCTTCAACATACCGTGCACCATGGGGAATCTTTCTTTTAATAAGGCACTGTGCGATCTCGGTGCTAGTATTAACCTCATGCCTCTATCGATTTTCAAAAAGTTGGACATTGGGGAAGCCAAGCCGACAACAGTCTCCTTGCAATTAGCGGATCGTTCGATTAAGTATCCGAGGGGAGTGATTGAGGATGTTTTGGTAAAGGTGGATAAATTTATCTTTCCAGCGGACTTTATCGTTCTTGACATGGAGGAAGATGAAGATATTCCGATTATCTTGGGACGACCATTTTTTGCGACCGACAGAACTCTTATTGACGTGGAAAAGGAGAATTAACTCTGCGGGTTCAAGAGGAGCATGTCACGTTCCAAGTGTTCAAATCTTTTCCATGTCCCGGAAGTGTTGATAAAAGGTCACAAATTGAAAGTGTAGATGCCGTTGAAAGAGGAAAGCACCGAACACATCGTCGGTCGAAAAATTCAGATTCTGTGTCAGATGGTCCAATTTTTAAGAATGATGTAGAACGAGTAGCATTTCTCGAGCACTCAGACAAGTCTGCTGGGGTCATGAAGTCATTTTTGAAGGAGGGAAACAAGCCGGAATTCAAACGGATATCTAATCATGAGAAAAACGGGTGTTTCGGGAAGTTGTTCACGTCGAAACCTTTCCGCAAACAACATTTGATGTCCAAACCGAAAGTCGAATCGTTAACGACCGATGGTTATAATTTTGAAAACCATATGAACGGTTCGATGAACGGGGCGGAAACCAAATGGAGTTTGCGAAAAGCGAACTAATATTTTCAAATAGGTCCGGCTGAAGACTATAAACTTAGCGCTTCTCGGGAGGCAACCCGAGTTCGTAGCTGTAGATTTTTTTGCGTTTCTTTATTTTTCTTGCATTCTTGATTTTTATTTTTCATCATTTTTTGTGCTTCAATTTGCTTCTGCCTCTCGCTTTTAACGTGTTCTTCTCAAAATTCTGTGCAGGAAAGTCCCAAGGGAGAAAATGAAGCCTGAGCCGCGGTATAAGTATTGTGACCCGCGACACACACAAATCGAAGGAGATGAGCTAAACCCACTGTACCTTGTGCCGCGGCACGGCATAAATGAGCCGCGGCACACTTGAGCCTTGAGCCGCGGCACACTGAAACTGTGCCGCGGCACACGACAAAACGAACGAGCAGCCAAACGGAACTGTACCCGGTGCCGCGACTCACTTGAGCTGTGCCGCGGCACACCTTGCGGAATTGGAAAGGCCAGGTACCTTATGACCCAAAATCGGCTGACCACCCCAGGTAAGTTTTCCCTTCCTGCTCATCATCCTTGCGCGTGCGACCGGCCGAAATACTCTTTCAGTTTTATTCTTGCGATCTTTTCTTGCATTTTTCACAAACAAATCAAGGTATGTTCCAAACTCTAATCTCTAATTGTTTTATGAATTTGAATGTGAGGTTGTGTAGTGCATTTGATGGTTGAATATTCTTATTTCCTTCAAAAGTTCTAGGATAGTTAATTGGAGGATTTGTAGTTTTGATCGATTGTTAATGTTCAGTTGTGGTTATGAATGAATGGATAATGTCGTTTGTCATCAGATTTGATTCGTGTTGATTGTTTTTGGGGATTTAATGAAGCTTTATTCATAGGTGTTCTTCAATTAAAAGGTTGCCCTTAAGGTGTTTGATGAATTGTCTAAGTGAAAATTTTCTTTGTTAAAGCAATCTTTTGAACCTTTGTGCAACGTATTCGTTCTGAAATTACAGCAAGCCCAACCCTTACGTCTAGTTTAAACGTTTAAGTCCGATTTCATCTTTCTCTCACGAATGTGCTATCTTGTTAAATTCTTGATTTCCGGCTGGACATCTTTAGCCGAGTGATGATTATTGTTGTTATTGTTTGCGTAAATAAACCCTGGTGTTGTATTTTTCAGGACTGACTATGGCTAGGACGAAAAAGCTGAGCAAGAGATCCAGGACTCAGTCATCCCCCACTCGAGGGGAAACCTCTCGCAGCCGCGCCGAGTCTGAGGGGTACCAGTTCTCCGACCCTGAGATCCACAAAATCTTTAATGAGAAGATTCGGCCGCGACCTCTTATCCCGGAGAGGGGATTTACTCCAGCTCCCCAAGACGGGGAACTGCTTACCATGATTGATGAGATGGGGTGGGCCAGATTTACTGCACCCCCCGAGCCAGCGGTTATCTCGATTGTGCAGGAGTTCTACGCCAGCGCATTACTGAAGCACATTTGGGCAGGCCATACGTTGCCGTCGTTAGAATCTCGGACTCAGGTCGATGTCCGAAGTGTTACAGTTGACTTTTCCACTGTTGCCATTCGGAGGTTGTTTGGGTTTCCGGTGGTAGATGAATCGGCTTATGACCGAGTGATGACCAGCCTCACGAAGGAGGCCCTGCTCGAGACTATTGCACAACCCGACTCCGACTGGGAGCAGCACGCACAGGGTTCTTCCACTTTCCACTTCAAGAGCTCGCGCCTCAGCCGGCTCGGGCGTGCCTGGCTATATTTTATCTGCGCACGCATTAACCCCACCTCTCAGATCTGCACTGTCTTTCTCTCCCGCGCCCGGACACTTTATGCTATCACCTCCGGGTTGCGTTTCGATGTGGCCCCTCTTTTGGTCCGTTCTATATTTCAGTGCATTCAGGGAGGGGCCAAGACGGGGTTGAAGCACCCCTCTCTCATCTGCGCTTTGTGCCGGCAGTCGGGGCTGACGTGGTCAGACGACGAGCCGATGCTTGCTCCCCAGGCCCCGATCGACCACCGCATCATCTCACATTTTGACCAGCGGGGAGGAGCGCCGGCGCACGCTCGGGGGAGAGGATTTCTGCTGGAGGAGGCCCACGAGGGATCCCCCGAGCCTCTTTTGCTGACACATGGAGATGCCGGCCCGCCGCCCGACAGAGAGAGATTGCAGGAGATGTTTGATGGGCTGAGGGAGGATCTGAGGAGAGAGAGAGAGGAGCTGAGAGAGGAGACGAGGAGAGAGAGAGATGAGATGAGGAGAGAGAGGGAGAGTATGATGGCTGCCATGCGAGAGGAGCAGCGGACGGAGTGAGAGAGCGTTATTGCTGCCGTCAGAGGTGAGATGCGAGAGCAGGCCCGCCGGGCCAACCGACGAGAGGCGAGGCGTCTGGCTGCGAGGGACGCTTATCATCAGGAGCACCTTGCCGCATGGATGGCCTATATCATGCATCCCGACGGGCCATTTATTGCACCCGCCCGGCCAGATACACCACCCTCCTCACCGGATGATGCCGGCACTAGCTCGTGAGAGGACTGGAGGGGAGTACTTGACCTTTTACTTTTATTGCATATCATATTTTGTCCATTGAGGTCAATGTACGTCCTAAGTTTGGGGGGGGGGGGGTTACTTTTTGTCGCTACATTCATTGCTGTACTTTATTTCGTTGCACTTTTCATTACTTTGCGTTATTTTTTTTGATAGCCTTGCTTGTCTTAATTTTTCTCTATTCGTGAATTTTTCGTGCTTCTATTTGTATAATACTGATGTTACAACACTGTTTTTCTCTCTGAAGAAACGGTCAAGTTCTAGTCGCGTTGTAGTCAGTGATTTCTGTTTCTGCTTAGTATTCATTTAGGTCCAGAATTTTTTCGTGATTGTAGAGGTCTTGGCGGATAAGAGAGGATACATACTTGTTTTAAAATCACCGTAGATACGTTTGGTTACATTTTTCGGTTAGTGAGTCGTACAGTTACATTAGTCATTTTGGCACTTAGAGTGAGTTTAGAGTCGGCCAGTTTTTCCCAAAAGTCGAGATAATGTTGTTCTATGAGGGGAAGTCTAGTAACCGGGGGCATTCACGTGACCCGTTGTTTACTCTCGCGTAAAACGACGACCCTGATTAAACTAGTGATTTAGAAATTTCACATGTACCGATGATAGGGAGCCTAGTAACCGGGGTATTTGCGTGACCCGTTGTTTACTCTCGCGTAAAACGGCGACCTTGATTCGGACATGCGGGAATTATATATTCGAGTTGTTTCTCCGCTGTAGAAGGGAACCTAGTAACTAGAAGCATCTATGTGCCTCATGAGTGTCTTTTACGTCAAACGGTTTCCCAATACATGAGAATGGAAGTTCCACCCTAGGATTATCCCGATGAAACATCCCGAGATCCGAACCTAGTGGTCAACTCGAATCAATTTCTTGAGCATATATATAAGGGAATACTGTCCGAAGATTATTTTTATGAAACTCGTGAAAATTTTGCCATTAGACTGTGGAACGGGACGAACTAGCTTGTTTATTTTAGCCTTTCATATTGACGGTCGATTTGATTCACGTTTGTTAATCTTTGAGCTAGATTTTCTCCATGAACGAGTAATTAGGACTGAACTTGATTACTTTGTGGGATCAGTGTTCTGAGTGTAGCTCGCTATTACGACACTCGTATTATTCAGAGAGAATTTCAGGATAGTCTTGATTAGGTTGAACACTACGAGTCGCACGATGATTCACGACATTCTTTTATTGAAATTAATTCTTTTTGCTTGAGGACAAGCAAAGGCTTAAGTTTGGGGGTATTTGTTAGGCGTGTTTTTATACGCTTATTTATCATTATTTTGTATTATTTTGGAGAGTGAAATTGTTTAAATGAGCCTTTAATGCCTTAATTTTGTATGTTTGTCAGGAAATTGAAGTCCGGAAGCTAAAACGAGGCGAAACGGGCGAAAATGGCAAATTTTGGCTATGAGCCGCGACAAGGAAGCAGTGGCCGCGGACAGAAGACACCACCGGCACAAAGTAAATCGTACTGTCCGTGGCACGTAAGAATTTAATGACGCCTGTGCATCCAACAAGGCTCAGGCCGCGGCACAGATTTAGTGCGCCGCGGCACACTAGGCGGTTTTTGTATGTCCGCGCGGATTTGGGCCGTTTCGAAGCCAGTTTTCGACCTACTGATACGGACGCGATTTGGAGGATGCAAAAAGCTATAAATAAGGGTTTAAGACCCTAATCTTTGAATCTTTTATCTTTTGGGATCTTAAGCTTGGAATCAAAGAGGAGGGAAGCAGAAGACTTCAAGGGCAGAGGGCGGAAGCCGAAGAATGGAGGAATCCGAGCTTCATTTGCGTTTGATTTTAATGCTTTCATTCTATTATTCTGTATTTTTATTTATTAGTATGTCAGGCTAAAACCCTAATCTAGGATTTTGATGAAACTTATGTTTTGACGAATTTGCTTGAGATTGTCTAATTAATTACCTTTTTGTTGAGTTTTCCCAATCGTGTTTAATGCTTGCAATTATCTGGCCAATAGTTGTATTGATTTAATCATTCAATTCGAATCGGGAGAGGAGAATTGGTGAGGAACTATTGGTGAGGACCGTTTTATTCTGTGAGATAGGAATATACTCATAGGAACTACGTGGCATTCTGGAGATTTTATGCTTTTCGCCTATTGACGAATTAATTCACCTAGGGATAGAGTACGTTATTCGCCTTTAGAAAAATCTAGTGACCTCGGGAGAGGCAGTAGAATATATTAGCAATCTCCGCCTTCAATAAATTGGGAAAATTATTACTTCAGATAATCAAGAGTAAATTCGGATAAACTGAGGTGGATTCAGAATCCTAGACTTATTCATCATTTGATTTCTTTTCTTCAAGCTATCATTTTCTACTGTTTAGTCTTTTAATAATTCTTTTAGAAATTAATTGCAAAACACAAATTCGATTGTTCGAATAAAACTAGAATATACAAAATCGGTAGTTAGTGATTCAGTCCTCGTGGGAACGATACTCACTCATCACTTTATTACTTGTAAACGATAACGTGCACTTGCGTGTAAGAAATATCGCAACATAATGAAGGCAAGAAGGACATGAATGACGGATTCGATTAGCTAATTGATCGTATGTGGCATTCCAAGAGATTGGAAGATCAGTGAGACCAATTATTACCTTTTAGGTTGATCCTTGTGATTTTCATGTTGGCTCATGAAAATCACGTTAGGATTGTGGTCATGCTATAAACGGTCATATGTATTATTATATCATGTGATGCGATGTATGTTTAAATTAAGCACGTATGTGATGTTATATATGTTTAGTTGTATGCTAGCTAACATAGATATTAAACATAAAATAAAAATCCCTCCTAAAAAATTTAAACATCACCATTTTGGAGACACCTATTAAGACTTCGATCATCTTGAGTAGGTCGTGCCAAAGCTGGGTGCTCAGATTATCTTAGTAAGTTGGAATATGTAATGACGATACATATACGCCCTAATGAATTAGGGAATCGAAATAGTCTCGTGCGCGAGCGGTTCGGGCTGATCTCGGACAGTACTCGCTCCGTAGTAGTCGGGCAAATTCGGTCCACCCGACCACTCGGTCCTCCGGCCTGTAAGTCCTCCACCAACGTGCAGCAGTGTCACGGAGTTGATTAATCCCGAGCGGCACCTTCCGGTTCTCTGGGCATCCGATCACTTCGAAGACAGTCTCCATTTCAGAAATCCAGTCGTCCACGTGTTTCTCTCCTGTCCTGTCAAATAATGGAGGCCTAGCCTTCAGCATCTCTCCCAACCATCGGTCTCTTCCTGCGTTTTCTTCCACATTGATGATCGGTATCCGACCCGCCTAGTTGACCTGAGCGATTCCCATGGCGATAGCCTGGGCAAGCGCCTGAACAAAAGCTGGGTCCATGCCTCCCGGGTTGTTATTCTGGCATTCCACCTCCTGATCGTTTTGATTAACTGGTGGCGGCTGGCCCCCAGCAGGATGGGTCACGGCAGTGTTCCCGTCCTCATTGTGGTTCGCGGCGGAACCCTAAGCGTCATTCACCACCCTCCTAGCTCCTCGGCGTGCCATCAATGACGGTGTTAATCTAAATCCAGTTCCATACACGGTTTATAATTAAATGTAGTACATAGACAGAAACACACATATCACTTACTTTGCATTCCCATGAGTAGTTTCGATCCCTTGGGGTGTTGGATTGGAATAACTTTGAAAAATTAGGAGAAATTTTATTCAAGCCAGGAGTTTTCGCTCTAATACCATTTTATGTAACACCTCCAAAATCTCTCGAGGTATTATAGTGCCGTGAATCCCTCGTGGGACCCACAAGGCTAGTTAGAAAATAGACAATTTAAGGAAGTCGCGATAAAACATTAGGTTCAAGGTTTACATAACGTGAGTCGAAAGATTCTACGGAAGAATGTAATTCGAAGTCCAATTATTACACAACAGAGGTTTTTAAAAGAAAACAAATTTAATTTAATTTAGGCAGCAGCAAGAGATAATTCCAACACCGCTCAAGTCTGACCGAACCCCTCGGGAATGTCCTGCACATGATGAACAATTTTACCTGGCACGACGAATCATACCAGGTAACCAGGGTCAGAGAATGCATACCAAATAACAACTACTAGTAACGATGTACGCCATTTTACCAATCACAGTACCAAATAATCAACAGGGAATATTCCATCACACAACTGACGTTGTCTCTCTCTTTTATCACATAACCCCAAGGTCGCAACCAAGGGTCACGGAAGTATTCACACGGGAATACCCCGGAACATAGGCGCCCAGGTCGGGTCTTATCCCCTAACACATTTCCACACGGGTACCATACATGTTTTATCCCCAACACATCGGCCCATTTATAACATATTTTAGAGAAAGACAACCGTCGGCATTCATAAAAAATGGCACATACACACATACGAACATAACATTAATTTTAGAAAATTCTCGAGCAAGATTTCACTTGCCTGTGATCCGACAGTAGGTGCTTTGTGATAATCGGAGTCCCCACGTCCGCTCGAGCTTAACCTAGCCACGTAATATCCGATTAACACCTTGTACGGATCATGATGAATAAAACTAGTCTCCCTTTCCTAATCGGATTCCTAGCGTAGTTTTAATTGATCATTTTAGTATCGTTTCTAAGTTCGTAAGCATTACGTACCATTATTCCGTTTAATTCTACAGTTAACATTAGATATATCGATTTTCTCAACAAGATTATCCCTATCATTTTTCGGTTATCAACAATGATTATAGCATAATCGAATCTCATACTTTCTAATTCTATTCTATATTCCGAATACTACAATCGGCGGATTTTATTACACAATAACTTTGGTGGTTTGATATCCAATAATGATTATACTATCAAATTGTTTTCCTTAGTTCACTAAGTGTCCAAAAATCACAAGGTAAGGGTGGCTACGAACAATGGAACATACGGTGACGGATTACTACGAATTCTCCTACAATTGATTCGTCAAATTTTACATTCCTAGTGATGATTGAAATGAAATTTCGTATGATGGATATGATTTGCATGAAACGAAACATTTGAGAAATGATAACTCCGGTTACTATAATTCCATCCGAAAAAGATTGTCTATGAAGGTTGGCAAAAATCTACCTAATACCCATAATCTAACAAGTATATATAAAAAAAAACTTCGAAGATATTACCCCAGGGATTGGTGGCTTACCTTATTGGAAGAAGAATAATGAAGAGAGTTGGCGAATCCACAAGAACTACGAGGAGAAACGAAAAATGACTTGAACGACTTGGATAATCTTCACCGGAGCTCAAGAAACCACCTCCTCAATGTTAATTCAAGTATATAAGAGGTTAAGAACCGAGTATAAGGCTAGGAATTTCTCCAAGGGTGTTATTTTGCAATGTTGGGTCGTGCAAATGAAGAAGGAAATTGTCATTTTATAAAACTTGGTTTTGTTAACGTACGTTAATGATAACGGTGTTACGTACGTAAGGCTTATTACGTACGTAACAGTTTAATGACAACGTACGTAAAGACCGCCACTGCCCGAAATGTGCCCAAGTGTTACGTACGTTAAATTTGGGGGATAACATACGTTATGAAGAGTTGACTCATTTGTCCTCTAGCCCGCCGAAAGTAGCTCCGTCCGTGTCAAAAGAAAGATTCTGGTCTGGAGACTGACTCACCCGTTACGTACGTAATATAACTACCTTAACGTACGTAATAATCGAAATATAGCATACGTTAGGCATAAGTTGTAGCGCGCGTTAGATAGAACTCTAACGTGCGTTAGACATAAACCCTAGCGTGCGTTAGACATAAACTCTTTAGCCACATATCACATTCTAACCATCTCGGGGTGACCATCCCTTCCACTCGTCAACAATTATCGGGGAACAAGACGTTGGCCACCATCATATTCGCACCGACGATCGTCCCACGACGTCAAGGCGTGTCACCTCCGTTTCATTCACATCGCACAATTATATAGCACTCAATGGAATACATAAATAGAAATGACGTCACATTACAAAAACTCACACAGTACAAAGTAATCAAACATGAAATACAGGTGGTATTATAGTTTTGTGCAACCCAGTGTATCACCTTGGGGAGCTCCAGTATTATTTGTCAAAAAGAAGAGTGTAACGCCTTGGCTTTCTTAATTAAAAGGCACGTTACACGACACAATTTTTCCTTAAATTTTTTATATAAATTCGGAGTATTTGCGGAAGCGTTTTAGTCAGTAAATCTTCAATAAAACTCATTTATTCAAACATCAGTACAGTTTTACAAAAACATGGGAAATCAAATATTCGGACATAGTCCGTTGAAATTACATTCGTTGAAGAACATCACGTATTTCGCAAAAATAATAACAATTACGGCAACAACATCTTTTATTATTTAAGACTTCATCGTGTTGGGAGTATGTATTCATCTTCTGCTTATCCTGTTCGTCGATTCCTTAGCCTGAAAAACATAAACGACGAGGTGTGAGTACGCGAGCATACTCAGTGAGATTAAACCCTTATAAATCGTCAAAATCATGTTGTGTAATGCACATAAAACATTCTTATCTGTGTGAGACTCGTCTCGGCTTTCTTTCATTCTTTCGACCCCTCGTGGTTCGTCATGTTACACGACACAACGATGACCGTAACATATTAAAACAGTATAACCTCACCTCTTTTGCGGAAATCTTGAAATATCTTCCTTTGAATTTGGCTCGGTTGTCCTTCTTGGATCCCGGATACGCTGCTCCTAGCACTTAAAAATACTTTTTCATATATACGGCCATAAATTCTTGATGTAAAATCTGAAATCTCTTTGAGGACTTTTATCAAACACCTTTGAAAAACTGTCAGATTTGAGCTTCCTATTTCATCGGGCTTTTTGAAGCCTCTATAACTTTTGGAAGGGAAATATGTTACGAGCGTTTTAAAGTAGAGGTCCACAGCTTCAAAATATATATGATATGTACAAAATCATGTCCGGTAACATGTATAAATAAGGGCTCAAATTCGGTTGAAAATCAACATTACCCGGACAGCTGGAAGCCTTATCCGGACAGCTGGCCGAGAAGCTTCTGTCGGTCGTGACCGACCTTATCCGGACAGCTCGACAGCCTTATCCGGATAGTGGCCGAGAAGCTTCTGTCGATCGTGACCGACCTTATCCGAACAGCTGGACAGCCTTATCCGGATAGTGGCCGAGAAGCTTCTGTCGGCTATGACCGGCAGTTGTCAGTCGGCGTGTCCGGCGGTGACCGACAAATGTCCGTCAACTTGGCTCAGCCGGTTCGACCCCTTCCCGATGTCCAAATTCGATTTTCCGACCTGTTCCAGACTCGTCTGAGTTAAATATTCGATATGCTCGGAACTTATTTTTGATAATATTAAAATAATATTTTAATATTATTTTTGCAGTATAAGTGTTCTGTAATGAAAATTTTATCGTATCAAAATCGTCAGAATTTTTCGAAATCGGTTTCATAAATTCTAAAAATGATCCTTATAATTTATTTTGAAATCTTTTCTTTTTAAATCCTTCATTTTTTATGCTAGGAACGTATCGGTCCAAGTATCGGACAACCTGTAAATATTAAAAAATCAAAATCCATGATCGTTAGCAAATAAATAGCATTTAAATAAGTATTGGGGCGTTACAATCCTCCCCCCTTTAAAAAATTTCGTCCTCGAAATTGAGCTTCGTAAAGAACTTTGAAAATCTATATCAAACCTTGTATGAGTATTTTCATCAATAACTTTAAAAATATTGTGCCAGCAAAAACATCAATTTGAAACCTTTCTTTGAAATCATATTTTGTTCCTTTCGGATAACATTTAAACTTTCACATATCCTTTCAAATCTTTTGCCGACACAATCATTCTGCACTCATACCAAAAATTTTAAGTTTTCATAAAAGAGTGAATACTTGAAAACATTACCTCGGAGTCGACGTTGGGCAGCAGCGATGAACCACATATTCTCCCCAAAATATAATCATGCCGTAATTATTCGTTATACTTTTAAAAATAAGAAGGTTTTGAAATATCTTGTTTTGTATAAGTAAAACTTTTTTTTTAAAACCTCCTTAACTGTATAGTCCCATACCTATACAGTCATGGAATACCTCTCGTTCTGGTGAGAATTTGGTTCAGTCATGTCCCCCTCCGCCTAGAAGCCTTGTCAGGAGCCGCTCGTTGTCCGTGCCCTTTTTCTTATTGCACCGGCGATCACTCCCATTTCTCGGAGCCGCTCATTGTCCGTGCCATTTTTTATTGCACCAGCGATCACTCACCGCCCTCGTCGGCCCCGGGTGTCACATGTTCACCAGCTTCCGCTTGGTTCATCCCCAAATCTCACCATACTGAGAGAGGTCTTGCTCCGATACCATTCTGTAACGCCCTGGCTTTCTTAATTAAAAGGCACGTTACACGGCACAATTTTTCCTTAAATTTTTTATATAAATTCGGAGTATTTGCAGAAGCGTTTTAGTCAATAAATCTTCAATAAAACTCGTTTATTCAAACATCAGTACAGTTTTACAAAAACATGGGAAATCAAATATTCGGACATAATCCGTTGAAATTACATTCGTTGAAGAACATCAAGTATTTCGCAAAAATAATAACAATTACGGCGACAACATCTTTTATTATTTAAGACTTCATCGTGTTGGGAGTATGTATTTATCTTCTGCTTGTCCCGTTCTTCGATTCCTTATCCTGAAAAACATAAACGACGAGGTGTGAGTACGCGAGCATACTCAGTGAGATTAAACCCTTATAAATCGTCAAAATCATGTTGTGTAATGCACATAAAACATTCTTATCTGTGTGAGACTCGTCTCGGCTTTCTTTCATTCTTTCGACCCCTCGCGGGTCGTCATGTTACTGTTAGAAGTATGCCCTCGAATGCCACTCAGACGATGTTGAGTGAGGGCATTGTACTTGTTATTATGTAAATCATCAATATAAGGCAATGAATGTTTCTTTATTTACTGGTAGTTACTGGCATTCCTAACTCGTAAATATACATGTAGAAACTAGTCCGTGTATTTGAGAGCAAAACGTTCCACTCCTTATTGGATAAGAGGGTCGGCACTGGAAAGGTTTATAGCTCAAATACTTAATCGTTCGCAAGTCGATGAAACTTGACTGGGCGTTAAGTTTATGTAAAGACTTGTATGACGTGTTCTTTGACAAGGAGAGTGCCTGTCGAACACTAATGGTTAGTAGGAGCACATGTTATAGGTATGCTAATTAGATTAGTATACTCGAACCGACTCACCCTCGATTCGTCACATGGATTTCACTCTGGGACAGTCAATGATGGAATCGAAAGGTTGTGATAGGTATTCGTGAACCTTCGACTTGAGGATTTAGTAGGGATGTGCTTGTGACGTCAAGATTTTCATTAGAGTAGTTCGACCCTATAAACCGGAAGGCGGGGGTCAACCTCGACGTGCATCTTGATGGGCAAGTAGTAGGTCCTACTGAATACCAAGATAGAATTCTTTCTCCTGTTAGTGAACGGGTTATATGTCCTATGCGGTTATTAGCAGATGAGATCATAAGTCTTTGGCCAAAGCATTGGAGCTAGCTGTATTAGATACACGAGAGCTCGATGATCTTGATTTGCATTAACGCATGCATAACGTCAAGTACAGATGGGGTTTGACTGACCGTGACCCCATAACTTGATCGGGACATTTGAAAGAAGGGTTTATACGTATACTGGTACTCACGACAGAATGCTTCTTGAATGATCCCAATCATTCGTTCTCAGTTGGGGTACAGTGTAGGCCGCCAGGCTGGCTAGGTGGTGCTACTACTCTTTGGTTCCTCCCATTGCTGACTGAGTCGGACCTAACGAGTCGCGCAATAGGATTGACGACGGAATGAATAAAGCTAATTCTCTCATTATGAATATTAGATATTGGATATCTAATTTTGGAACATTGGATGTTTAAATCGATTTATTGGATAAATTAATTTACGGCCTAATGAATTAAATAAATTACTGGGTGATTAATTTAATTCATGTATATAATTATTTCTTGGAGAAATTAATTATATTATTTTGTATTTGATATGTTTAATTAATTGTATTAATTAATCGATATAAATACATCGATACGGAATTAGAGTTTATCTGTTTAGACCCTCGGGAGTCCGAAACGAACCGAACTCGTCCGATTTCTAGCATGGGCCGCCCCCCCACATTCCACCCACCTTCCTTGTGGACTCTTATTCCATTCTTTAATGGATTATGATATATGGTGGGGTTAGATTTCCACATGTATGAGTTGTTGGTAGTGGTGGTGTAAAACCCTAAGATTCGTAAACCTAAAATTATGTATAAATTTTAAACTTTGTAATATTACGAATTAAACCATACACTCATTTTGTGAGATGATTAAAAACAAAACTAAACTAAATAAATGAAAAGTGTATAAGATCCTAACACCTAGCCCTATCTCACGTTGGATGGGAATTAAAACCTTCCTAATAGCTAGAACTTATAAAACGTGTAACCTCCAATCAATTCTCTCCATAATTTCGGCCACTATTCTTATTACCATAACCGATCCATTAAACCGAAACCTTAAACACAATTATGACCAATTACTACCTTCCTTTTATGCAGCCGCCCCTTCACCCTAAATAACGTGACTTCTGTTCCTCTCCCATTCCATCTTATGAACAAAACACACACATAGACGGCTGCTATGTTTTTTTTTCTTCTTTCTCTATCAAAGATCAAGGTTGCTGCTGTTCGTGACCCTTAAAAAGTGTTGCTGAAGTCATGTAATCGTGAATCCTTGGAGCTTGTTGTTTGGATCGTGATTAGGGTTTGATTCGTGAGGGTTTCGTTCTTGTTCTCTCCTTTATTCGATTCATCATAAGGTATTTCTAATCGATCTTGTATCTCTTTTCTATTCGACACATGATTTCACGTATAATCTGAATATATAAACTTGAAACCTAATTCGTATACATACTAAACAAAAATCTGATCTGTTCTATTCGAATTATATGTTAAGACGTATATAGAAGATCACATAAAATCATAACGGTATTGGATGTTTCGATATGTAAATACCAAATCAAATCAACTTATGTTTCTGATCTGATTCAACTCCTTATTAATTCGACCCTAAACCTGATCTATTCGACCTAATATGATCTCTATACGTACCTTTAAAATCTGATCTAAAACCCTAAGTGTTTATGAGAAACATATGCAATTGATACTAGAGAACTAGGGCTTGTTGATATGATTTCATGTGTTTACTTGGCTCGTATATCTGTGTTGTGTGTGTGTCGTGAGTATGATCATCAAAGGCTGGAAACATATGGGTTAATATATTAATTAAACCAGGTCTTGTGATATATATAGGTCTCGTGTGCGTTTGTGTAAGTAAAACATGTTAAAAATGGTCTAAAACAGTTTTCTGCAGGAGACAGTTTTGAAAAGCTGAATATGTGTGCGTTATAGCTCGAGTTTCATAAGGGTTTAACTCAGTAATTTTGCATAAAAACTTATTTTAATGTCTTATTTAAGTTTTCCAATTGGTTTGAAATGAATTAGAGTTGTATTGGTCATGCTTTTGAATTTTACGGGATCATATGTCAAAATCTGAGTTTTAAGAATTTAAATTCAGTCTGGTTTCACGATTTTTCTTTTGAAAACTATAAGGATTTATGACTTGCAAATTTACAAGAGTTATAATTCACATGTTTTCTACGTTCTGGAATTTTTGTGGATTTTTACAAAGTGTTTTGATATGCCTTTGTAATGAATAACTTCTGGGTGTTTCAGCATTTTATTTTCTGGACCGTCGTGTAAAGAGTGATTTTTATTGTGTGCTTGTACTAATGAATAAAATCTTAAAAAATTCAAGTAGACTCCTAAGACCTATATGCTTCAGTGGTAATTTTGATAAATTTTTACTTTGATATCTGATGTGGTGTTAAAGTTCATAAAATGAAGGCTAAAACATAGTAAAACCAGAATTGTGTTAAAAGACTAAGATTGTTGTGATTTTAATAACATTTAATATACTTGAATCCTAAAATGCATTTGAACATTAATCATGATACAATTGGTCATATGTTAACCTAATTCCAGTAACAAAACTCTAATAAATGGTGTTAAGTAATTAAAAACCCGTTATAACATTATGAACTAATAAGCATAAAATGAACCTAATTTGTGTAGATTCGCTGAAGAAGGAGTAAACTCTAATCTTTATATCTTCTGACGTGTTTTTGCATTTTGCGGTTGGGGGTACAGATATTCTTGATACCCCTTCTCTCTACCATTGTATCGGTTGTTTCGTTTGTTTTGATATTCGTACGGATACTCTTGAACCTTTGATATGATACATTTGATATGAACCTTTGATATGAACTTTCATATGATATGCCATTTGAACCCTTCAGTTTGATACTCGAGCCAAGTTCGTTTCCTAGCCATGAAGGTAACATGGCCGTGTCATTGATGCACCAATGGCATGACTCTAGTGTGGTTGAGTGATGTTCCACACCGTCCCATTTTGATATGATATATGCACTTTACATTTGTTATGGCCAATATGATTTGTTCGGGGGCGTATGGATGCATCCTAGGTTCGATTTGTATTTGATTGGATATGACATGATTATGATATGATATGTTCGGTGATTGATGCTTGTGTGGAATACACGTCTTTCACATGTTCGGGAGTTAGCTACTCCATGGTTACTATGATATTTGA
Organism: Orobanche coerulescens; assembly: GCA_033398695.1. NCBI lineage: Eukaryota > Viridiplantae > Streptophyta > Magnoliopsida > Lamiales > Orobanchaceae > Orobanche > Orobanche coerulescens. The sequence continues at coordinate 127,984,639 of CM065805.1, forward strand.
TTTGATTTATGTTCGGGCTGGTGGTAGATTACTGACCCTTCCTTACTTTTGATATCTATTTTGTTTATACTTCATTCCTTTCCCAATGCACCGTACTTTATATGTTCATTCCTTATCTTTTGGTTTTGTTTATACATGTGTGTTCACTGGGCTTTTTAAGCTCAGCCGCATTTTCCTTTTCCTGCGGCAGGTATCTAAGCTAGGAGCTGGGGTTGCTTTGGGGTTGAGAGTTGAGCTTGTGGATACTTTACCCTAGTCATCTTATATCTATTTTGCTATTGTTAGGACATTGTTTAGACTTGGATGATTTGTTATTCATCCCTTTTGAGTATTTCTTTTCGTTGAACTTATGTTGTAGTTTAAGTCACTTCGACTTAACTCCTTTTGATTATTTATGTTTAAGACTTCCGCTTGCGTTTATTTATGTATGTTCTGATATGCCACCATAATGTGATACTTCTACCCTTGCCACCATATGGTATCAGAGCTTTAGGTTCGACCTGTAGAACTTAGGCTATGACCTGTGAGGATTTGGGTAGACATTAGGTTTCCTTCTGCATATTTTCCTTTCATACTTCATCTTTATTTGACCTTACAAATCGTTTTGATGATCATTCAGATGGTGTATACATGTAGAAATCCTAATGGGGATGATATCCCTGACTTCGAGGCCATGATAGCCGCTGCTTTGGCTAATGCTCTCCCGAATCTCTCTGCTGAATTGAGGACCAGAATCGTCAATGACATCAGAAATGGTGCTGGTTCGTCGGGTGGCGGTGCTCCACCTATCGGGATGCATGGTTAGATTGAAAAGTTCACTAAGCTTAAGCCTCTTTCTTTCCGATCTGCTGCCACACCCACAGAGGCAGAAGATTGGATCACACATATGGAGAAGTTGCTCAAAGTCTTGAGTTGTGGTGATGAATTCAAGACGCGTTTGGCTACCTTCAAGTTGGAAGGGGATGCATTGAATTGGTGGAAGGCATATGTTCTGGCTAAGGGAGAGAACTTTGCTGACACTTGTGCATGGAATACTTTCCGTGACATCTTCTATAAGCAGTACTTTCCTTTCTCCGAGCAGCAAAGGTATGAGCGCGAGTATGGGGCTATTCATCAGTTGGATCGGGAATCGTCTGGAGAGTACATGCAGAGGTTTCTAAGGTTAGCTAGTTATGTTGGACCGATTGCGGGTGATGCTCATAGGCAGGCTAGGGACTTTAAGTGGGAGCTGAAGAAGTGGATATTAGACCGGATCGTGAATACTGATTACACCGATGTTACACTAGTAGTGGACGCGGCCCGCAATATTGAGTTACTTCATGCTGGTAGGGGTTCGAACAAGAGGGACAAGGATGGTGATCGTATTAACTACAGGGGTCGTCAGGACCAGAGTATTGAGCATAGGGGCCGCCAAGATTGGGGTTTTGATCAGAGGCGACAGGAGTACAGGGTCAGGATCAAAGGGTTACTGGTAGGAATGGGAATGACCGTCAGGGTTATGGCAACAACAACCAACATCAGTACAGGGATCAGTCGACTCGAGGTTCTCAGCAGGGTAGTTCTTCAGGTTCTTCGGTTCAGAGGAGGCCTACGGAGACCTTACCTCGTCCACCTCTCTGTGCTACTTGCGGGAAGCCTCACCCGGGCGTTTGTCACAAAGCTACTGGAGGATGTTTCACTTGCGGGTCCACTAATCACAAGGTGAGGGATTATCCCCAGGAGAAACGGATTACACCAGTAAACTCCGCTAAGCCAGCTCCTACTATGGGTCGTGTTTATGCTACGACGCGTGATCAGGCAGAAAACTTATCAGGTACTATTACCGGCATTCTTTACATTGGTGATCGTACAGTTTTGGCATTATTTGATACTGGTGCCACACACTCCATTATATCTGTTGCATTTGCCAAGAAACTTAATATGACCCCAACACCACTAACAAATCGTATATCCATCTCAACACCAATGAAAAACCATGTACTCATTGAACATGAATATGTGAATTGTCCCTTACGGTTTGATGACCGCATTCGCCTGGCGAATTTGCTCCCTATTGATATGATCGATTTTGATGTGATTTTGGGCATGGATTGGTTGGCTTCGCATATAGCTACCATTGATTGCCATGCCAGAAATGTGATCTTCGGCGACTTGCATCAGCCTGATTTTATTTATCATGGTTCTCAACCTCTTAAATCTGTTAAAATTATTTCTGCCATGAAGGCACGAACCCTGATTTCCCATGGTTGCCAAGGTTTTCTGGCTTCTATTAAAGATACATCTTTGAAGAGTCCTAGTATTGAAAGTCTTCGTGTCGTACGAGAGTTTCCCGACGTTTTCCCCGACGAACTTCCTGGTATACCTCCTACTAGGGAAGTTAAGTTTGGCATTGAGTTGATCCCATGTGCTGAACCTATTTCCAAAGCTCCGTACCGTATGGCGCCCTTAGAGTTGAAGGAGTTGAAGGAACAATTATAGGAGCTCTTGGAGAATGGTTTCATCCGACCCAATGTCTCTCCTTGGGGTGCACCTGTTTTGTTTGTTAAGAAGAAGGATGGAAATATGCGACTGTGTATCGACTATCGTGAGCTTAACCGTATCACTATCCATAATCGTTATCCTCTTCCGCGTATTGATGATTTGTTTGATCAATTGCAAGGGGCTAAGTTCTTTTCGAAAATCGATTTGAGGTCCGGTTATCACCAATTACCTGTGAAGGAGCAAGATGTTCCTAAGACCGCGTTCCGTACCCGATATGGTCACTACGAGTTTTTGGTTATGCCCTTCAGTTTGACAAATGCTCCCGCTGTATTTATGGATCTTATGAATCGCGTATTCCACGAGTATCTCGACAAGTTCGTTATTGTTTTCATTGAAGACATTCTTGTTTATTCCAAGACTGAAGGAGATCATGAGCAACATCTCCGGATTGTTTTGGAGACTCTTCGGCAGCAGAAGTTGTATGCCAAGTTGTCGAAGTGTGAGTTTTGGCTAAAGCAAGTTGCATTCCTTGGTCATATTGTATCTGCAGATGGCATCACCATGGATCCATCTAAGGTTGAGGCTATCACCAAGTGGCCGAGACCTACTACTGTGACTGAGGTTAGGAGTTTTCTGGGGCTTGCTGTCTACTATCGACGTTTTGTTGAGGGTTTCTCACGGTTGGCGTTACCTTTGACGCAACTGATGAAGAAGGGTGAGAAGTTTGTTTGGACGGAGGAACGTGAGCAGAGTTTCGAAGAGTTGAAACAGATATTGGTGTTGGCTCCTATTTTGACTCTTCCATCTGGTTCTGGGGGCTATCAGATTTATAGTGACGCGTCGAAGAAGGGTTTAGGCTGTGTCCTTATGCAGCACGGTAAGGTGATTGCATATGCTTCGAGGCAATTAAAACCTTATGAAGAGAATTATCCTACTCATGATCTAGAGTTGGCTGCGGTGGTTTTTTCTTTGAAGATTTGGAGACACTACTTGTATGGCGAATCGTGTGATATCTTTACTGACCACAAGAGTCTCAAGTATATCTTCACCCAGGAGGAACTTAACATGAGACAAAGAAGGTGGTTGGAACTCCTTAAGGATTATGATGCGAATATTCAATACCATCCGGTCAAGGCGAATGTTGTTGCCGATGCGCTTAGCCGGAAGTCTGGTATGATTGCTAGTTTAGAGATTGAGCCAAGGGTTCTTCATGATTTAGAACTTTTGGATGTTGAATTTTGTGTACGAGGTTATGACGGATATTGGGCTAGTATGAAGATAGAATCCAATCTTATACTACGGATTAAGGAAGCTCAAAAGGATGATGGTGAGCTTTGGGTTGTGGTTCAGAATGTTCAGGAGGGTAAGCAGTCGGAGTTCAGGGTAGATGACTATGATGTAGTATGGTTTGAAAATCGACTTTGTGTTCCTAACGATCCTGATTTGCATGAGGCTGTGTTGTCATAGGCCCACAGTTCCCCATTCACTATCCATCCTAGTTCTACCAAGATGTACATGGATCTTAAGCAACACTTTTGGTGGAACGGCATGAAACAGGACGTAGCCTTGTATGTTGCTAGATGTATGACTTGCCAGCAGGTCAAAATCGAACATCAGAGGGCTAGTGGTTTGCTGCAACCGTTAGATATCCCTACTTGGAAGTGGGATAAGATTTCCATGGACTTTGTTACTAGTTTACCTCTTACTCGGAAAAGACATGATGCAATTTGGGTAGTCATCGATCGTCTAACCAAATCTGCCCATTTCTTACCTATTCGTATGGATTTTCGTGTTAGTAGATTGGCGGAAATTTTTCAACAGGAGATTGTTAGACTTCATGGTACTCCGACATCTATCGTGTCAGACAGAGATCCGCGGTTTACTTCTCGTTTTTGGAAAAGCCTACATAAAGCTTGGGGTACACGTCTGAAGTTTAGCACGGCTTTTCATCCACAGACAGATGGTCAGTTAGAAAGGAACATTCAGACTTTAGAAGACATGTTGAGGGCATGTGCTTTGGAGTGGACGGGAAGTTGGGACGAATACTTGTGCTTGGTGGAGTTTGCTTATAATAATAGTTGGCATGCTAGCGTCAATGCAGCACCGTATGAGCTTTTATATGGGAGAAAATGTAGAGCACCCATTTGTTGGGACGAGGTAGGTGAACGTGTGATCGAGGGGCCGGAACTTGTTCAAATCACTAATGAGAAAGTGGTTGTAGCTAAATAGAAGCTGAAAGAGGCTCGCACTCGACATAAGAGTTATGCTGATAAGCGTCGACGTGACGTGGAGTTTCAGGTTGGGGATCGTGTATTTCTGAAAGTATCGCCGTTCAGAGGTGTGAAATGTTTTGGGATCAAAGGGAAGCTTAGTCCTCGATTCATTGGACCGTTCGAAATTCTTGAACGTATTGGGGAGGTTTCTTATCGCTTGGCTCTACCTCCTCAGTTATCACATGTTCATAATGTCTTCCATGTATCTCTTCTGAGGGGATACAATTATCATCCGTTGCATGTGGCGTCTTATCCTTTTGATCAAATTCAGCCTGATATGTCTCTTTCTGAGGAACCCGAAGCTATTTTGGATCGACAAGATAGGGTCATGAGGAACAAAGTCATTCCATTTGTTAAGATTCTTTGGAAGAATCACCCAGAGCGTGAAGCAACCTGGGAGACCGAGGAATCGATCTGAACAAGTTATCCTCATTTCTTTTCGTAGTCTGGTACGTATCTATTTCGCTCTAAATTCAATTTCGAGGACGAAATTTCTTTTAGAGGGGAAGAGTTGTAAAACCCTAAAATTCGTAAACCTAAAATTATGTATAAATTTTAAACTTTGTAATATTACGAATTAAACCATACACTCATTTTGTGAGATGATTAAAAACAAAACTAAACTAAATAAATGAAAAGTGTATAAGATCCTAACACCTGGCCCTATCTCACGTTGGATGGGAATTAAAACCTTCCTAATAGCTAGAACTTATAAAACGTGTAACCTCCAATCAATTCTCTCCATAATTTTGGCCATTATTCTTATTACCATAACCGATCCACTAAACCGAAACCTTAAACACAATTATGACCAATTACTCCATTCCTTTTATGCAGCCGCCCCTTCACCCTAAATAACGTGACTTCTGTTCCTCTCCCATTCCATCTTACGAACAAAACACACACATAGACGGCTGCTATGTTTTTTTTTCTTCTTTCTCTATCAAAGATCAAGGTTGCTGCTGTTCGTGACCCTTAAAAAGTGTTGCTGAAGTCGTGTAATCGTGAATCCTTGGAGCTTGTTGTTTGGATCGTGATTAGGGTTTGATTCGTGAGGGTTTCATTCTTGTTCTCTCCTTTATTCGATTCATCATAAGGTATTTCTAATCGATCTTGTATCTCTTTTTTATTCGACACATGATTTCACGTATAATCTGAATATATAAACTTGAAACCTAATTTGTATACATACTAAACAAAAATCTGATATGTTCTATTCGAATTATATGTTAAGACGTATATAGAAGATCACATAAAATCATAACGGTATTGGATGTTTCGATATGTAAATACCAAATCAAATCAACTTATGTTTCTGATCTGATTCAACTCCTTATTAATTCGACCCTAAACCTGATCTATTCGACCTAATATGATCTGTAGACGTACCTTTAAAATCTGTTCTAAAACCCTAAGTGTTTATGAGAAACATATGCAATTGATACTAGAGAACTAGGGCTTGTTGATATGATTTCATGTGTTTACTTGGCTCGTATATTCTGTGTTATGTGTGTGTGTCGTGTGTATGATCATCAAAGGCTGAAAACATGTGGGTTAATATATTAATTAAACCAGGTCTTGTGATATATATAGGTCTCGTGTGCGTTTGTGTAAGTAAAACATGTTAAAAATGGCCTAAAATAGTTTTCTGCAGGAGACAGTTTTGAAAATTTGAATATGTGTGCGTTATATATCGAGTTCCATAAGGGTTTAACTCAGTCCATTTGAATAAAAACTTATTTTAATGTCTTATTTAAGTTTTCCAATTGGTTTGAAAGGAATTAGAGTTGTATTGGTCATGCTTTTGAATTTTACGGGATCATATGTCAAAATCTGAGTTTTAAGAATTTAAATTCAGTCTGGTTTCACGATTTTTATTTTGAAAACTATAAGGAGTTATGACTTGCAAATTTACAAGAGTTATATTTCACATGTTTTATACGTTCTGGAATTTTTGTGGATTTTTCCAAAGTGTTTTGGTATGCCTTTGTAATGAATAACTTCTGGGTGTTTCAGCAGTTTACTTTATGGACAGTCGTGTAAACAGTGATTTTTATTGTGTGCTTGTACTAATGAATAAAATCTGAGAAAATTCAAGTAGACTCCTAAGACCTATATTCTTCAGTGTTAATTTTTTTGAATTTTTACTTTGATATCTGTTGTGGTGTTAAAGTTCATAAAATGAAGGCTAAAACATAGTAAAACCAGAATTGTGTTAAAAGACTAAGATTGTTGTGATTTTAATACCATTTAATATACTTGAATCCTAAAATGCATTTGAACATTAATCATGATACAATTGGTCATATGTTAACCTAATTCCAATAACGAAAATCTAATAAATGGTGTTAAGTAATTTAGAACCCGTTATGACATTATGAACTAATAAGCATAAAATGAACCTAATTTGTGTAGATTCGCTGAAGAAGGAGTAAACTCTAATCTTTATATCTTCTGACGTGTTTTTGCATTTTGCGGTTGGAGGTACGGATATTCTTGATACCCTTCTCTCTACCATTCTATCGGTTGTTTCGTTTGTTTTGATATCCGTACGGATACTCTTGAACCTTTGATATGTTACATTTGATATGAACCTTTGATATGAACTTTCATATGATATGCCATTTGAACCCTTCAGTTTGATACCCGAGCCAAGTTCGTTTCCTAGCCATGAAGGTAACATGGCCGTGTCATTTATGCACCAATGGCATGACTCTAGTGTGGTTGAGTGATGTTCCACACCGTCCCATTTTGATATGATATGTGCACTTTACATTTGTTATGGCCAATATGATTTGTTCGGGGGCGTATGGATGCATCCTAGGTTCGATTTGTATTTGATTGGATATGACATGATTATGATATGATATGTTCGGTGATTGATGCTTGTGTGCAATACACGTCTTTCACATGTTCGGGAGTTAGCTACTCCATGGTTACTACGATATTTGATTTGATTTATGTTCGGGCTCGTGGTAGATTACTGACCCTTCCTTACTTTTGATATCCATTTTGTTTATACTTCATTCCTTTCCCAATGCACCGTACTTTATATGTTCATTCCTTATCTTTTGGTTTTGTTTATACATGTCTGTTCACTGGGCTTTTTAAGCTCAGCCGCATTTTCCTTTTCCTGCGGCAGGTATCTAAGCTAGGAGTCGGGGTTGCTTTGGGGTTGAGAGTTGAGCTTGTGGAGACTTTACCCTAGTCATCTTAGATCTATTTTGCTATTGTTAGGACATTGTTTAGACTTGGATGATTTGTTATTCATCCCTTTGGAGTATTTTTTTTCGTTGAACTTATGTTGTGGTTTAAGTCACTTCGACTTAACTCCTTTTGATTATTTATGTTTAAGACTTCCGCTTGCGTTTATTTATGTATGTTCTGATATGCCACCATAATGTGATACTTCTACCCTTGCCAGGTTGGGGTGTTACAGGTGGGGAGTTGAATAAATGAAGATGATGACAACTCACTTCACTTCACTTGATTCCAACGTGAGATTGCAAGAGGAGAGAGAGATAGAAGTCTTCTTCATCATCTTCTTCTTTATTCATCTTCTTCATAACTTTTTAGAGAAATTTTGTGAGGAAATATTGAGAGACAGAGATATTCATACACTTAGAGTGATATTAATATCCATAACAAGCTTCATCACGTATCTCTAGCCGTATCCTCGGAGGATAGCAAGGTGTTGTCATTCCATTCGTTTTTCCGGCGCGTGGCAAGTAGAGACGCGGTGCTTTCGGCGTTGGATCGTTCAAGGGCTTGAAGCTGAATAGATTCATAGAGATCAAGCAAAGCATGGGGAATAGCTCAAGAGAAGGTTATCCATATAATCAACGGACTACAAGGGTGAGTTTCTATATCTCTTGTGAATTTGTTTTTTGATATTCGTATATACGTAGCTCGATCGATCCTCGTAGGGATTCGGGTCGAATTAATTTTCGTTTTACCGCTTCCGCTGGGCCTTCGTTTTAGGCACCGAATCCCAACAGTGGTATCGGAGCGTAGGTCTTGCGATCGTATATACGATATTAGATGGTGAATGATTTGGAATCATTTTAGTCATAATCGTGGTATATGTTTTTACGTTCGTTGTAGTTATATTTTTTGTAAGTTTATGTCTAAATATAAATCTTAATTTCTTGGAAATATGATTTATATTGAAGATATGAATGTTGGAGAATATAGATATTGGATATCCGGTCGAAAAACTAGCTCCGAAATACCGTTGGACGGTCCGGGAGGGGTCCGGGAGCAGGGGGCCGCGGCCCAGGGCTCGTGCAGCCGGCCTGGGCAGACACTGTACTGGGGGCCGCTGGGAAGCCCTGCCTGGACGGCAGCTACCGAGCGTGACTCGGCCATGCCAGGCCTGTCTGCCGGCATGCTGCCGAGGGTGACTCGGCCATGGCAGGCCATTTTCACCCCGACTCGATTTTTTCGTGTATTCTTGAAAATTAATCTCCCGCATGTTAAATTGGATTTAATATGATTAAAATGATTTATGGTATTTCATTTTATAAGGGAAATTTGATTAATTGGAATATTTATGGTCGACCGAATTATTTTGAACGTTATCATATTACCGATTGTGTGAATCGATTTGATCGGTTCGTATTGTTGATTGGATCAATGTATCTCTACGCTTTCCATTTATTTAGTATTTATTGGATGAATGCTTTTGAATGGTGATGTGGTTCGTGGACTTAGTTTCTGAATCATTCGTTTTATTCGATTGGGTTGTAAAGGCCGTTTTGAGCCTATTTATTTTACTAGAAAAATTTATATCTAGGATGCAATTTTCAATGTAAAATTTATATGTAATGACGAAGACCGGAGGAAGATCCATTTCGAGAAGACGAAGATTCAAGACGAAGACTTGTAATTAGATTACGGAGTTTTTGTTTTCTAGGAACGGTCCATGAACCACATGTTTGTAGCAACTAGGTTGTGAATGGTTGTTTCATATTGTATGAATGCCACAAACGCGCTTAAATGATTAATGTGCAAAGTGTAACGTTAATCGCGAAAATTCTCCCACGACAAATTATTAAGTTTATAAGGTTTCAAGGTTTTCCTTCCCTCCATCGAGTTTTCGGGAAATTGAAATCCAAACCGGATGTGCTATGCTTCCGAGTTATTGGGGTAGTCGTTCGGGGAGGACGGATAAATTACCGGGAGCGCATTTGGATGCCTTCGGTTGGAGCAAATTTTATCCCTAGAAACCTGATAGGTTGCCGGATAAGATTCAATTGTGAAACTGATTTGCGTCGATGGTATAAACTTAACTTGTTCACGAACCATAGAAACCGTATAGGTTGAGGGGAGTGAACAAGTGGAAAAAGAAGATCGAATCATCCATTAGATGGGTTGGTGTTGGAAACCAATTTATGAAAATTAATAGACTAGAAACCTGTTCGGTTGCCCTCTATTAAGATTTATAAAGAACTCGATCACCACTATGAAGTAGAGCGACAATACTTCCGGATTTCACATGGGAATGTGTTATTCTGATAAAAATAGTGGGAGCTGGGTAACAAGAATAGAAAAGACCTTAATTCTATACTCAGATCATAATATAACAAGTCACTAATTAATCTGTTATACTTAATGTAGACTCAAATCTCAATATGACAATGAATCCACTCGCAATTCTGCTCGAAAAGAACACCTTAATGGGACCTAAGTTTGTGGATTGGCTGCACAATCTGATGATTGTCCTCGATATAGAGGCATTGGGATACGTCTTGGAGACGGATATTCCGACGCCTCCTGTGTGGACCCGAGCCAATCAGGAAGAGATTGAAAACCATGAAAAGTGGTTTAAGAATGACGTAAAAGTCCGTTCTTATATGATGGCTTCCATGTATAATGAGCTTCAGAGAGCTCATGAGAAAATGACTTCTGCTAGGCAGATTCTATCTCACTTAACCGAACTTTATGGTGAGCACAGCAGAACTGCTAGATATGAGATATCCAAGCAACTGTTCGGTGCAAGGATGGAGGAAGGTGAGAAGGTTGGGGAACACGTCCTCAAAATGATATACATGATCGAGAGATTGGAGGCTCTTGATTTTAAAATGGATACTTCTCTCCAAACCGACCTTATCCTACAGTTTCTCCCTGATTCCTTCTCACAGTTTGTTATGAACTTCAACTGCAATGAGATTGCATGTAATTTAGCTGGGCTAATGAACTAACTTGTGACTGCTCAGTCTCAGATGAAGACTCCGCGGATGAAGGAGTATGCTCTTGTGATTTCTTCTGGACCTCGGAGGTCTAAGAATAAGAAGAAAAAGATCAAGAAGCAGACTGGACCGCAAGCTAAGGACCTTAAGGGTAAGGGCAAGGCCCCGATGGTTCCGAAGAACAAGAAGAAGAAGGATGCTTGTCTCAAGTGCGGTGAGCTGGGCCACTGGGCTAGAGACTGTCCGATTCTTCATGGCACTTCAGGTACAGAACTTTTAGTTTTGGAAACAAATTATTCTGCTACTGTATTTTCTACTTCCTGGATACTGGATTCTGGTGCTAGTTCTCATATTTGTACCGTGAATCAGGATCTGGAACAAAGTAGGAAGCTTGGAGCTGGAGAAGTTATGATCACAGTCGGAAGCGGGCATAGTGTCGAGGCGACCGACATAGGATCACTTCTTTTGGGTTTAGAATCCGGCTTTGTTTTGACTTTAGAAGATGTACTTGTTTTGCCCAAGGGGCACAAAAACATTGTATCCATTCCGGTCATGGACCAAAAAGGCTTTTCATTTTTCATTGGTGATGGTTCCTGCAAAATTTATTTTAGAAATAAACTAGTGGGTACTACTACATTGTTGAATGGATTGTATCATCTAAATCTCAGCAACAAAGTAGTTGTGAATACTATGACTAGGAAATATGGTAGGGATGAAACCAATCAAGTTTTTAAATGGCATCTTAGACTTGGTCATGTTGGTTAGACCAAGGTTTACAAGATGGAAAAAGATGGACTTATGGGTCCATTGGGATCAGATCCCATTCCTACTTGTGAATATTGCCTTAAAGGCAAAATGACTAAGTCCCCCTTCATAGGGACATTTGAAAGAGCCGCTGATAAACTGGGATTAATCCATACCGACGTATGTGGTGCTTTGGAAGCAGCACGTGACAGATATCAATATTTCATTACGTTTACAGATGATCATACTAGGTATGGTTATGTATACTTAATGAAACATAAATCCGAGGCCTTTGAGAAATTCCAGGAATTCAAGGCCCTAGTCGAGAAACAAACTGGTAATTGTTGTGTCGAGAATTATACTCTCCGACCGGCGATCGCCTCGGAGATCAGGCGACCTAGCCATTGCCGAGCAGCGGAGGCAGAACTGCCGACCAGAGATCGGGCGACCGCCCCGTAGCCAAGCAGCCGAGGTAGATCGTCCGACCAAAGGTCCCAGGACAAGTCCCGGTGCCGAGCGATCGACATCTAAGACGATCGTATCTCGGTACTTGGCGATCGACTCCTGGTGGCCGACTAGCAGACGATCATCTCCCGGCACTTGTCGATCGACCCCTGGTGACCGACCAATGCCGACCGCCTCATGCCGCTCGGAGCCGATGGTCATCCAGTCGGCAAAGGCCGAAGCCCAGGACAGACCCCACGTGCAGAGCCGAGACAAGATCCGCATTTTACGGATCATTGAACACAGCCTGTCAGCATCCGTCCACCAGCCGACAGGCCCGCCGAAAGATGTCCGTGGGACCGCCTGTGACAGCAACCCCGGACGCATGCTGGCTCCTCATTGGACCGCACAGCTGGCTGCCGGATGTAGCCTTGGACTTTAGGCAGACAACCCATGTGACCTAAAGACGATCACCCATTATTATATTGGCCGGAAGGCGATCGCCCGCCAGGAAACAAGGCTCCTCAGCCCCTATAAATAGAAGGTTTCCTGCACTTGGACCCGGCTTCTGATTCTCACGGCTTCCCAACAAGCAATACTCACAACTTGGCTTTCTCCTACTCTTGGCAACAGCTATCTCTCGGTTCTTTCTTCTCTCGGCCTCTCTCATACAGAAGACGATCGGCAGGGACGAAGAACACCAATCTTCGCTCAAGAGCTGGATTAATAGGATCTTTTTACACTCATTGTACTTAGATTCTCACATTAATACTTGTATCCATGAATATTTGTATTAATAACATCTCGCGAGAGCATTCAAGCCCGGGCCTAACAAACCCGGCAAATCTTGTGTTTATTCATATTCTCTCGGAAGTGCTCCCGCAACCTTGTTTGTTGTCCGTCCATTCTAGCAGTATTTAATCTTCGGATAAATATTTTGGGCAACAACACATTGGTGCTAGAAGGAGGGCATCTAACCCTCAATTTTATTCCTACCGTCTCGAAGAACACTCACTGTTCTCGAGGCTTATACCTGAAGAAACACTCACTGTTCTTCAGAGAAAGCTTTCAGAAACATGTCTTCCGCCTCCGTGTCGAAGAAAGCCGCTGGCCAGCCCGCCAGACGCCTCGTTCTGTCTCAGTCCGAGCCACAACCGATGGCGGGAGGTAGCCGCCGCGGTCCGAGACGCTCGATCCCACCCCTAGGCGGTGGCCCAAGTCTCTCACTCGATCAGTTCCAAACCGCGGAACAGATCGAGGAGGCCATGGCCGTCCTACATGAGCGACAGAGTGCTCTCGACGCGCCTCCCGCTATCACCCCCACGGCCATCCGTCGGAAGACTAAGCGGAAGTTCAAGGCGTTACTGGCCGAGCGATCGCCAGGAGGCTCTCATCCGCAAGGAGAGGCGCTCGCCAGCCGGGGCGCCTCTGTTTTCGATCGCCTGGGCAGCGACCCATCTTGGCGACCGGGGCAGTCCGACCCCAGCCACGAGACGACGGAGTTTGAGTACGTCACCATGAGCTCGACCTATCCGACCCCCAGAAGGCCGACCAGCCGTCTGGATCCCCCTCGCCAAATAGCCGAGGTCAGCAGCAGCGAAGTCAGGAGATCGGTACACGATCGCCTCAGCTCCCGCTCCCAAAACCGATCCACGAGCGACCGAGCCACGACGATGGACGCGATGCAACGCCAGCTCGACGACGTGAAGGCGATCCTGGAATCCGGGGCAGGCGTCAAGAACAAGATCGCCGAGCTAAGCGAGCCGCTCGCGGTCCACATCGAGCTCGCCCCCGTGCAGCACAAGATCGCTCCTCCTCAAACACCCTTGTAGGAGGGGAGATCGGACCTCGAAACACACCTGAGCAAGTTCAACATCTACATGACCGGGTGTGGGGCATCAGACGCGACCAGGTGCCGAATGTTCCCTCTGACGCTGGACGACCTCGCCCACAGGTGGTACGCCTCATTGCCGCCTCGGTCCGTCGGCTCCTTTAATCAACTGGCGAATGTCTTCACAGCTTACTTAGCCACCAAGGTCGCTCGACCGGAAGGTCCCCTTCACATGATGCAAATCAGGCAGGGAGAAGAAGAGTCCGACTTGGACTACATCGACCGAGTAGACGAGACCATCCTCAACGGCGAACCCGTAAGCGATGAGATCGCCCTATACGCGGTCCTAGGAGGATTCCATGGTCTTTCGCCTATGTTCAGGCATCTTACGAAGGACCAACCCTAGACCTATGCGATCTTCCGAGCTAAGGCCGCAGAGTTTCTGGCCAGGCAAAGGATTCTTCTCCGCCTTTGAGCAGCGCGATCGGCGCCCGAACGACGATCTCCCGCCCGATCGCTGGTATCGACCTATGAATAACCCGATCGGCAGCCGAGCGACGATCGCCAGTCTTCCAGCCCGATCGCCATCATCAAGCAACATCACCAAACCGGAGGACTCGCTCGCCATCTACAGTCCACCATTTAACATGATGGACTAAGGCACGCGATCGCCTCCACCAACAACATACAGCCATGGTCCTGGTAGTCGATGGAACCGGCTGCTTCAGCCATGCAAGGTCCCTTTGGGCCAAGATCGCCCGCCCTTCGTTTAAATACGAGGCCGGCGTAGTCTGAGGGCCCTCCAAAACTAATCAGTGGACACGATCGCCCGCCCTCAAAGGTTCATCATTTAACATGGTGAAACCCGGACAATGCGACGCGTCACTACCCCCGTCTCAACGTACACCGTCGAGGTTCGCCATCTTCATGGCGGGCCGAGGCGGAAGCAGAGGTAACAAGCCGCGGAAGTGGAGTTGATTAATCCGACGACGCCCCGCGCAAGGACTCCTCTAGACCAAGACCGCACGCCCTTCGTTTAAATACGAGGCGAGGCACAGCCTAACAGAGGACCCTCACAATAAAATGAGTCACGAGACACTCAATGTCTTCGCGCACAAGACACGGTCATGGAGTCGGTCCATTGAACTCCGCGACTGTACACGGTTCCTCAGCGACGAAACAATCAAGTTTCTACGAGGGATCGGCCAATGTTGTTTTTTGCAGGTACAAGACCGAAAGATAGCTAGCCAATCGACATGATCGCCCAAATCCGAATCCAAAGTCAGCTCAACGGATCGCCCATCCTCATCTTACACGATTGCCAGCAAGAACCACCTCGACCCATGTCTTCAACATCGGAGCAAGCTGGGGGGCAATTGTTGTGTCGAGAATTATACTCTCCGATCGGCGATCGCCTCAGAGATCAGGCGACCTAGCCATTGCCGAGCAGCGGAGGCAGAACTGCCGACCAGAGATCGGGCGACCGCCTCGTAGCCAAGCAGCCGAGGTAGATCGGCCGACTGAAGGTCCCAGGACAAGTCCTGGTACCGAGCGATCGACATCTAAGACGATCGTCTCTCAGTACTTGGCGATCGACTCCTGGTGGCCGACTACCAGACGATCATCTCTGGCACTTGCCGATCGACCCCTGGTGACCGACCAATGCCGACCGCCTCATGCCGCTCGGATCCGATGGTCATCTAGTCGGCAAAGGCCGAAGTCCAGGACAGACCCCACGTGCAGAGCCAAGACAAGATCCGCATTTCACGGATCATTGACCACAGCCTGTCATCATCCGTCCACCAGCCGATAGGCCCGCCAAAAGATGTCCGTGGGACCGCCCGTGACAGCAACCCCGGACGCGTGCTGGCTCCTCATTGGACCGCACAGCTGGCTGCCGGCTGTAGCCTTAAACTTTAGGCAGACAACCCATGTGACTTAAAGACGATCGCCCCATTATTATATTGGCCGGAAGGCGATCGCCCGCCAGGAAACAAGGCTCCTCAGCCCCTATAAATAGAAGGTTTCCTGCACTTGGACCCGACTTCTGATTCTCACGGCTTCCCAACAAGCAATACTCACAACTTGGCTTTCTCTTACTCTTGGCAACAACTATCTCTCGGTTCTTTCTTCTCTCGGCCTCTCTCATACAGAAGACGATCGGCAGGGACGAAGAACACCAAGCTTCGCTCAAGAGCTGGATTAATAGGATCTTTTTACACTCATTGTACTTATTCTCACATTAATACTTGTATCCACAAATATTTGTATTAATAACATCTCGCGAGAGCATTCAAGCCCGGGCCTAACAAACCCGGCAAATCTTGTGTTTATTCATATTCTCTCGAAAGTGCTCCCGCAACCTTATTTGTTGTCCGTCCATTCCAGCAGTATTTAATCTTCGGATAAATATTTTGGGCAACAATAGTAATCATATCAAAGCACTTCGGTCGGACCGAGGTGGCGAGTATATGAGTATGGAGTTTGACGAGTTCCTTAAAGAACATGGAATAGTTTCACAACTAACACCTCCAGGTACTCCTCAGTTAAATGGTGCGTCAGAAAGAAGGAACCGTACCTTGTTAAACATGGTCCGTTCCATGCTGGGCTATACTGACTTACCAATTTACCTGTGGGGGTTTGCACTCCTGACTGCCGCTTATATCTTAAACAGATGTCCTTCCAAATCCGTTCCTAAAACTCCACATGAGATGTGGGAGGGAAGGAAACCAAGTCTTAATCATATTAGAATTTGGGGATGTCCCGCCTATGTCAAGAAGACTAAGGTGGAAAAGTTGGAAGCTAGGTCTGCAAAGGGATGTTTCATTGGATTCCCGTCTGGGACGATAGGATATCTATTCTACATGCCCGAAGATCGAAATATCGTTGTTGCTTTACAAGCACACTTCCTGGAAGATGAGTTCATTCAGGAAGGCGGAGCACGTAGAAATATTTCTTTGGACAAATACAATGAAACTCCTCAGGAGACACCTGTGCAAGAAACTGGAACCGAACTTTCTGAAACACAAGTACAACCACCTCGTAGGTCTAGTAGGGTGTCTCATTTACCTGAGAGGTATGGGCTTGTGCACTTGGAGGAGCTGGGTCTCCATGAGGTTCCAAGTGATAGCCAAGAGACCGACCCGATGACCTATGACCAAGCGATGGTGGATGTAGACTCCGCGAAATGGCGTGAAGCTATGGAAGCTGAGATAGACTCGATGCATGTCAATCAGGTCTGGACTCTAGTAGACCGCCCCAAGGGCATAGTGCCTATTGGGAACAAGTGGATCTACAAGAGAAAGACTGATGGTGATGGCAAGGTTGACGTCTATAAGGCTAGGCTTGTGGCAAAGGGTTATACCCAGAAGGAAGGGATCGATTACCACGATACCTTCTCGCCCGTAGCCATGATCAAGTCTATTCGCATGATGCTTGCTATAGCTGCCTACCACGATTATGAGATATGGCAAATGGACGTAAAGACGGCTTTCCTTAATGGATTCCTCGAGGAGGAAATCTATATGGAGCAGCCTAAAGGTTTTGTGTCCGAAGTCGATATTCAGAAAGTGTGCAAGCTTCAGCGTTCCATTTATGGACTGAAGCAAGCGTCGCGTAGTTGGAACCTTCGTTTTGACGAGGCGGTCAAAGAGTTTGACTTCGTGCAAAATGAAGAGGAACCTTGTGTATACAAGAGGGTTAGTGGGAGCAAGATCGCATTCTTAGTACTATATGTAGATGACATTCTACTAATAGGAAATGATGTGGGAATGCTCAGTTCTGTGAAAGATTGGCTTTCGAGTAATTTCTCCATGAAAGACTTGGGAGAAGCTACCTATATTCTTGGTATTCGACTCTACCGGGATAGAGCGAAGAGAACAATAACTCTTTCCCAAGCCCTCTATATAGATAAAATCTTAAAGCGATTTAAGATGGATGATTCTAAAAGAGGGTTCCTACCGATGCGACATGGAATAAAACTCACCTTGAAGATGTGTCCTCAAAATGAGGAACAACGAAAGGAAATGAGTAATATACCATATGCTTCGGCTGTGGGTAGCCTTATGTATGCTATGTTATGTACAAGACCTGACATCGCGCATGCTGTAAGCGTGGTGAGTAGGTTTCAGGCAAACCCAGGTAGGGAACATTGGATGTAATACCCGTAATTTCGATTTCCGGTAATTTCTTTTTTTCGGCGGAAGTCCATTTTGACGAATCGCTCATGACCGTTTCGTCATTATGAGAATGATTAATTCTACCCTTTTTGACATCCGAGTTCGTTTCAGTGTTGTTTTGTTGAGTTCCGTGCTTTTTAGCGACTTTTCCGCACTTGAGTTCGATTCTTGTGAATCTCATTCGAAACTACTGTTTCGAGTTTCCCATAAGTCCGTTTAACTTTGTTAGACGTGTTGTGAACTTCGGTTTGGTGTTTCGATCATGTATCGTGTATTTCGGACGTTTTGGGCCATTTTCGTAATTTCCCAAAGTTTGGGGTAATTAATTTCCGTTGTCGAATTTCGAGCCTTCGGGTGGTCGGAATCGTGTGTTCTCTTAGTGCTCGAGTTTGTCTTTGCGAGTACTTCGTAACCGTATCTTCGATTCATATTCAGGTTCGGGTTTCGGGGTCGTTCGGGCCGTCGGAGTTGGCCCCGGCCGAGTCATGGCCGGGCAGTCTAGGCCCAGGCCGGCACTGGCCGAGTTACGGCCGGTAGTGCTCGACAGTTACGTACGTAAGGCCGGTTACGTACGTAAGCCTTGGCCGGTTACGTACGTAACGATGCCGTCATTTTTGGGCAGTGTCTCGGCCCATGGCCGGTTACGTACGTAAACCCTTGGCCGGTTACGTACGTAACTCGGCCGGCAGGCAGCCTATATAAGGCCCAGCAGACGGGTTTTTCACCCATTTTCTCATTCTTTTCCTTCTCTTACGCGGCTGGAGGTGTGGGAATCATGGAGAGATGTTGTTGGATAATCAATCCACGAATTCTTGGAGTTCATGTCATCAATCATCCATCCTATAACATCCCTTGATCTAGCGAATCAGGTCAGATTTCCTAGAAATCTAGTTTTGGGGAATTTGGGTATTTTAGTTGATTTCGTCCGTTTAATCCGATTTAACTTAGGATTGTGATGGATTGATGATTATTTAGATATATTATATCATTTACCTTGTTATTCCATGGTTAGATCGTATCGATTCGTTGTTTGGGTCGAGTTCTTGACCGACGCCTTAAGGTGTCCGGTAAAATGTCTTAGAGGGGTTTTCGGGCGTTCTACGATTATTCTTCCTCGTATGATCTATGATTTATTGATTATATGTTGTTAGGGTCGAGTTTCTTGCGAAGAAACCGAGTTGAACCCTTCCGTTCGTCGTCGTCTTCCTTTTCGATGGCATCGGGTGTTTCGAAGCTTCCCGGTTGAACTGCGTCCATTGGAGTACATGCATGCTGATTTCGAGGCAAGTACCTTGTTCATACGCTTCTCATTTTATGGATATGATGATCGGTGGTCGTATTGGTGTGTTTGCTTGGTTATTTGAAATGAATTTCCAAGAGATTCGTTTTGGCCACGTTAAAGGCTCCTTTTAAAAATGTGTGTGTGTTTTGTGAACGGTGTGTTTCGGGAAATTGATTATGATTTTATTATTTTGAACGTCGAAGGTTTTAATGATGTTTCCATTGGTTTAATGTTGTGGAATCATGTATTCCGTGTTAATTGTGTTGTTGTGTTTTGAAGAGTTTGATAATGGTGTTGGATAAGTGGCCATCCCTAGTAAGTATTATTGATGAACTTACGTTCTTAACATGTTAGTATTGCATGAGTAACGTGTGTGTGTATGCTCACTATGGGTTAGATCCGACGGGGTCTCGGTAGGGGTCCACGGAGGGGTGGATCCGTGAGCTTGCTTTTAACCACTACGGGTTAGATCCGACGGGGTCTCCGTAGGGGTCCACGGAGGGGTGGGTCCGCGGTTAATTGTGGTGCATTTTGCAAATGTGTTTTGAGATTGGCTTTTCCGGAAATGAGTATTTTGAACGGTTTTCATGATTGCATGCACTGACTAAGTGTGTAAGAGGTAAGTTGTTCGTTTCGCTTACTTGGCTAGGATGGCACTAGAGTATTTTGTTGTTTGTGTTAAATCCTTTAATTGTGGATTTTGATGTTGGAAGACGAACCTTGTTGTCGTTCTCGTGTACTGTGAGTTGATGATATTTGGGGCTAAAATCCCAATGGTTTTGTAAAGGTCATTTTACAGATTTGGGGCTAAAATCCCAACGGTTTGGTAAAGGCCAGTTTACGGAAAGTAAACCTTTGGTGACCCCTTTCGTCTTTTGAGTTTTGAAAAGTGGGATTTGATAATCCTAAATTATTTTCTATTAAATCTCTCGATGGCATTCTAAACTATTTTATAAATTATTTCCATTGATTTGTGATCTTTCGGTTTCGGAACGTTTTCTCAAATTCTTGCCTCGGGAAGTACTTTTCATTTCGTTTGGATCTTTGAGGATTCCTGGTTATTGTTATTCGTGGAATGTGAATTGTATGACTCGTATTTTTTCACTTGTACTTGCACTAGCAAAACAGTGGAGTTTTGCTAACCCCCGAGTATTCGGGGGGTGGATGTCTGTTTTTTGCATTCAGGTTTTGGAGCATAACATAGGGTCGGCATGAAGAATGATTAAAGATGATCGATACTAATCACATGAGGAACCGTACATCGTGTATTGGTTCAGTTGTACTTTATTTTCCGCTGCTATATTTTTCCCGTTGTATGGGTGTGGTTGTGTTTTGACCCCTGCATGGGCATGAGTTGTAATCGAGTTGTATGTTTTTATTGAAAGGCCAAATCGGTCTACTGAGTCATGTTAGCCTTAAAGGCATTGTCGAGATGTTTCATGTTGTTACTAGCCTAGTAGATCCTTGAGGAAAGGTTCTACGGCGTGTAATATCCTTGAGCGGATTGGGGGTATTACATAAATGGTATCAGAGCTTAGGTTGTGGAAACCTAGGCTGTCGGGTTTAGTGATGTTTGTTGAGTTTGGTCTCGTTGGATTTTGTCTGACTAATTCGTGTCGCGACGCGTCGTCTGAGTTTGTTGGTCGTGATTAGTATCGTGGGGCGATCATCATCTTCGTGCGACCTGTGGATGTAAGTCTCCCTTCTTTGTGTTGTGCCTCGTGTGACACAAGCTATTTTTATGATTTATTTGTTAAGCGACGGAATCCTCTTATGGATTTTGATTTCTTGATATGTGGTTATTTGACCCTCATATTTCGTTCATATGAGGAGTAGTGTTGCTGGATTGTGCATGTTTGACTTTATTTCTTTTATCCGCTGCGTGAGTTCTTTTGTAATGGCTTTTGGTATTTTACCGACTGAGTTTTATTTCGAAAACCGGTTCCCTAAACTAAGTTTTTGGCATTTTGGCCTTGATCGTTTTGGCGAAATTTTTATGATGGTATTTAGTATTTTGTAAATGGATTTTGTAAGTTTTTGAAATATTACCGTCATCGGCCTTTTTGACGTTGTAAATGATTTTTAGCCTGGTGAGTTCCGGCGCGGGATCCACGGCGCTATAATGTTTCGTGTAATTATCTAAAATTTTTGGGCATTCTATCCCATTGAATTATCTTTGAAAACCTTGAGTATCTTAGGAAATAAATTTCGAGACATACTTTTAAAATGAATTATTTTCTCGTGGTACATCCAAGGTGCCACAATATGTTTTAAAATTCTTCTACCTCGAGGACCAAAATGTTTTGAGATATTTTCAATGTTTTAGAAACACTTTTACTTAGACCCGAGGGTCGAATATTCTGAAAGTTTTCACTAAGAGAAAGCGTCCTCATTTTTATCAAATACGAAATGGTTCTCCAAAGTCTCAGTAACGATGTTTCACGTTTGTACTTTTTTTAAAGGTGATACTCAAGATCAACTAGTGTTTCCAAAATCATTTTTTTTAAAAGTGGTTTTCGTTTTTAAAACCTATCATTCCTATTTGCGGTCCAGGAATGTATATGTGACGTTAGCGTTATTGTTAGGATGTTGGCCCTATGAGTTGTAGTCGAATTAGCGGTGTGAGCATTGAGTCGTTTTCCACACATTTGTTGTGTTAACCCTCTGTGAGAGGTGGGATGTTGATATTGAATGTTTTCGCCCCGTGGTGATTTCTGCGTTATCGCGCATGTGCGAACTGTTAGAGCTTGGATTTTTGTGCGTTTATGCACATGGGTGATTGTTTCATGAGGTTTGTGATTGTGTGCTGGCTATCGTTCGGGCTGTTGTAATCGTCGAACAATGCCGTGGTCGTTGTGATTTTAGTATGTGTTGATATGTTATGCCAAATTGGCATCTCCGGTTTGTTGTTTTGCGACGTTATATTCTATTGTACCTAGCAGTTGTATTTTCGGTATGCCTAGCCGAGGTGTTTCAACCGTGGTGTGCCGGGGGCATGCACGTACCAATTATCTTTCTCATCACAGGATCCAGTTTTGCGAGTTGGGTTCCGAGTCTTTCGGGGCGCGAACTTCAGCACAGATATCAGGATCGGCTCTAAGAGGCCCATGGGAGATTTTTCTGTCAGTTGCTTTTCGTGTTGTTACCTTGTTTCCGTTGTTTTGAGTTGCAGGGACGACATTTCTTTTATAAGAGGTCGAATGTAATACCCGTGTTGTTTTTGGACTTTTGCATTTCCTCTTTCTCAAGTCTATCGACTCACTAGTGTTCGTTGATATTTTCTGAACTTGTTCTGTATTTCGATTTCATCGTTCGAACGAGCTGTGATCTTGTTTTGGGTCGATCTGGTTATCGCTGTGACTTTTTCGAGTTCGGTTCGATTCTTGTGAACCTTGTTCGGAAGTGACATCATTTGGTTCTATTAGTTCTTTTATTCGAAGTGGATCGGATTTGGAACTCCTGTGTTTTCGACTCTGTCGACTCGTTTATGCTCGTTAACATTTTCTGAACTTTCCCTATTCCTTACTTTTGTTGATCGAACGAGGGTGGTATTGTTTCGGAATAACTCATTTGTCGTTGTGACTTTTCAATCGCTATTCCCTTTCCTGTGGATCTTATGGGAATGCATGCCTTGTTGTTCTCACCAGATCATCCTGGGAGTTGTTGTTTGAATTTTATTATCCTTCGTGTTTCGGACATGATTGTTTGATTTTTGTTGTCTCGATCGTTTGTTTGTTCGGTTTTTGTTCTCATTTCGTGATTGTTGAGCGTTCAGGCTCCTTCGTAATTCCCTTAAGTTCGGGAAATTAGTCTCGTTTTCGATCTTCCAACCCTTAGGCGGTGGAATTCCGTATTTGTTCAGCGTTTGGCTCGCGTTTTGATTGATGAACCATTGGGTTGGTCAATCGTATTGATTTTCGTTCGTGTGTCTTGTGACTGTTCGGATAATCGACTTGATTGTACTATCTGTTTGATGACGCTTGTTACTTATTGGTTTTATTATGTTTCTACCGGTGGCGTTGTGTTGGTCGTCGTGGAGCGTGTTTTCACGCTGTATGTCTCTTTGCGTTTCTTGCAGCATTTCGCCGTCGGGCGCGAGTTTTCGGTTTTTACATATCTCGTCGAGTTTTCCTGGCAGGGGATATTGCTTCTCCCTACTTGTTTTAAGTTTCGGGACGAAACTTCTTTTAAGGAGGGTAGAATGTAATACCCGTAATTTCGATTTCCGGTAATTTCTTTTTTTTCGGCGAAAGTCCATTTTGACGAATCGCTCATGACTGTTTCGTCATTCTGAGAATGATTAATTCTACCCTTTTTGACATCCGAGTTCGTTTCGGTGTTGTTTTGTTGAGTTTCGTGCTTTTTAGCGACTTTTCCGCACTTGAGTTCGATTCTTGCGAATCTCGTTCGAAACTGCTGTTTCGAGTTTCCCATAAGTCCGTTTAACTTTGTTAGACGTATTGTGAACTTCGGTTTGGTGTTTCGATCATGTATCGTGTATTTCGGACGTTTTGGGCCATTTTCGTAATTTCCCAAAGTTTGGGGTAATTACTTTTCGTTGTCGAATTTCGAGCCTTTGGGTGGTCGGAATCGTGTGTTCTCTTAGTGCTCGAGTTCGTCTTTGCGAGTACTTCATAACCATATCTTTGATTCGTATTCAGGTTCGGGTTTCAGGGTCGTTCGGGCCGTCGGAGTTGGCCCCGGCCGAGTCATGGCCGGGCAGTCTGGGCCCAGGCCGAGTTACGACCGGTAGTGCCCGGCAGTTACGTACGTAAGGCCGGTTACGTACGTAAGCCTTGTCCGGTTACGTACGTAACGATGCCGGCATTTTTGGGCAGTGTCTCGGCCCATGGCCGGTTACGTACGTAAACCCTTGGCCGGTTACGTACGTAACTCGGCCGACAGGCAGCCTATATAAGGCCCAGCAGACGTGTTTTTCACCCATTTTCCATTCTTTTCCTTCTCTTACGCGGCTGTAGATGTGGGAATCATGGAGAGATGTTGTTGGACAATCAATCCATGAATTCATGGAGTTCATATCATCAATCATCCATCCTATAACATCCCTTGATCTAGCGAATCAGGTCAGATTTCCTAGAAATCTAGTTTTGGGGAATTTGGGTATTTTGGTTGATTTCGTCCGTTTAATCCGATTTAACTTAGGATTGTGATGGATTGATGATTATTTAGATGTATTATATCATTTACCTTGTTATTCCATGGTTAGATCGTATCGATTCGTTGTTTGGGTCGAGTTCTTGACCGACGCCTTAAGGTGTCCGGTAAAATATCTTAGAGGGGTTTTCGGGCGTTCTACGATTATTCTTCCTCGTATGATCTATGATTTATTGATTATATGTTGTTAGGGTCGAGTTTCTTGCGAAGAAACCGAGTTGAACCCTTCCGTTCGTCGTCGTCTTCCTTTTCGATGGCATCGGGTGTTTCGAAGCTTCCCGGTTGAACCGCGTCCGTTGGAGTACATGCGTGACGATTTCGAGGCAAGTACCTTGTTCATACGCTTCTCATTTTATGGATATGATGATCGGTGGCCGTCTTGGTGTGTTTGTTTGGTTATTTGAAATGAATTTCCAAGAGATTCGTTTTGGCCCCGTTAAGGGCTCCTTTTAAAAATGTGTGTGTTTTGTGAATGGTGTGTTTCGGGAAATTGATTATGATTTTATTATTTTGAACGTCGAAGGTTTTAATGATGTTTCCATTGGTTTAATGTTGTGGAATCGTGTATTCCGTGTTAATTGTGTTGTTGTGTTTTGAAGAGTTTGATAATGGTGTCGGGTAAGTGGCCATCCCTAGTAAGTATTCTTGATGAACTTATGTTCTTAGCATGTTAGTATTGCATGAGTAACGTGTGTGTGTGTATGCTCACTATGGGTTAGATCCGACGGGGTCTCGGTAGGGGTCTACGGAGGGGTGGATCCGCGAGCTTGCTTTTAACCACTACGGGTTAGATCCGACGGGGTCTCGGTAGGGGTCCACGGAGGGGTGGGTCCGCGGTTAATTGTGGTGCATTTTGCAAATGTGTTTTGAGATTGGCGTTTCCGGAAACGAGTATTTTGAACGGTTTTCATGATTGCATGCATTGACTAAGTGTGTAAAGGGTAAGTTGTTCGTTTCGCTTACTTGGCTAGGATGGCACTAGAGTATTTTGTTGTTTGTGTTAAATCCTTTAATTGTGGATTTTGATGTTGGAAGACGAACCTTGTTGTCGTTATCGTGTACTGTGAGTTGATGAGATTTGGGGCTAAAATCCCAATGGTTTTGTAAAGGTCATTTTACGGATTTAGGGCTAAAATCCTAACGGTTTGGTAAAGGTCAGTTTACGGAAAGTAAACCTTTGGGGCGGTGACCCCTTTCGTCTTTTGAGTTTTGAAAAGTGGGATTTGATAATCCTAAATTGTTTTCTATTAAATCTCTCGATGGCATTCTAAACTATTTTATAAATTATTTCCATTGATTTGTGATCTTTTGGTTTCGGAACGTTTTCTCAAATTCTTGCCTCGGGAAGTACTTTTCGTTTCGTTTGGATCTTTGAGGATTCCTGGTTATTGTTATTCGTGGAATGTGAATTGTATGACTCGTATTTTTGCACTTGTACTTGCACTAGAAAAACAGTGGAGTTTTGCTAACCCCCGAGTATTCGGGGGGTGGATGTCTGTTTTTTGCATTCAGGTTTTGGAGCATAACACAGGGTCGGCATGAAGGATGATGAAAGATGATCGATACTAATCACATGAGGAACCGTACATCGTGTATTGGTTCAGTTGTACTTTATTTTCCGCTGCTATATTTTTCCCGTTGTACGGGTGTGGTTGTGTTTTGACCCCTGCGTGGGCATGAGTTGTAATCGAGTTGTATGTTTTTATTGAAAGGCCAAATCGGTCTACTGAGTCATGTTAGCCTTAAAGGCATTGTCGAGATGTTTCATGTTGTTACTATCCTGGTAGATCCTTGAGGAAAGGTTCTACGGCGTGTAATATCCCTGAGCGGATTGGGGGTGTTACATTGGACTGCTGTAAAGAACGTTCTCAAGTACTTAAGAAGGACTAGAGATATGGTTCTTATGTATGGCGGTGGAGAATTGGATGTGGTGGGATTCACTGATTCGGACTTCCAAGGACTGAAGGACGATTCAATGTCTACTTCTGGCTA
The DNA here is from genome assembly GCA_033398695.1 of Orobanche coerulescens. Classification (NCBI taxonomy): domain Eukaryota; kingdom Viridiplantae; phylum Streptophyta; class Magnoliopsida; order Lamiales; family Orobanchaceae; genus Orobanche; species Orobanche coerulescens. The sequence goes on from CM065805.1 coordinate 128,011,230, forward strand.
TATATTTAGTCTTAATTAGGGATGTCAACTTTATCCGTACCCGATCCTACCCGTCGAATAAACCCAAAATCGGGTCGGGTTTTGGCCGAACCCGAAATTTTATGGCCGGATATGGGTGGGTATGGGTATAGTATATTACCCGAATACCCGACCCGATTACCCGACCCGCGTACCCATTTGAATTATATAAATATATTATTATTATATATTATACATAAATATTATATTTTATTATAAATTATATATATTATTATATAAAATATTATATTTTAAATATTTATTATACTAAATTGAATTTATTAATTACATTATATGTATATATGATATATATTAAAAATATTTATATTCTTAAATATAGGGTATACGGGTACCCGAATACCCATTGGGTACCCGATTACCCGATGGGTAATACCCAAACCCGATCCGAATCAAATAGGGTAGGGTATGGTGGAGGCATACCCGTACCCTACCCGACCCATTGAATCCCTAGTCTTAATGGAGGAGCAGTATCTTGGCGTAGCGCCAAGCAAAGCGCGACTGCTGATTCCACCTGTCAGGCTGAGTATCAAGCAGCCTCGGAGGCTTCCAAGGAAGGGTTCTGGATTAAGAAGTTTCTGGGAGAACTTCAAGTGATACCATGTCTTTGAGCCGCTCATTGTTGTACTGCGACAACGACGGAGCTGTAGCGCAGGCCAAGGATCCGAGGTTTCACAACAGCACCAAACATATTGAGAGGAAGTATCATCCCGTAAGAGAATTTGTTCGCAAGGGATACATTGTGCTGCACAGAGTAGACTCGGCCGAAAACGTCGCCGATCTACTGACCAAGCCACTTTCTCAGACTAGCTTGGAGCGTCATCTGGAGAACATGGGTATTAGATACCATAGTGTGTGGTATTGAGTGCAAGTGGGAGATTGTTATGAGTATGCCCTCGAATGCCACTCAGAAGATGTTGACTGAGGGCATTGTACTTGTTATTATGTAAATCATCAATATACGGCAATGGATGTTTCTTTATTTACTGGTAGTTACTGGCATTCCTAACTCGTAAATATACATGTAGAAACTAGTCCGTGTATTTGAGAGCAAAACGTTCCACTCTTTATTGGATAAGGGGGTCGGCACTGGAAAGGTTTATAGCTTAAATACTTAATCGTTCGCAAGTCGACGAAACTTGACTGGGCGTTACATTTATGTAAAGACTTGTATGACGTGTTCTTTGACAAGGAGAGTGCCTGTCGAACACTAATGGTTAGTGGGAGCACACGTTATAGGTATGCTAATTATATTAGTATACTCGAATCGAATCACCCTCGATTCGTCACACGGATTTCACTCCGGGACAGTCAATGATGGAATCGAAAGGTTGTGATAGGTATTCGTGAACCTTCGACTTGAGGATTTAGTAGGGATGTGCTTGTGACGTCAAGATTTTCATTAGAGTAGTTCGACCCTATAAACCGGAAGGCGGGGGTCAACCTCGACATGCATCTTGATGGGCAAGTAGCAGGTCCTACTGAATACCAAGATAGAATTCTTTCTCCTGTTAGTGAACGGGTTATATGTCCTATGTGGTTATTAGCAGATGAGATCATATGTCTTTGGACAAAGCATTGGAGCTAGCTGTATTAGATACACGAGAGCTCGATGATCTCGATTTGCATTAATGCATGCACAGCGTCAAGTACAGATGGGGTTTGACTGACCGTGACCCCATAAATTGATCGGGACATTTGAAAGAAGGGTTTATACGTATACTGGTATTCACGACAGAATGGTTCTTGAATGATCCCAATCATTCGTTCTCAGTTGGGGTACAGTGTAGGCCGCCAGGCTGGCTAGGTGGTGTTACTACTCTTTGGTTTCTCCCATTGCTGACTGACACGGACCTAACGAGTCGTTCAATAGGATTGACGACGGAATGAATAAAGATAATTCTCTCATTATGAATATTAGATATTAGATATCTAATTTTGGAACATTGGATGTTTAAATCGATTTATTGGATAAATTGATTTACGGCCTAATAAATTAAATAAATTACTGGGTGATTAATTTAATTCATGTATATAATTATTTGTTAGAGAAATTAATTATATTATTTTGTATTTGATATGTTTAATTAATTGGATTAATTAATCAATATAAATACATCGATACGGAATCAGAGTTTATCTGTTTAGACCCTCGGGAGTCCGAAACGAACCGAACTCGTCCGATTTCTAGCACGGGCCGCCCCCCCCACATTTCACCCACCTTCCTTGTGGACTCTTGTTCCATTCTTTAATGGATTATGATATATGGTGGGGTTAGATTCCCATATGTATGAGTTGTTGGTAGTGGTGGGGAGTTGAATAAATGAAGATGATGACAACTCACTTCACTTCACTTGATTCCAACGTGAGATTGCAAGAGGAGAGAGAGATAGAAGTCTTCTTCATCATCTTTTTCTTTATTCATCTTCTTCATAACTTCTTAGAGAAATTTTGTGAGGAAATATTGAGAGAGATAGATATTCATACACTTAGAGTGATATTAATATACATAACAAGCTTCATCACCTAGCTCTAGCCGTATCCTCGGAGGATAGCAAGGTGTTGTCATTCCGTTCATTTTTCCGGCGCATGGCAAGTAGAGACGCGGTTCTTTCGGCGTTGGATCGTTCAAGGACTTGAAGTGGAATAGATTCGTAGAGATCAAGCAAAGCTTGGGGAATAGCTCAAGAGAAGGTTATCCATCTAATCAACGGACTACAAGGGTGAGTTTCTATATCTCTTGTGAATTCGGTTTTTGATATTCGTATATACGTAGCTCGATCGATCCTCAAAGGGATTCGGATCGAATTAATTTTTGTTTTACTGCTTCCACTGGGCCTTCATTTTAGGCACCGAATCCCAACAATTACACGAGACAACGATGACCGTAACATATTAAAACAGTATAACCTCACCTCGTTTGCGGAAATCTTGAAATATCTTCCTTTGAATTTGGCTCGGTTGTCCTTCTTGGATCCCGGATACGCTGCTCCTAGCACTTGAAAATACTTTTTCATATATGCGGCCCTAAATTCTTGATGTAAAATCTGAAATCTCTTTGAGGACTTTTATCAAACACCTTTGAAAAACTGTCAGATTTGAGCTTCCTGTTTCATCGGGCTTTTTGAAGCCTCTATAATTTTTGGAAGGGAAGTATGTTAAGAGCGTTTTAAAGTAGAGGTCCACAGCTTCAAAATGCTATATGATATGTACAAAAACACGTCCGGGAACATGTATAAATAAGGGCTCAAAGTCGATTGAAAATCAACATTACCCGGACAGCTAGAAGCCTTATCCGGACAGCTGGCCGAGAAGCTTCTGTCGGTCGTGGCCGACCTTATCCGGACAGTTGGACATCCTTATCCGGATAGTGGCCGAGAAGCTTCTATTGGTCATGACCAACCTTATCCGGACAGTTGGACAGCCTTATCCGGATAGTGGCCGAGAAGCTTCTGTCGGCTATGACCGGCAGTTGTCAGTCGGCGTGTCCGGCGGTGACCGGCAAATGTCCGTCAACTTGGCTCAGCCGGTTCGACCCCTTCCCGATGTCCAAATTCAATTTTCCGACTGTTCGGACTAAATGCGAGTTAAATATTCGATATGCTCGGAATGGATTTTCGATAATATTAAAATAATAATTTAATATTATTTTTGCAGTATAAGTGTTCTGTAATGAAAATTTTATCGTATCAAAATCGTCGGAATTTTTCGAAATCGGTTTCATAAATTCTAAAAATAATCCTTATAATTTATTTTGAAATCTTTTCTTTTTAAATCCTTCATTTTTTATGCTAGGAATGTATCGGTCCAAGTATCGGACAACCTGTAAATATTAAAAAATCAAAATCTATGATCGTTAGCAAATAAATAGCATTTAAATAAGTATTGGGGCGTTACAAAGAGACTTACCACCGCACCTATACTGACACTTCCAGAAGGAACCCAAGGATTTGTCGTATATAGTGACGCCTCAAAGGATGGCCTCAGTGCCGTACTGATGCAGAATGGTAAAGTTATCGCATATGCTTCCAGGCAACTCAAGGCGCACGAGAAGAATTATCCAACGCACGACCTCAAACTTGCTGCAATAGTATTCGCCTTAAAGAGATGGCGACATCATTTATATGGCGTTGAATTCACCGTGTTTATAGATCATAAAAGTCTCAAGTACCTATTTTCTCAAAAGGAACTTAATCTCCGACAGAGAAGATGGGTAGAGCTTTTAGAAGATTATCATTGTGAAATTCAACACCACCGAGGGAAAGCAAATGTCGTGGCTGATGCCCTAAGTAGAAAGGCTAGAGTGGCCCGACTCATGGTTCGAGAATGGCAAGCTCTCAATGAACTGAGCTACCTGAAACCCATTCATGAAGGTACTCGTTTAAGTTGCACCAACCTCATGGTTAAACCGAACCTATTGGACGATATTCGATTAGCCCAAGAGAGAGATCCAAAACTTCAAGAGTTTAAGGACAAGATCGCTAAGGGCGAGAAACCCGAGTTTACAATTACCAAGGATGGAATTATAAGGTTTAAGGGATGATTATGCATACTTCACGATGGGGAGCTCAAAAGACGAATTCTCGAGGAAGCTCATTGCTCTAGATATACAATACACCCAGGAGGTAACAAGATGTACCGAGACTTGAAGAAACACTTTTGGTGGGTAAACATGAAGAACCAAGTGGCAGAATTCGTGGCACGATGCCTCACATGTCAGAGAGTCAAAGCTGAGCATCAACGACCCTCAGGACTACTACAGCCACTAGAAGTCCCTGAATGGAAATGGGAAATGGTAACCATGGATTTTATCATGGATTTGTCGACCACAAGGGGAGGTTATAACACCATTTGGGTAATCGTCGACAGATTGACAAAATCATCTCATTTCGTGCTGGTTAAAAAGGACGACAGTTTGCAAAAGCTGGCTAAGATCTATATTAGAGAAATCGTTTGACTCCATGGAGTGTCAACAGACATAGTATCAGACAGAGATCCTAGATTCGTATCTCGTTTTTGGAAAGTCTTTCATAAAGAATTAGGAACTTCCTTAAGCTTCAGCACAAGTGCGCATCCCTAGACCGACGGGCAATCTGAACGAACCATTCAAACCCTTAAAGACATGTTACGAGCTTGTGTACTGGACTTTCAAGGAAATTGTGATCACCACCTGCCATTAGCCGAGTTTGCATACAACAACAGTTTCCAAATGACAATCGGAATGGCACCTTATGAAGCTCTGTATGGGAGGAAGTGTCGATCCCCGCTCCATTGGGAAATTGATGACCATTGGACGCCGAAGACTCAACAATCAGAACCTTCAGCAATAAGCACAGATTTGGTGAAGGAAGCCGTAGATAAAGTACGACTAATCAAGGATAGGATCCGCACAGCGTAAAGCAGACAGAAGAGTTACGCTGATCAACATCGGAACGATCTAGAATTTGAAGTAGGAGATCAAGTCTTCCTGAGGTTAACACCGCGGAAAGGTTTGATAGTGTCAAGAAAAGGAGGAAAACTGAGACCCCGATAAGTAGGACCATTTAAAATCACGGAAAGGATTGGACGACTAGCGTACCGATTGGAGCTACCACCCAATCTGTCCGGAATGCACGACGTTTTCCATATTTCGAGATTAAAGAAGTATCATCCAGACCCAGCGCACATTCTTACTACCGACATTCCGCCGATCAAGGATAACTTGTCTTATGAAGAGAAGCCAATCAAGATCCTCGACCGGCAAGTACGCGACTTGAGGAAGAAGCGAATTCCTTTGGTTAAATTCGTCTGGTCAAATCACAACAGAGAGGAAGATGCGACGTGGGAGGCTGAGGAAGAAATGAAGAAATCTTACCCCGAGTTGTTCGAGTAGGAATTTGGGGACCAAATTCTTCTAAGGAGGGGAGAATGTAAAACCCCCTAAATTCGATAACTTATAACATGTACAATGTATCAAATCATGATGTAATTTAATAATAGTTATTTTATGACATGATATAACCTATATTTATTTTACTTTATTTCACTCTTTAACTTTATAATTTACCTAATAAACCAAATAATAAAAATTAAAATAGTGTGTTGATTCACCTATTGGGCTAATTGTCAACACCTAACTACATGTGGACTCATTAATGGACTCAACCCAACTCATTAAAAATCATAAGACTTGAAGTTACACTTCAAAGCCCAACTCAACTAATTAAATCCTTTACCATTTTAACAATGAGGGAGTAGAAGAGTGGAGCTCTAGATTCTTCACTCATCACATGCAAGACTTGCATGAAACATCTTGACACATGTAACAAGTCTTCTACACATTTCACTTCCCAACCCTCCTATCCCAACTTTAAATACTTACACCTTAACCTAACCACCCTTTACACTTACCACAACAAAAAATCTACATTTGAGAGTCTAAGAGAGAGAGATAGAGAGGGCCGAACCAAGAGGAAGAAGAAGGAGGAGGAAGAAAAATTTCAACAAGAAATAGATAATCTCATCCCTTATAACTATTTCCATAATTTCTTATGAAAACCTCCATAATCTAACCTCAATCTTAATACATGCAAACATAATTCTCACCTTGGGGGTGCATGTGGATCGTCCACACCATGTAGTAGTAGAGCAAAAGTCATTTTCCAACTTTCAAGACTTAGAACCGACGATATCCGGCTGAATCGAGGTGGGTGAAAACTCTTTCAAACTTTAAAGTATAAATCTCTTCTTTTTCTTGTGATGCATGTGTTAAATCTAAAGTATTTCAAGATTCTTTTGATATGATCTATGTTAAACTCTTCATGTTAAAGTTTCATGTTATGATTTTATGTATAACTATGTGAAATTCGTTTTACTTAAACATAATCATCGAATATTATGAAAAATATGAAAGTATGTACTAATCTGAAATTCTTATATAAATGCATGTTTTTAAAGATGAATGTTATGGTTATAACCACATGAAATATGATTTATTGAATTTAAACGACAACCGATTTGGTAGTCGGGTGCCGATTTTATGATAACTTGAAAGATATATGTTTTCTTCTATATGTCGTTGAAACCCTACCAAAATCTGAAATCTTGTGTTATATGATTATGTTATGATATATGGATAATTTATTTGCGGCCAAAACGGGACTTGAAACGAGTAAACGGAGCTTTTGGGCATAAATTGTAATTTCTTAAAGTTTGAGGACTAAACTGAAAATTTCGAAAATACAATATTCTGGACCTTGGACAGTACATATTATACCATGTATAGGCTGTCCATAAAGTTTCAAGCGATTCGGAGTTTGATATCTAAACTTAATAGTCCAAATCGCAAATTTTAAATAATTTCGGGGTGCAAGAATTCCAAACTTCTGGACCAAGTACGAAATTTTCTGGAATTTTCACAAATCTGTAATTTCAGGTTCATCATCTCGTAAAATTTCGATAAATTCCGAGCTAAATTCATAGCTCTATATGCCTCGGAGCGATTTCCTTAAGTTTTGGGGTAATATCGTAATTTCTGGAAACTTCACTCCCGAAACTGAAAATTTCAGAATTTTCCTTAAATATGGAGTCGAGGAATTATTTTTGGCTTCCTCATAAAATTTCATAACCATCCGATTTCGTTTCATACTCCAACGCTTAGGTTTGAACCTAAGGGCAAAAACGTCCTTTCAAACTATTTACGAAACTCTCGTTTCGTTTCGTCGAACCTACCCATTTAATATATCTGATCTGAACCCATCAGACCGTTAGTAAATTATTGAGAATATTTTCGAGTCTATATACAAGTCCTATTCCGTATTACCGGGCCACAAATAAAATTAACTATATTCCATACTTAATCAAAAGACGCTATTAACCTCACTGACCGAACGTTTACATGATACTTGTGAAACGCGTCAAATTGATAATTGTGTCTGTTCGGGAACTAAGTGCTATACAAACAAAGTGCCACGGACGGGTCCGCCTCTAACTCTATCGGAACAAAGTGCCACGTCGACGGACGGGGGCCACCTCTTGAGTCCATATGAAACAGAGTGCCGACCTACAATCTGGGGGCCACCTCTTGAGCTATAGGAGCCACCTCTAGAGTCCCAAATCATGTCAGGGACAGTTAGACCGAGTCTTGGATCGAGCAGCGCGGCTGCGGTTCATGAACAAGGCTACCATTGTTTCCTATTCCCATAACCGAGGAACGGAGTGTTCCGAGGGACCTAGGTCGTAGACTTGGGGTATAATGGCGATTATGGTGTGATCTGGGTATTGACCCATAGCTAAGGACATACCGAGCCCAGATATGAGATAAGGAAGCACACGCTAAGTGTGAGAGCGAAGGCTCAGCATCTTGGGGCGACGGTCCAAATCTTGGGGCGACGGCCTATCTTGCTAGGAGTGATAAGGAGAGTTTAGAATCCAAAGTCCACATCGGCAAGATTCGAAACTGAATTGACTGATTGACTGATTGACTGACTGCTTGACTTGATATCCGTCCACGGGGACTGGATTATAATATTACAACTACACAATGATTATTGTTTATAAAATTTCGACATAATTGTAATTGTTCTCATTTTTTTATAATTGATAAAATCATGCATCACTTAAAAATTTTCAAAGAAAAGAGCCACACTCGCACACGATCACCCACTCACTGAGACCTTTTGTCTCACCCCACCGTTTTTCCTTTTAAACCAGAGAATGAGCAAACAGCAGAGGACGAAGAAGGCTTCGTGGAAGAGGCCGAATAGAAGAATGCCTTCAAGATTTAGGACTTCTGTTCTTAGAATTTCTGTTGTTATCCCAACTTGTAATAGTTAGTTATGCTTCGTACTTAATTCGTTTGGTATTTTCCGTTTCAAACTTATGAACAGTGTAATTTCGATTATCAGCTTTGTCACAGCGAATCTTAGTACATCGGGCTAAGATGGTTGTTTTAAAATATTATCAAATCGTTATTTTGCTTCCGCTATTTATTATCGCATTTTGATTGATTGATCGATCGATGCGTCGCGCCCTCATCCTTCCCGATGTTGGGGGCGTGACACCATGGAAGTTTTTTGATCAAGGTTGCCATGGGAAATGGAAAATAAGCTTCGGGGACGTTAGATTTGGGAGTTGGGATCAATCTGATGCCGTACTCTGTTTTTAAGCAGTTGGAGTTTGGAAAATTGAAGCCGACCAGGATGTGATTGCAACTAGCTAATTGATCCATTTGACACCCTCGAGATGTTGTTGAAGACATTTTGGTCCAAGTTGGGAAGTTGATAGTGCCCGTGGACTTCATGGTACTTGAGATTAGAGATGTTCAAGAGAATGGAAGAGAGCACACATTACTGTTGGGAAGACCATTCATGACTACTGCCAACACTCTGATCGATGTAAAGAATGGGATAGTCAAGATGTCGATGTTGGGAGAGACATTCTCCTACAACATGCATGCCAACAGAGCAATTCATTCAGTCAACATCATCGGAAACTGTTCCTAAATAGATGCCATTGACACTCTCACTGAGGCATGTTTTGTTGAAGGGAAGTAGTTGGAAGAAGCTTTTGAGGGATCTGCAGATTTGGAGGAGCGACTCAGAGAGGAAGTAGCTATGGAGGCATTGTTGCCCACTAATTTACCCGTTGATGAGCCATTGGTAGTTGAGACTCCCAGGGATAAAAAGGAAGTCAAACTCGAGCTCAAGGAATTGCCTTTGAAGTTAAAGTATGCGTTCTTTGGAAAAGGAGGGAAGAAGCCTCAATGTAGACCGATTTGGTCTTCCGTCACTGACTTATAAATCAAAATACATAAACTCATCCAGATTCATATACATGCAAGGGTGAAATACTTGCAACAATAAACAATAAGACAGCGGAAAAGACAATACAATGGACTCCGACTAACTGAACCCAAAACTGGTCTTCGTGTGATTAGTATCATTCGTCTTTCATCATCCCTCGTACCGATCCTGTGTCTTGCTCCCGAAAACCTGCATGACCTGGACACAATACTGATATCCACCCCCCGATTACTCGGGGGTTAGCAAAACTCCACTGTTTCGCTAGTGTAAGTATAAAGTGCAAAAACGAGCCATACACAACACATTCCGAGAATACAACGAAAGACTTCCCAAGGTATATTTAGTTAAAAATAGTTCAAGTCTTGAAAGTAGAAACGAAGTAAGTAAGCACTTTGAAAACACTTCCAAATCTCGGGAGTTTTGAAAACATTTGAAATTGAAAAGTTCTTAATTCCTCGAAAGTCATTTAGGGTCACAGCCCCAAAGTTCATTTTCCAAAATGTAATTCCGTTAACAAAACACAGGGTCCACGACCCAACCATTCCGGTCACAAAACACAGGGCCTACGACCCGATCATCCACTGCAATTCACTTACAAGGACACATTACACATAACACATTATTCTTATGCTATTCTAGCCAAGCACCAAGACTCGATATATAATGTCTCTCGACCCCAAACACAATGCATTGTGATACTCCGGATTATATCACAATTAATGAAAACATCAACAACATCCTCAAGATGAAAACTACACCTGGTAACCCGCGACCGTACCCCTTAGTATCGGCCCCCAGACGCCCCGTCGAACGCTCCGGGTGGGAAACCACTTCCGCGGCCGTACCCCTTAGCATCGACCCCCAGACATCCCGTCGGACACTCCGGGTGGAAGTTCATCCACACACGCACCCAAGTCCACTTCCGTGGCCGTACCCCTTAGTATCGACCCCCAGACATCCCGTCGAACACTCCGGGTGGAAGGAACAACACACACATACGTTCCAAAATCACAGTTGCAAACCACAAGCCTCGAAGGTCAATCACAGTATATATAGTCGAGGTACCTTACTAGAATGGCCAGTTCATCCAACATATACTCACGACCAAGTAACGATACGATTCATGCTAGAATTTCAACGATGCAGTTAGTACCAATAACATAGCAACGAGGGAAAATAGCTATCCAACCACGCCGAACGACACAATATCACAGGATCATCAATAGGCATATGTTCCACACATACCTCAAGGAAAGGTTAAACTATAAATCTACAACTTCATAATCACACAAAACGATACCCTACACATACTTAGACAAGCACATTTAACAACGAAATCATACGAGTCATCTTTTAAGGAAGTATTGAAAAGCATATCAATTCCTTTGAAAGTTAATTATAGACATTCATAAATCACGTATCGTAAATTACCAACTAATATATCCACAAAACACGTAATGTATGGGCAAGATACTTGCCTCGAATAACCACAACGCGGAGAATCGGCCGAAGTAGGTTGGCACGAACCGACTACGAACTCGCCGACTCCACCGAACGACAATCCGCAACAATGAACTACGAACGAAAACAATAACAACGAAAATGAATTCCAAAGTACGACCCAAAGCCGCTGAATTCAAAGAACAATTGACGAAAGTTCAAGGATTTCCCCCAAAACGGCCAAGAACACGATTCGTCCCGTCAAAACACGAAAACGGAATTCCAAGTTGAAATATGGATATACAATCCATAGAATATGTTTAACAACATCATTTAACCACAATCGATCCATCAAAAATGGATGGAAAACGAGATCGAGAACAAATCCCCCAAAAAGTCGATTCGAAGGAAGTCAAGAAATATACTTCGATTCGACGAAGAACAATGGATTAAATGATGTTAAACACAAGAATACTAACAAGATTAATCATACCCATCATGAATTAATCAACAATACGGAACGAATCGGATAAAAACGCAAAAACCCCCAAATTCAAGAATTTAGGGTTCTAAGAAGAGATTACGTCTTGAAGATCCAAGCACTTTGATCCGAAGAACAGGTGTTAGATCCACAATCCGCGCTTCACGATCGAAAGGAGATGAAGAAAATCACACAATCAAGTGATAGATGAAGGAAAATCTCCCCTACAAGCCTCTCTCTCTCTCGTATGGTTGAAGGAAAAGGAAAAATGAGCTGAACTCGCTGAAAAAAACGTAATTATAGCGCTGACTGCACTGTGTGCCACGGCCCAGCCAAAGTGTGCCGCGGGACAGGGCCGAATCTGCCCCCAGTGATCGGCAGCGTGCCGCGGCCCGGACGAGTGTGCCGCGGCCCTGCCGGCATGTGCCGCGGCTCACGGTACAGAGGGGTTGGCCGATAATTGAAACATGAGTGTGCCGCGGCCCGGACGGGTGTGCCGCGGCAGTGACTCGTCAGTGTGCCGCGGCCCGTCCGACATGTGCCGCGGCTCACGGTACAGGCTGCTCGACCAAAACTCGAAAATGAGTGTCTGAGCTATTTCGACCATAACTCTCTCGTCCGGACTCCGATTGACTCTCCGTTTGAACCATTGGAAATATAACTTGATGCTCTATAATATTGAAAAGATTCAAAATCTTTGGAGTTTCCAAAAATTAATGGTGATTTTACAAAGTCGAACTCAAGTGCAGAAAAGTCGCCAAAAAGCACGGAACTCAACAAAACGACACCGAAACGAACTCGGATGACAAAAAGTGCAGAATTAATCATTCCCAGAATAACGAAATGGTCATGAGCAAGTCGTCAAAACGGACTTCCGCCGAAAAAAAGAAATTACCAGAAATCAAAATTACGGGTATTACATTCTACCCTCCTTAAAAGAAGTTTCGTCCCGAAACTTAAAACAAGTAGGGAGAAGAAATATCCCTTCAGGAAAAACTCAACGAGATACACAAGAAGCGCGTAACTTACGCCCATCGGCCAAACGTCACCAGCAACGCAAAAGGACATACGGCGTGAAAACACGCTCCACGACGACCAACACAACGCCACCGGTAGAAACATAATAAAACCAACAAGTGACAAGCGTCATCAAACAGATAGTATAATCAAGTCGATTATCCGAACAGTCACAAAACACACGAATGAAAATCAATACGATTGACCAACCCAACGGTTCATCAATCAAAACGCGAGCCAAAGCTGAACAAATACGGAATTCCACCGCCTAAGGGTTGGAATATCGAAAACGAGATTAATTTCCCGAATTTAAGGGAATTACGAAGGAGCCTGAACGCTCAACAATCACGAAACGAGATCAACAAAAACCAAACAATCAATGATCGAACCACAACAATCGGGTCAACAAAAATCGAATAATCATGTTCGGATCACGAAGAACAATAAGGTTCAACCGACAACTCCGAGGTTCACATCTCGACTCGAGACAAAACATGATCTCGTGAAAACAACAAGATGCGCACTCACATAAGATCCACAGGAAAGGGAATAGCAATTGAAAAGTCACAACGACAAACGAGTAATTCCGAAACAATACCACCCTCATTCGATTAACAAAAGTAAGGGACAGGGCAAGCTCAGAAAATGTTAACGAACCTAAACGAGTCGACAGAGTCGAAAATACAGAAGTTCAAAATCCGATCCACTTTGAATAAAAGAACTAGTAGAACCGAAAAAAAAATGTTACTTCCGAACAAGGTTCACAAGAATTGAACCGAACTCGGAAAGTCACAGCGATAACCAGATCGACCCAAAACAAGATCACAGCTCGTTCGAACGATGAAACTGGAATACAGAACAAGTTCAGAAAGTATCAACGAACACGAGCGAGCCGATAGAATTGAGAAAGAGAAAATGCAGGAGCCAAAAATAATACGGGTATTATATTCGACCTCTTCTAAAAGAAGTGTCGTTCCCGAAACTCACAACACGAAATTAAGGTGACAACACAACAAGCAACCAACAGAAACATCCTTCAAAGGCCTCTCAAAGCCGATTCTGATGACTGTGCTAAGCGCGAACTCCGGAAGTCTCGGTAACCAATTCGCAAAACTGAATTCTGTGTACCTCGAGTCCACACTTGAAATGTGTTACCGACGAGAAGGACAATTTACACGTGCATGCCCCGGCACATCACGGTTGAAACGCCTCGGCTCGGCATACCAAAAATACAATGGGGCATAACGTCGCAAAACAACATAGCGGAGATGCCAACTCAGCACAACAAAGAATCATAACACATATCATATACAACGATTACCATCGTAAAGTAATAAACACACAAACACTACAGCAATGACGGTATCGTTCGGCGACCTTAACGGCCCGAACAATAACCAGCACACAATTACAAACATCATGAAACAATCACACATGTACACAAACGTACAAACCTAAGCTTTAACAGCTCACACAGGTGCGATAACACGCAAGCCGCCACGAAATGACAACATTAAAGATCGTCATCACACCTCCCACAAAGGGCTAACAAAACATATGCGTGACGAATGACTCAACGTTCACACCACCAATTCAAACACAATTCGGAGGGCTAACACCCTAACAACAATACCAACATCATACACACCTTTTCCGACCACAAGCAAGAAATGATGGGTTTTAAAAACGAAAACCACCTTTTGGAAATTTTTTTTAGAAAACACCGGTTGATCTTGAGTATCACCTTTCAAAAAGTACAAACGTGAAACATCGTTATCGAGACTTTGGAAAACCATTTCGCATTTGTTAAAAATGAGGACACTATCTTTTAGTGAAAAACTTTCAGACTATACGACCCTCGGGTCTAAGTAAAAGTGTTTATAAAACATTAAAAATATCTCAAAACATTTTGGTCCTCGAGGTAGAAGAATTTTGAAACATATTGTGGTACCTTAGAAGTACCACGAGAAAACAATTCATTTTAAACGTACGTCTCGAAATTTATTTTCTAAGATACTCAAGGTTTTCGAAAATAATTCAATGGGCTAGAATGCCCAAAAATTTCAGGTAAATACACGGAACAATATAGCGCCGTGGGTCCCGCGCCAGAACCCACCAGGATAAAAACCATTTACAAAAACGTCGAAAAGGCCGATGACAGTAATATTTCAAAAACTCACAGAAGCCATTTAGGAAATACTAAATACCGTCATAAGAATTTCGCCAAAACGATCAAGGCCATAATGCCAAAAACTCGGTTAAGGGAATCAGTTTTCGAAATAAAACTCAGTCGGTAAAATACCGAAAGCCATTACAAAAGAACTCACGCAGCGGATAAAAGAAATACAGTCCAACATGCACAATCCAGCAACACTACTCCTCACATGAACGAAATATGAGAGTCAAATAATCACGTATCAAGAAATCAAAATCCATAAGAGGATTCCTTCACTTAACATATAATCATAAAAATAGCTCGTGTCACACGAGGCACAACACAAAGAAGGGAGACTTACATCCACAGGTCGCACGAAGATGATGATCGCCCCACGATACTAATCACGACCAACAAACTCAGACGACGCGTCGCGACACGACTCAGTCAGACAAAATCTGACAATACAAGACTCAACAACACATAACTCGACCCGACATCCTAGGTTTCCTCAACCTAAGCTCCGATACCATAAATGTAACACCCCCAGATCAAACCGGGAATATTACACGCCGCAGACCCTCTCCATGAGGATCCACCAGGCTAGACATCAACACAACCCATTACATTACATACTGACGAATCAAAATAACGAATCATTAGACCGATTTGGTCTTCCGTCACTGACTTATAAATCAAAATACATAAACTCATCCAGACTCATATACATGCAAGGGTAAAATACTTGCAACAACAAACAATAAGACAGCGGAAATGACAATACAATGGACTCCGACTAACTGAACCCAAAACTGGTCTTCGTGTGATTAGTATCATTCATCTTTCATCATCCCTCGTACCGATCCTGTGTCTTGCTCCCGAAAACCTGCATGTACCTGGACACAATAAAGATATCCACCCCCGATTACTCGGGGGTTAGCAAAACTCCACTGTTTCGCTAGTGCAAGTATAAAGTGCAAAAACGAGCCATACACAACACATTTCGAGAATACAACGAAAGACTTCCCGAGGTATATTTAGTTAAAAATAGTTCAAGTATTGAAAGTAGAAACGAAGTAAGTAAGCACTTTGAAAACACTTCCAAATCTCGGGAGTTTTGAAAACATTTGAAATTGAAAAGTTTTTAATTCCTCGAAAGTCATTTAGGGTCACAGCCCCAAAGTTCATTTTCCAAAATGTAATTCCGTTAACAAAACATGGGGTCCACGACCCAACCATTACGGTCACAAAACACAGGGCCTATGACCCGATCATCCACTGCAATTCACTTACAAGGACAAATTACACATAACACATTATTCTTATGCCATTCTAGCCAAGCACCAAGACTCGATATATAATGTCTCTCGACCCCAAGCACAAAGCATCGTGATACTCCGGACAATATCATAATTAACGAAAACATCAACATCATCCTCAAGATGAAAACTACACCTGGTAACCCGCGACCGTACCCCTTAGTATCGGCCCCCAGACGCCCCGTCGAACGCTCCGGGTGGGAAACCACTTCCGCGGCCGTACCCCTTAGTATCGACCCCCAGACATCCCGTCGGACACTCCGGGTGGAAGTTCATCCACACACGCACCCAAGTCCACTTCCGTGGCCGTACCCCTTAGTATCGACCTCCAGACATCCCGTCGAACACTCCGGGTGGAAGGAACAACACATACGTTCCAAAATCACAGTTGCAAACCACAAGCCTCGAAGGTCAATCACAGTATATATAGTCGAGGTACCTTACTAGAATGGCCAGTTCATCCAACATATACTCACGACCAAGTAACGATACGATTCATGCTAGAATTTCAACGATGCAGTTAGTACCAATAACATAGCAACGAGGGAAAATAGCTATCCAACCACGCCGAACGACACAATATCACAGGATCATCAATAGGCATATGTTCCACACATACCTCAAGGAAAGGTTAAACTATAAATCTACAACTTCATAATCACACAAAACGATACCCTACACATACTTAGACAAGCACATTTAACAACGAAATCATACGAGTCATCTTTTAAGGAAGTATTGAAAAGCATATCAATTCCTTTGAAAGTTAATTATAGACATTCATAAATCACGTATCGTAAATTACCAACTAATATATCCACAAAACACGTAATGTATGGGCAAGATACTTGCCTCGAATAACCACAACGCGGAGAATCGGCCGAAGTAGGTTGGCACGAACCGACTACGAACTCGCCGACTCCACCGAACGACAATCCGCAACAATGAACTACGAACGAAAACAATAACAACGAAAATGAATTCCAAAGTACGACCCAAAGCCGCTGAATTCAAAGAACAATTGACGAAAGTTCAAGGATTTCCCCCAAAACGGCCAAGAACACGATTCGTCCCGTCAAAACACGAAAACGGAATTCCAAGTTGAAATATGGATATACAATCCATAGAATATGTTTAACAACATCATTTAACCACAATCTATCCATCAAAAACGGATGGAAAACGAGATCGAGAACAAATCCCCCAAAAAGTCGATTCGGAGGAAGTCAAGAAATATACTTCGATTCGATGAAGAACAATGGATTAAATGATGTTAAACACAAGAATACCAACAAGATTAATCATACCCATCATGAATTAATCAACAATACAGAACGAATCGGACAAAAACGCAAAAACCTCCAAATTCAAGAATTTAGGGTTCTAAGAAGAGATTACCTCTTGAAGATCCAAGCACTTTGATCCGAAGAACACGTGTTAGATCCACAATCCGAGCTTCACAATCGAAAGGAGATGAAGAAAATCACACAATCAAGTGATAGATGAAGGAAAATCTCCCCTACAAGCCTCTCTCTCTCGTATGGTTGAAGGAAAAGGAAAAATGAGCTGAACTCGCTGAAAAAAACGCAATTATAGCGCTGACTGCACTGTGTGCCGCGGCCCAGCCAAAGTGTGCCACGAGACAGGGCCGAATCTGCCCCCAGTGATCGGCAGCGTGCCGCGGCCCGGACGAGTGTGCCGCGGCAGTGACTCGGCAGTGTGCCGCGGCCCTGCCGGCATGTGCCGTGGCTCACGGTACAGAGGGGTTGGCCGATAATTGAAACATGAGTGTGCCGCAGCCCGGACGGGTGTGCCTCGGCAGTGACTCGGCAGTGTGCCGCGGCCCTGCCGGCATGTGCCGTGGCTCACGGTACAGGCTGCTCGGCCAAAACTGGAAAATGAGTATCTGAGCTATTTCGACCATAACTCTCTCGTACGGACTCCGATTGAATCTCCGTTTGAACCATTGGAAAGCTAACTTGATGCTCTATAATATTGAAAAGATTCAAAATCTTTGGAGTTTCCAAAAATTAATGGTGATTTTACAAAGTCGAACTCAAGTGCGGAAAAGTCGCCAAAAATAACGGAACTCAACAAAACGACACCGAAACGAACTCGGATGACAAAAAGTGCAGAATTAATCATTCTCAGAATAACGAAACGGTCATGACCGAGTCGTCAAAACGGAGTTCCGCTGAAAAATAGAAATTACCGAAAATCAAAATTACGGGTATTACACCCAAGACGACCGCCGACGAGGGTGAGGCACTTCGGAATAGAGAGTCAAGAGAGAGACCGCTTTGTCTAGGCGGTCTCCGAGCTGAAGGCGGTGCAAACGTGCTATAAATATGCGACAAGTCAGACTTATTTTAGGGCATCCACATCGTGACGGCCACATCATGAAACAAAGAAACCCTTTTATCGTTTTTTTTCTTCAGCTTTTACACTTAGATTCTCATAGACTATTAAATAGCTTTCAATTACGCATTGTTCGTATGGATTTATGACGATTTCCACCACGGATTCAATTCAAGTTCAATTTATTTTTGTTCAAGTTGTGAGTGATTGCTTTTCTCTTTTTATTCTATTTATGATCGTGGTTTATTTGCGTTCTTAGATTAGGGTTTACTTTTCCGCCTAGATTAATCTGCCTTGTTACATTAGGGTTTACTTTTTGCAATACGAACAATTGCCCTGTTAAGATTTCCTTGAGAATACGACTTGGGTTAACTTATTAATTCTATTACGAACATGTTTAATTGCGTGCAATCTAGGATTATTGGGTTGAACAAGAGACATGCGAATTCTCCAACTTTGCATCTCTTGTGAAGATCATCTAAGCCTGGGCAATCCAATGCCACCTAACTCCAAGTCACTCAGAGTTTGACCATCAGTAGGGATTGTGTATAGCAAGGTGAAGAGTGTTGTATCCATGGTGACATTAACATCTTGACTCATGACATCATCGTGATTGAAGGTGGTGTTGATGTAGAAGTCTCCAATGATAGATTCATCGTAAAGCTCAATTTGAAAACTTCTAATGTCATAAAGCCCTTGCTTTTAAATTTTGCTTATGACCTTTCCCATTTCCTTGTCTACTTCACCTTCAAGTTTCACCCATTTGATGACCACTACTTCGTTAAGTATGCGACCACAAGTATCAACGACTCTTTCATTTTCTGAGTTTGAGTGGAAGTCGTTTGGAAGGTAGCTTCATGCGCCACTTTTAGTGAATGAGAGAAAATGAAGTTTGGGAATTTTCTATGTATTTCACTACTATTGTATTCTCAGTACCATTAGGCAGTAGAGAGTATTAGGTCTGATGAAAGTCAGTTTAAATAGGTGTAGGAGGTGGTTTAATCGGATGGTCAGATTTAAAGGATGGGAGCAGTTTTTAAATGGACGGTTGAGATAGATGTGTACATGGGTAGTGAATCGTCAAACTCGTACATATTTCATTTAATACATGTCCCACGTTTGACAAGTTATGCCTCCAAAAGCATGAATTTTTTCTTTAAAAACTATTTGCACTCAATTTATGCATGTTTACGTAGTGTTTTTCGGACATGATCATTTTTACATGTGTATAATTGTATTTTTATGCTTTATATTAAATTTGTTGGACTTGGTTACGCTTGACTCTGGCTAGTTGTAATTTTTAGGTGTTTTAAGGCCGATTCCAAGCACGAATAATATCCCAGCCCCCAAATCAAAAGAGATGATGAACGAACGATAAAATGAGAAGAAAAAGTGAGAAAAACGAATCCAAACAGTGCGACACGACCGGGACCGTGTCAGGCAATATGACTGTGTCAGATGACGTAATCATGGCCCCGATCATATTATCATACAAGTGAAAAACTGGTGTGTAGGCTATAGTACAATATGGTCATGTCGTTTGACATGACCCTTGTCACTGGACGGTGATAGTTCCCCTTTTATGCATTTTATATGATTTGACTGTTCTAGACCCAATTTGGCCACTCTAAGTGTTTTTGTCTTACTTTAGACATTTTTCTATTTATTGTATTCTGCTTTATTTTATTTTGTTACTTCTGCTTTTGTTTTTGATCGTGTTTGAGGTCGTGCATGAACATTCGGTCATCTAAAGAGCCTCTAGAAGCCTTTATTTTAGAATTCGAAGTTTTTGCTTGAAAGACAAGTGCAATCACTAGGAACCTAAGGAGAAATTGTCAGAAGAGATGGGAAGAGTAAGGGATGACATTAGAACAAGGGAGGTGATGGAAACGATAACAAGCTTGCGATAATCCACCCAGTGGGGGCACTCGCCGCCCATTTCCCCTCTTCTCAGTCCCCGGTTTCCCAATGCATCGAATGCAAGTTCAGGAACCATATGCTCCGGTACAATCAATTCTTGATGGATTCCTATCGAGGCACAATTCAAATTATGAGAAAGCCGCATATGTGTTAGAAGTATGCCCTCGAATGCCACTCAGGGGATGTTAGAGCGAGGACATTGTACTTGTTATTATGTAATACATTATCAGAAGGTAATTGTATGTTTCTTTATTTACTGGTAGTCACTGACATTCCTGACTCGTAAATATATATAGAAACTAGTCCGTGTATTTGAGAACAAAACATTCCACTCCTTATTGGATAAGGGGATTGGCACTGGAAAAGTTTATGGCTCAAATACTTAATCGTTCGGAAGTCGATGAAACTTTATTGGGCGTCAAGTTTATGTGAAGACTTGTATAACGTGTTCTTTGACTTGGAGAGTGCCTGTCGAAAACTAATGGTTAGTGGGAGCATATGTTATAGGTATTCTAATGAGATTAGTATACTCGAACCGACTCATCCTCGATTCGTCACACGGATTTCACTCCGGGACAGTCAATGATGGAATCGAAAGGTTGTGATAGGTATTCGTGAACCTTCAACTTGAGGATTTAGTAGGGATGTGCTTGTGACGTTAAGATTTTCATTAAAGTAGTTCGACCTAGAAAACCGGAAGGTGGGGGTCAACCTCGATGTGCATCTTGACGGGCAAGTAGCAGGTTCTACTAAATACCAAGAAAGGGTTCTCTCTCCCGTTAGTGAACGGGTTATATGTCCTATGCGGTTATTGGAAAATGAGATCATAAGTCTTTGGCCAAAGCATTGGAGCTAGTTGTATTAGATGCACGAGAGCTAAATGATCTCGATTTGCATTAACTCATGCATAGCGTCAAGTACAGATAGGGTTTGACTGATCGTGACTATATAACTTGATCGGGATATTTAAAAGAAGGGTTTATACATATACCGGTATTCACGACAGAAAGGTTTTGGGATGAGCCCCATCATTCGTTCTCAGTTAGGGTAGAGTGTAGGCCGCCAGGCTGGCTAGGTGGTGCTACTACTCTTTAGTTCCTCTGATTGCTAACTGAGACGGACCTACCGAGTCGCGTAATAGGATTGACGACGGAATGAATCGAGCTTATTCTCTCTTTATTAATATTATATATTGGATATTTAATTTATTGGACATTAGGTGTCTAATTAATTTAGGGATATTGGATGTCTAAATTAATTTATTGGATAAATTAATTTACGGCCTAATGAATTAAATAAATTATTGGGACCAATTACTATTTTATGGGACCAATTACCATTAAATGTGAAGACCAATTACTTTCTCCAAATCTTGGCAACAGCTATCTTTCGGTACTTACTTCTCTCGGCCTCTCTCATCAAGCAGACGATCGGCAGGGACGAAGAACACCGAGCTTCGCTCAAGAGCCGGATTAACAGAGTCTTTTTACACTCATTGTATTTAGATTTCTCACATTAATACTTGTATCCACGAATATTTGTATTAATAACATCTCGCGAGATCATTCAAGCCCGGGCCTAACAAACCCGGCAAATCTTCTGTTTATTCATATTCTCTCAGAAGTGCTCCCGCAAATTGTTGTTTGTTGTCCGTTCATTCCAGCAGTATTTAATCTTCGGATAAATATTTTGGGCAACAACAATTGATACTTACTTTTTCTCCACCTACTTCACATTTGTCTTGGTCTTTGTCTCCACCTTAATAAGAAGACCAATTACTATTTTATGGGACAATATCTCATGTGAGATAAAGTGAGGTGATTTGGTCTTAAAGAAAAAGGATAAAATAAAGGCTTACCTCTTGTTTTGAAGACCCAACCTCATGTACATTTGAAGAGCAAGAGAGAGAGAGATTGTTTTTCTCAAGAGTCACCTTCCTCTTCATCCTTCTTCTTCATAATTTTCTTAGAGAAAAATTGTGAGAAAAAAAATTAATAGAGAGAAAATTTATTTTATACACTTGGAGTGATATAAATAAATTTAGTAAGTTCCGACTACCATGTTCTAATCGTATCTTTGGAAGATAACAAGGTCGGAGATATTCCGGTCGACTTCCGGCGCGTGGCAAGTAGAGACGCGGTGTTTTCGGCGTTGGATCAACCTAAAGCTTGTTGCGAATTAAATTCTTAAGGGACATCATATCTTCACCATTTGATCAACGGACTACGAGGGTATGATTTCGAATCTTACTCTTGTTTTCATTTATTTATTCGTATATACATAGCTTGATCGATCCTCCTTAGGGATTCGGATCGAATTAGATTCGTTTATTGCTTCCGCTGCGCCTTCGTTTTAGGCACCGAATCCCACCAATGGTATCGGAGCGTATGTCTTGGGATCGTATATATGATATTTAGCATTTGGAATACTTGATTGGGTGATCTTATGATTTGGAATCATAATCGTTTTTAATCGTTGATTTTCAATTGTTCATCCAAAAATTATTTTTCATGATTTTATGTTACAATATGAATCTATTTTTCTTTTGAAAAACTGATTTAATTGTGTAATAAAAAAATTAGAAAAATATTATTTTTGGATTCGGGACGAAAAGACGAGCCGAAAAAATAGCCGGACCGTGATCAGATCGCCTGGCAGTTAAGCCGGGTCAATGGTCAAAGCTGGTCAAGTGCTGGCTTGGCCCGGGCTTTGTGTTTTCGGCTCTGTTTTTTATATTTCATTCGGTAAATTAATTTTTCTCAAATTTAATTGGATTTAATTTGACTAAAATATTATTATGGTAATTTTATTTTAAGGAAATTAATTTAATGAAATATTTATTTTGTCCGGAATAAATTAAAATTAACAGTTATGTGAATTCATTGGATTAATTCTAATAGTTGGATTAACTTATATTGAATGGATCAATATTTAGATTAATTATGAATGCCATTATTTTAATGTGATGGTTGCATTAATTTTGAATGGGATGTAGTTCATGGACCTAGTTTTGAATCGTTCGGTTATATTCGATTGGGTTGTAATGGCCGTTTTGAGCCTATTTATTTTACTAGAAATATTTGTATCTAGGATGCAATTTTTCAATGTAAAATTTATATGTAATGACAAAGACCGGAGGAAGATCCGTTCGAGAAGACGAAGATTCAAGACCGAAGACATGTAATTAGATTACGATTTTTTTTGTTCTAGGAACAGTCCGTGAACTACATGTTGGTAGCAATTAGCTTGTGAACATTTTATTCATATGGTATGAATGCTACAAACGCGCTTAAATGAATTAATGTGCAAAGTGTAACATTAATCGCGAAAATTCTCCCACGACAAATTATGAAGTTTAAAAGGTTTCAAGGTTTTCCTTCCCTCCATCGAGCTTTCGAAAAATTAAAATCCAAACCGGATGTGCTATGTTTCCGAATTATTGGGGTAGTCATTCGGGGAGGATTGATAAATTACCGAGAGCGCATTGGATGCTTTCGGTTGAGCAAATTTTATCCCTAGAAACCTGTTCGGTTGTCGGATAAGATTCAATTGTGAAACTGATTTGCGTCGATGGTATAAACTTAACTTGTTCACGAACCATAGAAACCGTATAGGTTGAGGGGAATGAACAAGGGGAAAAAGAAGATCGAATCATCCATTAGATGGGTTGGTGTTGGACACCACTTTATGAAATTTAATAGACTAGAAACCTGTTCAGTTGCCCCCTATTAAAATTTATAAAGAACTCGGTCACCACTATGAAGTAATGCGAACAATACTTCCGGATTTTACATGGGAGTGTGTTATTCCGATAAAAATAGTGGGAGCTGGGTTAAAAGAATAGAAAAGACCTTAATTCTATACTCAGATCATAATTGAACGAGTCACTAATAAACCTATCGTACTTAATGCAGACAAACATCAAATCTCAATACGACAATGAACCTACTCGATATACTACTTGAAAAGAACACCTTAATCGGCCCTAAATTTGTGGATTGGCTCCGCAACCTGATGATAGTCCTCAGTATAGAGGCACTGGGATACGTCTTGGAGGCGGACATTCCGGTGCCTCCGGTGCGGACTAGAGCCAATCAGGAAGAAGTTAAACACCACGAAAAGTGGGTTAAGGATGACATAAAAGTTCGTGCCTATTTGATGGCTTCTATGTCTAATGAGCTTCAGAGAGTTCATGAGAAAATGACTTCTGATACGCAAATTTTATCTCACTTAACCGAGCTTTATGGTGAGCACAGCCGAACTGCTAGATAGGAGATATCTAAAGAGCTTTCCGGTGCCAGGATAAAGGAATGTGAGAAGGTTGGGGACCATGTCTTCAAAATGACCTCTATGATTGAGAGATTGGAGGCTCTTGATTTTAAGATGGATACTTCTCTTCCGACCGACCTTATACTGCAACTTCTTCCTGATTCCTTCTCACCGTTGTGAATTTAAACTGCAATGAGATTGCTTGCAATTTAGTAGGGTTGATGAACAAACTGGTAACCGCTCAGTCTCAGATGAAGACTCCATGGGTGAAGGAGTCTGCCCTTGTGATTTCTTCTGGACCTCGGAGGTCTAAGAATAAGAAGAAAAAGACCAAGAAGCAGACGAGGCCACAAATCAAGGACCTTAAGGGTAAGGGCATGGCCCCAATGGTTCACAATAGCAAGAATAAGAAGGGCGCATGTCTCAAATGCGGTGACCTGGGCCACTGGGCTAGAGACTGTCTGATTCTTCATGGCACTTCAGGTACAAAACTTTTAGTTTTGGAAACAAATTGTCCTGCTACTGTATTTTCTACTTCTTGGATACTGGATTCTGGTGCTAGTTCTCACATTTGTACCGTGAATCAGGATCTGGAACAAAGTAGGAAGCTTGGATCTGGGGAAGTGATGATTACTGTCGGAAGCGGACATAGTGTCGAAGCAACTGACATAGGATCACTTCTTTTGGATTTGGAATCCGGCTTTGTTTTGACATTAGATGATGTACTTGTTTTGCCTAAGGGGCATAAAAACATTTTATTCATTCCGGTCATGGATCGAAAAGGCTTTCATTTTTCATTGGTGATGGTTCCTGTAAAATTTATTTTAGAAATAAACTAGTAGGCACTGCTACATTGTTAAATGAACTGTATCATCTAAACCTTAGTAACAAAGTCGTTGTGAATACTATGACTAGGAATCGTGTTAGGGATGACACTAATCATTTTTTGAAATGGCATCTTAGACTTGGTCATGTTGGTCAGACCAAGGTTTACAAAATGGAAAAAGATGGACTTATGGATCCATTGGGATCAGATCCCTTTCCAACATGTGAATCTTTCCTTAAAGGTAAAATGACTAAGTCCCCCTTCACAGGGACTTTTGAAAGAGCCGCTGATAAACTTGGATTAGTCCATGCCGACATATGTGGTGTTTTGGAAGCAGCACGTGATGGATATCAGTAGTCATTACATTTATGGATGATCATACTAGGTATGGTTACGTATACTTAATGAAACATAAATTCGAGGCGTTTGAGAAATTCCAGGAATTTAAGGCCCTAGTCGAAAAACAAACTGGTAATCATATCAAACCACTTAGGTCGGACCGAGGTGGTGAGTATATGAGTGCTGAGTTTGACGAGTTCCTTAAGGATCATGGAATAGTATCACAACTAATACCTCCAGGAACTTCTCAGTTAAATGGTGTGTCTGAAAGAAGGAACCGAATCTTGTTGAACATGGTCCATTCTATGCTTAGCTATACTAACTTACCAATTTACCTGTGGGGATATGCACTCCTGACTGCTGCTTATATTTTGAACAAATGTCCTTCCAAGTCCGTTCCTAAAACTCCACATGAGATGTGGGAGGGCAGGAAACCAAGTCTTAATCATATTAGGATTTGGGGATATCCCGCCTATGTCAAGAAGACTAAGGTGGAGAAGTTGGAAGCTAGGTTCGTGAAGGGATGTTTCATTGGATTCCCATCTGGGATGATGCATTCTACATGCTCGAAGATCTAAAGATCATTGTTTCTTTGCAAGCACACTTCCTGGAAGATGAGTACATTCAGGAAGGCGGATCAGGTAGAAGTATTTCTTTGAAAGAATACAATGAAACTCCTCAGGAGACACCTGTACAAGAAATTGGAATTGAACCTTCTGAAACATAAGTACAACCACCTCGTAGGTCTAGTAGGGTGTTTCAATTCTTTGAGAGGTATGGCCTTATACACCTGGAGGAGCTGGGTCTCCATGAGGTTCCAGGTGATAGCCAAGAGACTGACCCCGCGACCTAGGACCAAGCGATGGTGGATGTAGACTCCACGAAATGGCATGAATCTATGGAAGCTGAGAGAGACTCGATGCATGTCAATCAGGAGAGAGAAAGCTGAAGAATCTCCCGCTAGGACTACAGCCTTAGCCGCTGTATCCAATCGAAGACACAGCATGCTAAGCTCATCAAAGCCCACTCATAAGAATTTTGACAGCGACGATGACATCCTGTCGCAAGACGAAATGGCACTCCTCATGCATAAGTTCAAGAAGTTCATCAAGCAATCGGGAAAGACTCCATACAGGCCCAAGCCTGTACACAAGGTAAGTACTGAAACTTCCTCTGGTGATGCTAACCTGTGTTATAATTGCAGGAAACTTGGACATTATGCAAATAAATGTCCTCATCCCAAAGTTCAAAGGTTGCCGGAAGCCGAGCAACAAGAAAAAGATGAAAGAAGACGTGCTTGGAAAAACAAGCTCAAAGCCCTGATTGGTGAATTAGAAGCCGCCCACGCTCCATCTAAATCCGAAGAATGTATTCAGGTAGTCACTGACAGTGATTCATCTCATGATGACTTCGAAGATAAAGTCTATATGTTCTTTAAGGCCAAGGACATTCCGGAAGATGAAGAGAGCGATGATGAGGTAAGCTCAACTTCAGCTATTCCCTCCAATGCATATCATACTTTTGCAAACATGATGAATGAATTTAAGACCATTCAAATGGCCTATGAGACATTGAAAAATGAAAATATACAGCTCCAACTTTCTAACTTAGAGCTGAAAGAAGAAAACGACTTGCTGAAAGTAAATTATGAAAATATGGCTATTGATTGTGAAAACAGCAAAGTCGAGTCTGAAAAACTCATGGAGAGCAATCATCAACTTGCTCATGAACTAAGTGAGAGTAAATCTCATAGTGAAAGCAATACAAATGATTTTGTTATACTTCAAGCCAAAGTAAAAACTCTCGAAAAACGAGAAGGAGAACTTGAGACCATTCTGAAATCTTTCGAGAAATCATCCAAAAGAATGGAAGAAATTCTAAGCACTGGGCAACATGCTCAAGATAAAAGTGGCTTAGGATACAACTCATTTTCCAATAAAGGGAAAACTTCTAGTACTATGTTCGTCAGGTGTGTAGATCCCATTCCTGTACCGGAAGAAGTTCAGAATCATGTGAAATAACCTGTTGCACCACGAACAGCAAAAGCTGCCATTCCGCCACCTCAGTCCTACTCCATACAGCAGAATCATCAAACATTCAAACCTGTAAGGCGTATCCAACAGCATACCCCCCGAGCATATCAGCAGCGCCAACAGCCATTCAGAAGGAAGGCTGTATCCAAATACCAAAGGCCCGCACGGAAGTACTTTCAGTACAGCACGCCTAGGTATTGGATACAAGAGCCTCGTCATTGATCGCGATAGATAATTTCCGCACAGTATCAACAACAGCATTGGGAATCCAACTTGAGACCCAGAAGGCAAGCTGTTAGGCCGAAGAAAATGGCTCCACCTCCAAGACGGCATTCATACTGGACAAATAATAACCCTGAATTTTACATGCATAATAATTATAATGGTTATAGCAACTACGTGTATGCCCCACGTAGAAATCGCAATAACGGACCTAAACCTTCCTACAGTAAACATATTGCTGTCAGGAAAATCTGGGTACCTAAAAGCACTAACATCCACGGACCCAACAATCAAAGGGGACCTAAATCTACCTAATTTGTTTGCTACAGGACATTATGGAGAAGGGCATCTGGTACTTCGACATCGGATGTTCCCGGCACATGACAGGAGATAAAAGCAAGCTATCAGATTTTGTAGAAGGTCGCGGTCCAAAAGTGCGCTTCAGTGATAAATCTAAAGGAAGAACAACAAGGAAGGGAAACCTACTTGTCGGAAAATTCAAAGTCACCGATGTAGCTTATGTTGAAGGCTTACAGTACAATCTACTTAGTATTAGCCAGTACTGTGACAAACAGTTCTCAGTGAAATTCTATATAGATCACTGTAGAGTCAAGAACATCCTGACCAAAGAAGTTGTGCTCACAGGAAGCAGCACAGGTAATATGTATATTGCTGACTGGATGCCTACGACCTCCACAATTCCTTGTTTTGTTGCCAAAGGTACTGCAGATCTAATCTGGCTATGGCACAAAAGGATGTCACACATCAACTTCAAGACTATCAACAAACTCTCCAGACAGGGAATGGTTAGAGGATTGCCAAATGTTTCATTCCAGAAAGACAACGTTTGTGGACCCTGTCAGAAAGGCAAGCAAATCAAGACCACCCTGAAAAGCATATCCTACCTTTCAACCCACAGAGTGTTGGAAATGCTACATATGGATCTCTATGGTCCCGTAGACCCGGTAAGTTTGGGAGGTAAGAAATACTGTCTCGTTATTGTTGATGATTATTCCAGGTATGCTTGGACAATTTTCCTAAGCCAGAAGAAGGAAACAACATCAAAGCTGCCCGAGCACCTGAGAAAGCTTCAAAATGAAAAAGGGTCGAGTATTGTGTCTATTCGTTCCGACAGATGTACATAATTCACTAAACTCTTTATAGAGCAATACTGTTCAGAAAATGGGATACATCACAAATACTCAGCTTGCCCATACACCTCAACAAAATGGTGTTGCCGAGCGAAAGAATAGGACGCTGAAGGAAGCGACAAGGACAATGATTGCCGAAAGCAAGTTGCCAAAGCGTTTCTGGGGAGAAGCCACCAATACAGCGTGCTACACACAAAACCACTGTATCGTCAACAAGCATCACAACAAAACAGCATACGAGGTATGGAACAACCCTGTATTACACTCTCGCACCAAGCATATTCACATGAAGCATCACTTCATCAGGAATCATGTTGAGAACAATGATGTTCAGCTGGAAAAAGTTCATACAGATATCCAGTTAGCCCACATCTTCACCAAACCTCTCGACAGAGCAAGATTCTGCATGCTTCGACGTGAATTGGGATTGCTACAGCCTGACTCCCTGTAAGTTTTTAATGCTTTTACTTAGAAAATTGAGGGGGAATGCTGTAAGACCCAAGAATACGGTATTCACCATTAGTTATTTGTACACTCAATCTATCAGAACAGCACTGTAAGAACCAAGAGATATGAATTATCCTACAGCTGATATGTGCAAAAATTAAGGGGGAATACGTACGACCCAAGAATACATTATTAATCCGAAAGCTGTTGTATCGAATTGAAACCTGTATGTACCTTTTAAGGGGGGATGTTGTATTTTCGCGGTTCACATACAATGGGAAATCAATTATCATGCAATTTATTTTAAAAATATTTTATGTCCA
Source organism: Orobanche coerulescens (assembly GCA_033398695.1). NCBI lineage: Eukaryota > Viridiplantae > Streptophyta > Magnoliopsida > Lamiales > Orobanchaceae > Orobanche > Orobanche coerulescens. The sequence goes on from CM065805.1 coordinate 128,041,348, forward strand.
CGTGCCCTGTTATCATTACAAGCCGTTTGCATTAAATGCTTTACACGACATCTGGACATTGGTATCTTCAAACCGCGATGTTTTCAATTTTTTTATTAATTATACACCGACGTTTCAGGCAATAAGGGTAATTTGAAAAATTAGAAGTGGGACCCGCTCTTATTTTAAATTAATTGGATAAGTTGTACCGGTTAAACTTAGTCTAATCGTGATCGTCCATTTTAAACAAATGGTTCCCATCCCTTAAATCTGACCGTTCAGTCTATGAAAACCCTTCTTCGATGCCCACTATAAAAGGACTGAAAATGCCATTTGAGACACTTTACGCTTTCTGCATACTGTAAGAGTTCTTGAGCATAAAACCTACAAGTTTTCTGTGTTTACTGCATTCTTGCTTGAAACCTTTTTAACTTTTCTTCGAGTATCAACAATGGCATCTTCTCAGACCTCTTCCATCTATCTCAAGAAAGCATCCAACATCATCGACGGATGGATCTTTTCAAGATCTGTCTTTCTTGAACGTGTTCATGCCAAAGTGGATGACATCGAATCGATGGAGTACTTCATCACTAGGATTCGTCAACAAGGCCTCTATCGCCTTGGCATCCACTCTGCTGAAAGATTTGATGTTCATCTGGTTGAGGAGTTCTACCTCAATACTACTGTTCGTTTCCTTTCACAGGCCCAGGGAGGACATGTCGCTAACATCACAGCCGTCGTTCATGGAGTTGAGATTCGCGTTGACCAAGAGCTACTCCAGAATATTTACAGGCTTCCTGCTGATGGACTGTAAATGGAAGATATTGAGACCTTTGGGTCCCATGAACTGTTAACCGCCTACTATGGCTTGTTCACCGGTTCATCCTCGGTTGAAACGGTTCACACCTCTTGCCATAAGAAAAACTTCTATTTACCTTTTGTCTGCTTACATTATTTATGTTGTCGTATTATTGAGAACAGAACATGTGCTTTTGAGATGTGCACAAATCTTAGGTTTAGGATGATGGTTGCAATAATGTCTTGTGAGAAGGTCAACTGGTGTCAAATCATCCTCAAACGGTTGCAGGAAGAAGTTTCTAAGGCTGCTTCACAGAAGAAATCCTTTGGTCTACTGTTGAACTACATTCTGACCAAATGCGGTGTTCCGCAAGATGAAAAAGCCAAGAAGATCACTTCTCGCATTTACATGGGAACCATCAAACCCACCGTCTTCAGGAAAGGACCTCTCATTACGAACAGGCCCTACGTTCGCAAATTGCCGCTTTCTGTCGATCCAAGGGACGTATCTTCGAAGTCTCATAGCGAGGAGACTCCAAGGAAAAGAAAAAGAACTCACAGCAAAACTCCAGTTGCTGGTGAGAAACCGAAAAGGAAGCTAAGGAGGCTTTCCAAAGTTAAGGCAACAGAAACCTCCAAGAACGCTTCTTCCGTGGCTCAACCCACTGAACAACTCCCCCAGGGCCCAACCCCTGTGGAAGAGATGTCTGCTACTGTTGATACAGTAGATCCCGAGCCTTTGGCCGCTATGACGGATGCTCAGACACCTGCCAACATACAATACTCTAGCGAGTTGGCTGCCACTTTGGAGCCTATAGCTACTTCTCCTATACGGGATCCCACACCCATTCAGGAACCATCTCCCATCAGGGTACCAACCCCTGTAAGGAATCCCTCTCTGATACAGGATTCCACATTTGTAGATGAACCCATGCCTCAGCGAACCCAGGCGCTGTACGCAGCCCCTCTCCAGACACAATAATTCACAAAACCCTACTTTCTGTGCAAATCGAACAGGCTTACGAGTAGTTTCTCCAATGGAAAAGTTACAGACTAGCTCCGTACGAAACCCTGTACAACTGGAGCGAATGGGGTAACGAAGAAAGATTTGTTTTGGAAGTGACAGGCGCTCAAGATGTTGCTATCCTGATCCAATGGGACAATTTGTGCGTTAAAGAGCTTATTGAGAGCCATTTGTTTGAAAAAGCCGAATCACGAAATAAAGGTAAAGCTAAGTCCGAGGAATCTCCCGAAAGTCCAAAGTCATCCCAACTCAGACGATGATGACGATACCCTACAAGCTGGTCTAAGAAAGAGTCGCGAAGAATATGAATTTCAGATGGGTGCAGGTGTTAGGAGTATGCCCTCGAATGCCACTCAGAGGTTGTTGAGTGAGGGCATTGTACTTGTAATTATGTAAACCATTTATATAAGGCAAATGAATATTTCTTTATTTACTGGTAGTTACTGGCATTCCTAACTCGTAAATAAACATATATAAACTAGTCCGTGTATTTGAGAGCAAAACGTTCCACTCCTTATTGGATAAGGGGGTCGGCACTGGAAAGGTTTATAGCTCAAATACTTAATCGTTCGCAAGTCGATGAAACTTAACTGGGCGTTAAGTTTATGTGAAGACTTGTATGATGTGTTCTTTGACATGGAGAGTGCCTGTCGAACACTAATGGTTAGTGGGAGCACACGTTATAGGTATGCTAATTAGATTAGTATACTCGAACTGACTCACCCTCGATTCGTCACACAGATTTCACTCCGGAACAGTCAATGACGAAATCGAAAGGTTGTGATAGGTATTCGTGAACCTTCGACTTGAGGATTTAGTAGGGATGTGCTTGTGACGTCAAGATTTTCATTAGAGTAGTTCAACCCTGTAAACCGGAAGGCGGGGGTCAACCTCGACGTGCATCTCGACGGGTAAGTAGCAGGTCCTACTGAATACCAAGATAGAATTCTTTCTCCTATTAGTGAATGGGTTATATGTCCTATGCGGTTATTGGCAGATGAGATCATAAGTCTTTGGCCAAAGCATTGGAGCTAGCTGTATTAGATACACGAGAGCTCGATGATCTCAATTTGCGTTAACGCATGCATAGCGCCAAGTACATATAGGGTTTGACTGACCGTGACCCTATAACTTGATCGGGATATTTGAAAGAAGGGTTTATACGTATACTGGTATTCACGACAGAATGGTTCTTGAATGATCCCAATCATTCGTTCTCAGTCGGGGTACAGTGTAGGCCACCAGGCTGGCTAGGTGGTGCTACTACTCTTTGGTTCCTCCCATTGCTGACTGAGACGGACCTACCGAGTCGCGCATTAGGATTGACGACGGAATGAATTAAGCTAATTCTCTCATTATGAATATTAGATATTGGATATCTAATTTGGGACATTGGATGTTTAAATCGATTTATCGGATAAATTGATTTACGGCTTAATGGATTAAATATATCACTATGTGATTAATTTAATTCATGAATATAATTATTTCTTGGAGAAATTAATTATGTTATTTTGTATTTGATATGTTTAATTAATTGGATTAATTAATCGATACAAATACATCGGAACGGAATCGTAGTTTATCCGTTTCGACTTACGGGAGTCCGAAACGAACCGAACTCATCCGTTTCTGCATGGTAGCCGCCCCCCTAATTTCCACCCACTTTCCTCTTGTCTTGTTGTTTTCATTTTATATGAAAAAGATGACTTTGTGGGGCTTTGATTCTCATAATAATGAGATGTATCATGTGAAGAGTTGAATAAATGAAGAAGACATCTCTCACTTGTGATTAACAAGCCTTTCCTACGTGAGTGAGATTGAGAGAGAGAGAAAAACCATTTTCTCAATTATCTTCATCTTCTTCATTCATTTTCTTCTTCATTTTTCTTGGAGAAAAATTGAGAGAAAATCATATAGAGATAGTAAGATTAAAACACTTAGAGTGTAGTAATCTTTACATATATAGCTTCATCACTTAGCTCTAGCCGTATCCTTGGAGGATAGCAAGGTGATCGTCGTTCCGGTTGTTTCTCCGGCGCGTGGCAAGTAGAGACGCGGTGCTTTCGGCGTTGGATCGTTCAAGAGCTTGGGGAATAGCTCAAGAGAAGGTTACCATTTAATCAACGGACTTCGAGGGTTAGTTTCTTACGACTCTTGCTTTTCGTTTATATATTCGTATATATGTAGCTCGATTGATCCTCGTAGGGATTCGGATCGAATTAATTTTCGTTTTACCGCTTCCGCTGGGCCTTTGTTTTAGGCACCGAATCCCAACAGTGGTATCGGAGAGTAGGTCTTGCGATCGTATATACGATATTGGCATTTTGAATGCTTGATTATATGGTGAATGATTTGGAATCATTTTAGTCATAATCGTGGTATATATTTTTACGTTCGTTGTAGTTATATTTTTCGTAAGTTTATGTCTAAATATAAATCTTAATTTCTTGGAAATATGATTTATATTGAAGATATGAATGTTGAAAAATATTGATATCGATATCCTATTGAAAATCGAGCTCCGAATCGTCAGGACGATTTTTCGGACAAAGCGGCGTGTTGCCCGGGGTGACTCGGCCGTGTCCGTGACACGGCCGTGTCGAGCCTCGAAGCATCGCTGTGCAGACCCGACCGTGTCGAGACACGGGCCGTGCCTGCCGGCACCGCCGAGCGTGATCGGCCATGCCAGCATGTTCGCGCATGCCGGCAGCAGCGACTCGACCATGGCGAGCCAATTTCGCCCGGCTCGATTTTTTCGTATTCTTAAAAATTAATCTCCCGCATGTTAAATTGGATTTAGTATGATTAAAATGATTTATGGTATTTCAGGTTATAAGGGAAATGTGATTAATTGGAATATTTATGGTCGACCGAATTATTTTGAACGTTATCATATTACCGATTGTGTGAATCGATTGGATCGGTTCGTATTGTTGATTGGATCAATGTATCTCTACGCTTTCCATTTATTTAGTATTTATTGAATGAATGCTTGTGAATGGGGATGTGGTTCGTGGACTTAGTTTTTGAATCGTTCGTTTTATTCGATTGGGTTGTAAAGGCCATTTTGAGCCTATTTATTTTACTAGAAAAATTTGTATCTAGGATGCAATTTTCAATGTAAAATTTATATGTAATGACGAAGACCGGAGGAAGATCCATTTCGAGAAGACGAAGATTCAAGACGAAGACTTGTAATTAGATTACGGAGTTTTTGTTTTCTAGGAACGGTCCATGAACCACATGTTGGTAGCAACTGGGTTGTGAATGGTTGTTTCATATTGTATGAATGCCACAAACGCGCTTAAACGATTAATGTGCAAAGTGTAACGTTAATCGCGATAATTCTCCCACAACAAATAATTAAGTTTATAAGGTTTCAAGGTTTTCCTTCCCTCCATCGAGTTTTCGGGAAATTGAAATCCAAACCGGATGTGCTATGCTTCCGAGTTATCGGGGTAGTCGTTCGGGGAGGACGGATAAATTACTGGGAGCGCATTGGATGCCTTCGGTTGGAGCAAATTTTATCCCTAGAAACCTGATAGGTTGCCGGATAAGATTCAATTGTGAAACTGATTTGCGTCGATGGTATAAACTTAACTTGTTCACGAACCATAGAAACCGTATAGGTTGAGGGGAATGATCAAGGGGAAAAAGAAGATCGAATCATCCATTAGATGGGTTGGTGTTGGACACCACTTTATGAAAATTAATAGACTAGAAACCTGTTCGGTTGCTCTCTATTAAGATTTATAAAGAACTCGATCACCACTATGATGTAGAGCGATGATACTTCCGGTTTTCACATGGGAGTGTGTTATTCCGATAAAAATAGTGGGAGCTGGGTAACAAGAATATAAAAGACCTTAATTCTATACTCAGAACATAATATAACAAGTCACTAATTAATCTGTTATACTTAATGCATACATAACTCAATATGACAATGAATCCACTCGCAATTCTACTCGAAAAGAACACCTTAATGGGACCTAACTTTGTGGATTGGCTCCGCAATCTGATGATTGTCCTCAGTATAGAGGCATTGGGATACGTCTTGGAGACGGACATTCCGGCGCCTCCTGTGCGGACCCGAGCCAATCAGGAAGAGATTGAAAACCACGAAAAGTGGGTTAAGGATGACGTGAAAGTCCGTGCTTATATGATGGCTTCCATGTCTAATGAGCTTCAGAGAGCTCATGAGAAAATGACTTCTGCTAGGCAGATTCTATCTCACTTAACCGAACTTTATGGTGAGCACAGCAGAACTGCTAGATATGAGATATCCAAGCAACTGTTCGGTGCAAGGATGAAGGAAGGTGAGAAGGTTGGGGAACACGTCCTCAAAATGATATCCATGATCGAGAGATTGGAGGCTCTTGATTTTAAAATGGATACTTCTCTCCAAACCGACCTTATCCTACAGTCTCTCCCTGATTCCTTCTCGAGTTTGTTATGTACGTCAACTGCATTGAGATTGTTTGTAATTTAGCTGGGCTAATGTACAAACTTGTGACCGCTCGCTCGGATGAAGACTCCGCGGATGAAGGAGTCTGCTCTTGTGATTTCTTACGGACCTCGGAGGTCTAAGAACAAGAAGAAAAAGACCAAGAAGCAAACCGGACCACAAGTTAAGGACCTTAAGGGTAAGGGCAAGGCCCCGATGGTTCCAAGAACAAAAGAAGAAGGATGCTTGTCTCAAGTGCGGTGAGTCGACCTGTCCCATTCTTCATGGCACTTCGTCTGTAACTTTTAGTTTTGGAAACAAATTGTTCTCACATCGTATTTTCTACTTCCTGGATACTGGATTCTGGTGCTAGTTCTCATATTTGTACCGTGAATCAGGATCTGGAACAAAGTAGGAAGCTTGGAGCTAGAGAAATTATGATCACAGTCGGAAGCGGGCATAGTGTCGAGGCGACCGACATAGGATCACTTCTTTTGGGTTTAGAATCCGGCTTTGTTTTGACTTTAGAAGATGTACTTGTTTTGCCCAAGGGGCACAAAAACATTGTATCCATTCCGGTCATGGACCGAAAAGGCTTTTCATTTTTCATTGGTGATGGTTCCTGCAAAATTTATTTTAGAAATAAACTAGTGGGTACTGCTACATTGTTGAATGGATTGTATCATCTAAATCTCAGCAACAAAGTAGTTGTGAATACTATGACTAGAAAACATGGTAGGGATGAAACCAGTCAAGTTTTGAAATGGCATCTTAGACTTGGTCATGTTGGTCAGACCAAGGTTTACAAGATGAAAAAAGATGGACTTATGGGTCCATTGGGATCGGATCACTTTCCTACTTGTGAATCTTGCCTTAAAGGCAAAATGACTAAGTCCCCCTTCACAGGGACTTTTGAAAGAGCCGCTGATAAACTGTGATTAATCCATACCGACGTATGTGGTGCTTTGGAAGTAGCACGTGACGGATATCAATATTTCATTATGTTTACAGATGATCATACTAGGTATGGTTATGTATACTTAATGAAACATAAATCCGAGGCCTTTGAGAAATTCCAGCAATTCAAGGCCCTAGTCGAGAAACAAACTGGTAATCATATCAAAGCACTTCGGTCGGACCGAGGGGGCGAGTATATGAGTACGGAGTTTGACGAGTTTCTTAAGGAACATGGAATAGTTTCAAAACTAACACCTCCAGGTACTCCTCAGTTAAATGGTGTGTCAGAAAGAAGGAACCGGACCCTGTTGAACATGGTCCGTTCCATGCTGGGCTATACTGACTTGCCGATTTACCTTTGGGGGTATGCACTTCTGACTGCCGCATATATCTTGAACAGATGTCCTTCAAAATCCGTTCCTAAAACTCCACATGAGATGTGGGAAGGAAGGAAACCAAGTCTTAATCATATTAGGATTTGGGGATGTCCCGCTTATTTCAAGAAGACTAAGGTGGAAAAGTTGGAAGCTAGGTCTGCGAAGGGATGTTTCATTGGATTCCTGTCTGGGACGATGGGATATCTATTCTACATGCCCGAAGATCGAAGGATCGTTGTTGCTTTACAAGCACACTTCCTGGAAGATGAGTTCATTCAGGAAGGCGGAGCAGGTAGAAGTATTTCTTTAGAAGAATACAATGAAACACCTCGAGAGACACATGCAAGAAATCGAACCGAACTTTCAAACACAAGTACAACCACCTCGTAGGTCTAGTAGGGTGTCTCATTTACCTGATAGGTATGGGCTTGTGCACTTGGAGGAGCTAGGTCTCCATGAGGTTCCAAGTGATAGCCAAGAGACCGACCCGACGACCTATGACCAAGCGATGGTGGATGTAGACTCCGCGAAATGGCATGAAGCTATGGAAGCTGAGATAGACTCGATGCATGTAAATCAGGTCTGGATTCTAGTAGACCGCCCCAAGGGCATAGTGCCCATTGGGAATAAGTGGATCTACAAGAGAAAGACTGATGGTGATGGCAAGGTTGACGCCTATAAGGCCAGGCTTGTGGCAAAGGGTTATACCCAAAAGGAAGGGATTGATTACCACGATACCTTCTCGCCCGTAGCCATGATCAAGTCTATTCGCATGATGCTTGCTATAGCTGCCTACCACGATTATGAGATATGGCAAATGGCCGTAAAGACGGCTTTCCTTAATGGATTCCTCGAGGAGGAAATCTATATGGAGCAGCCTAAAGGCTTTGTGTCCGAAGTCGATATTCAGAAAGTGTGCAAGCTTCAGCGTTCCATTTATGGACTGAAGCAAGCGTCGCGTAGTTGGAACCTTCGTTTTGACGAGGCGGTCAAAGAGTTTGACTTCGTGCAAAATGAAGAGGAACCTTGTGTATATAAGAAAGTTAGTGGGAGCAAGATCGCATTCTTAGTACTATATGTAGATGACATTCTACTAATAGGAAATGATGTGGGAATGCTCGATTGTAAAAGCTTGGCTTTGAGTAATTTCTCCATGAAAGACTTGGGAGAAGCAACCTATATTCTTGGTATTCGACTCTACCGGGATAGAGCGAAGAGAACAATAGGCCTTTCCCAAGCCCTCTATATAGATAAGATCTTAAAGCGATTTAAGATGGATGATTCTAAAAGAGGGTTCCTACCGATGCAACATGGAATAAAACTCACCTTGAAGATGTGTCCTCAAAGTGAGGAACAACGCAAGGAAATGAGTAATATACCATATGCTTCGGCCGTGGGTAGCCTTATGTATGCTATGTTGTGTACAAGACCTGACATCGCGCATGCTGTAAGCGTGGTGAGTAGGTTTCAGGCAAACCCAGGTAGGGAACATTGGACTGCTGTAAAGAATGTTCTCAAGTACTTAAGAAGAACTAGAGATATGGTTCTTATGTATGGCGGTGGAGAATTGGATGTGGCGGGATTCACTGATTCGGACTTCCAAGGACTGAAGTACGACTCAATGTCCACTTCTGGCTACATATTTACTCTTAATGGAGGAGCAGTATCTTGGCGTAGTGCCAAGCAAAGCGTGACTGCTGATTCCACCTGTCAGGCTGAGTATCAAGCAACCTCGGAGGCTTCCAAGGAAGGGTTCTGGATTAAGAAGTTTCTGGGAGAACTTCAAATGATACCATGTCCGAGCCGTTTGCTGTTCACTGCATCGCGACAACGACGGAGCTGTAGCGCAGGACAAGGAGCCGAGGTTTCACAACATCACCAAACATATTGAGAGAAAGTATCATCTCGTAAGGGATACATTGTGCTGCACAGAGTAGACTCGGCCGACAACGTCGCCGATCCACTGACCAAGCCACTTTCTCAGACTAGCTTGGAGCATCATCTGGAGAACATGGGTATTAGATACCATAGTGTGTGGCATTGAGTGCAAGTGGGAGATTGTTAGGAGTATGCCCTCGAATGCCACTCAGAGGTTGTTGAGTGAGGGCATTGTACTTGTAATTATGTAAACCATTTATATAAGGCAAATGAATGTTTCTTTATTTACTGGTAGTTACTGGCATTCCTAACTCGTAAATAAACATATAGAAACTAGTCCGTGTATTTGAGAGCAAAACGTTCCACTCCTTATTGGATAAGGGGGTCGGCACTGGAAAGGTTATAGCTCAAATACTTAATCATTCGCAAGTCGATGAAACTTGACTGGGCTTTATGTTTATGTGAAGACTTGTATGACGTGTTCTTTGACATGGAGAGTGTCTGTCGAACACTAATAGTTAGTGGGAGCACACGTTATAGGTATGCTAATTAGATTAGTATACTCGAACCGACTCACCCTCGATTCGTCACACGGATTTCACTCCGGGACAGTCAATGACGGAATAGAAAGGTTGTGATAGGTATTCGTGAACCTTCGACTTGAGGATTTAGTAGGGATGTGCTTGTGACGTCAAGATTTTCATTAGAGTAGTTCGACCCTGTAAACCGGAAGGCGGGGGTCAACCTCGACGTGCATCTTGACGGGCAAGTAGCAGGTCCTATTGAATACCAAGATAGAATTCTTTATCCCGTTAGTGAGCGGGTTATATGTCCTATGCGGTTATTGGCAGATGAGATCATAAGTCTTTGGCCAAAGCATTGGAGCTAGCTGTATTAGATACACGAGAGCTCGATGATCTCGATTTGCATTAACGCATGCATAGCGTCAAGTACATATAGGGTTTGACTGACCGTGACCCTATAACTTGATCGGGATATTTGAAAGAAGGGTTTATACGTATACTGGTATTCACGACAGAATGGTTCTTGAATGATCCCAATCATTCGTTCTCAGTCGGGGTACAGTGTAGGCCAACAGGCTGGCTAGGTGGTGCTACTACTCTTTGGTTCCTCCCATTGCTGACTGAGACGGACCTACCGAGTTGCGCATTAGGATTGACGACGGAATAAATTAAGCTAATTCTCTCATTATGAATAATAGATATTGGATATCTAATTTGGGACATTGGATGTTTAAATCGATTTATCGGATAAATTGATTTACGGCTTAATGGATTAAATATATCACTAGGTGATTAATTTAATTCATGAATATAATTATTTCTTGGAGAAATTAATTATGTTATTTTGTATTTGATATGTTTAATTAATTGGATTAATTAATCGATACAAATACATCGGAACGGAATCGTAGTTTATCTGTTTCGACTCACGGGAGTCCGAAACGAACCGAACTCATCCGTTTCTGCATGGTATCCGCCCCCCTAATTTCCACCCACTTTCCTCTTGTCTTGTTGTTTTCATTTTATATGAAAAAGATGACTTTGTGGGGCTTTGATTCTCATAATAATGAGATGTATCATGTGAAGAGTTGAATAAATGAAGAAGACATCTCTCACTTGTGATTAACAAGCCTTTCCTACGTGAGTGAGATTGAGAGAGAGAGAAAAACCATTTTCTCAATTATCTTCATCTTCTTCATTCATTTTCTTCTTCATTTTTCTTGGAGAAAAATTGAGAGAAAATCATATAGAGAGAGTAAGATTAAAACACTTAGAGTGTAGTAATCTTTACATATATAGCTTCATCACTTAGCTCTAGCCGTATCCTCGGAGGATAGCAAGGTGATCGTCGTTCCGGTTGTTTCTCCGGCGCGTGGCAAGTAGAGACGCGGTGCTTTCGGCGTTGGATCGTTCAAGAGCTTGGGGAATAGCTCAAGAGAAGGTTACCATTTAATCAACGGACTTCGAGGGTTAGTTTCTTACGACTCTTGCTTTTCATTTATATATTCGTATATATGTAGCTCGATCGATCCTCGTTGGGATTCAGATCGAATTAATTTTCATTTTACCGCTTCCGCTGGGCCTTTGTTTTAGGCACCGAATCCCAACAGCAGGAACTTAAAGTCAACATCAATCACCTCCCCATCAACAAGACTCTGTTCCCGACAACGAGGATTCAGCCCCTCATGTCGAGGAGGAACAATCTGTTTCGCAACAGGCACCCGAGCCTGTCGCCGCCTAAGTAAAAGAAGAATTCAGCGCCATCCCGCATGAGGAATCAGTCCCTCTGCCAGAGCAGGTGAAAGCTGAGAGACAGTTGGAGGAATCAGTCCCTCCTGTATCCATGTCTTCAGAACCCACTTCAGCACAAGAGGATACATCACCCCCTGTCACTGAGCCCGAATCTGATACTCCCGCACCATCAACTGCCTTGGAATCCGACGACGGTATAATACCTGAGGATGTCCACCTCAATTCACGTCCCAATGTGAATTTGAGACGGTTGAATGGAGTCGAGGATTTCGCCCAGCCAGACTCTCCTAGAACTGCCACAAGAAAAGAGCGATTACATGCTCTTGGCCTCCAAACTGTTTTAATCCAGGACGCCGTCAATGCCCTGTACTCTATGGAAAAATCTCTTGATTGGCTACACACATCTGCTGTTGAAGAAATGACAGGACTGAAGCACGAAGTCTCCCAAGTGGTAGAAGCCTTCACTGTCTTACCACATGTCTTCAATCAGGCACTGATCCAATTGTAAGAAAAATGGGAGCAGATCCTGAGAGAAGCGCAATCAAAGCTACGCGTGTCTGAGGCCAAGACAGCATCTGCTCTGATCAAATCCGGTTCCCAACTTCGAGCCCATGACAAGAAAATTCAAGATATGTCGCAGGTGCTCTCATCCCTTGTTGATAAAATGACTAATATTGAGATGAAACAGGATGCTACTTTAAAAATCCTGGAATGCCTTTATGAAAAGGTGTCATACCTTGATGACGCCAAAAAGGGGGAAGAATCGAGGGAGAATGAGGTTGGAGCAAGAGAAAGAAATGTTAGCTCCTTTTGAAGACTCCATCACTGCTGATATAGCCCGTATCACATCTCCAAATGTTCGGATATTGGGAGATTGACCAGAATTCTAGGATCCTAAGTATCCTTGGCAAAGCCTAGTCTGAAATCCGCAAGCTATGAACCTCCCGGCGGACCGACAACCTACTGCTGTAGAGATCAAGAACTGGAGGAGAAATGAACTGCTAAGATACTTTGTTGTACTTATCAGGGATTCCTCAATTTTCAATAGATGCAAGACGGTACAGGAAGCCGTAGAGGAGTTCAAGAAGAAGCTAGAAGAAGGAACGCTCCCGCTACAGCTGCAGATGAAGTCAAAGCACAAGAATTGTGACTTGGTTACCCATCCAGAGGATTGGATCCTAGTCTTCGATAAATCATATGAAGGTCGAGCCTTATATCTGAATCGAGATAGGGAAGCACATCAAAATTGGTGGAAGGGCACCAAGAATGACCCTAAAAAGCCATGGAGGCATTCAGACTACAGGAGTTAAATTTCCTTGTATTATTTTTGTAATCTTATTTTCAAAACAGCAAAATATTGTACTCCTCATTTCATTATCAATAAAAATTTTACCTGTCTTGAAAGATTACAACTCGTAATCTACTGTCTTATTGTATGTTACAAACACTTAAATTTATCCTTGCTGTATTCATATATGAAACCTATCTTAATACATAAGCTGTAAAGAACTTGTCTGCGAAAAGTTCATAGTTTAAGTTGTATGTATCTAGAATACAATGTAAGATTGTGCCTGGATGCCAATCATAAGTTCAAACATGTATCACTCTTTCGATAAAAGCTGAACTTGCCTGCGAACAGTTCTTAGTATTAGGCTAAATGCTGAAGACCAAATCATTCGAACAGAAGACCAAGAAGTCTGCCCTCCTTCAAGACGCTAAAAGTCAAAGTTTTGGCATCATCAAGGATGTTTTGGATAAAATCACTTAGCTTTAAAAAGAAGACTTGGAAGGACTTGGCAAATTATTAAAAAGGGAGAAATTGTTGGGATAACAATCCCTGTATCGATATTGTCAGGACAATCAATCCCTGTATCGAAAAGATCATGACAGAATGTTTTGATAAATATGCCAATCCAGCATACATCAAGCAACTGTATCAAAAACCTGATCAAAAGAATTAAACCTATATCGAAGACTTCTCATAGCCCCAGCATACAGAATCAATCATACAACAAAGGAGTCTTATAAAGACTAAGTATGGAAGCTATCTCGAATCGACAATACAACTATCATTCCATACAGCACCCAAACAGGACAAGAAGGAATCTTTGTCATTCACTAAGTCAACGTCCCATTTGAGAAGATATATTTAAACACTAAAGGATAAAGTATTTAAATATCCAGCTGTCAGAGATCTTCAATCTAGCGCAATATCCGGATCTTGTTTTATTCAAACACATCATCCCGTTGGAATGGAATCTTGCTCAACGGATTTATATCGACGGATATATTTCAGAAAGCTATATATATCCCCAGCCTCTGAAGATCTACAACAGAGATACACACGCAAACTCGCAAACAAACGATCGAATATATACGCAAGTAAAACAAGTGCTTACATGAATATTCAGAGCAAACATATCTCCCAAGGCATTTTGCTATTCTGAAAGAAGAGATATATAGTGCTCAAAACCGTGAACAACACATCATCAGCTAAAAGCTCAGAAAGTCAAAGCCGTTGTTCAAATATTGTTCTAACCCTTGAACAAACCCATCAGCCCTGTGTGGACTGAGAATCCTTGCTCTTCCCGAACTGTGTGTGATGGACTTGCATTGAAGAAGACGAAGCTTCAGAACTGTGTGTGAAGAACCCAGTCAAGTGAAAGCTCAAACCAATCTGTGTGAACGGTTGAAGGCTGAGATCATTATATCAATCTGTGTGAACGATATACTGATTTGGTTTGATTATAAATACGTAGTTGTGTACATAGTATTTATAATAAACATTTCTCACTCCTGTGTGGAGGACCAGTGGACGTAGAGGGGTTTACCTCGAACCACGTTAATTACTGTGTCAATTACCTTCTGCCATTACTGTTTTATTATTTGTGATTATCTTTAAGTATACAATTCATATCTAGTTGCTGTATTTATAGCACCTTATCTTGACAAGACTTCCGCTACGCACTCAGATTTGAAAAACCGTACAGCTTTTCATTTAAAACACTCTCCAAGATGTATCCTGTATACTTAGTGGCCAACACCAGAATAAACCTGATTGGAGCACATTGTGTGCCATTTTTTGTCCTCCAAAATTCCTACTGCAGTGAGTCTCATGGCAGAGTTGCAACACCTTAGCTTGCTCATCAATGGGCACACACCTTAGGATGACATCATCCTTACCAATCTTGAACAAGTAAGGATCTTCCCAAAATATTTCCTGCACACAGATAATAAATGCTTCCTTTCTTAGGAAGTAAGATCAGGCCTCCTCTCAGCACAAGCAAGGTAGTTAACAATGTCAGCATACCAAGGCACAATCCGTGCACTCAAAGCTTGTTCAAACGGAAAAGACTCAAGCAAATTATCACATATCAATGGTGCAGGCAGATTATCAAGATGAGATAAATGGTCAGCCACAACATTCTCACTACCCTTCTTATCTCTAATCCCAATATGAACCTCTTGCAACAAAAGCATCCAACGAATGAGCATAGGCTTAGCTAGGGGTTTAGTCAAAAGGTAACAAAGTGGACCATTATCACTATGGATGATACCCTTAGACCCTATGATGTATGCACAGAATTTATCTAGGGAAAACACAACAGCAAACATCTCTTTTTCAGTAGTAGTGTAGTTTATTGAGCAGGATTTAGGGTCAAACGCGCATAATAAATGACGAGAAGCATTTTATCCACACGTTACCCAACACAGCACCAACAACAGAGTTAGAGGCATCACACATAATTTCAAAAGGCTCAGACCAAATGGGACCAATAACAACAGGGTGTAGTGCTCAACTTCTCCTTAAGCACATTAAAAGCAGATAGACACTTAGCATCAAACACAAATGGTACATCTTTAGTAAGTAGATGACATAGAGGTTGACTAATCTTACAAAAATTTTTAATAAAACGCCGGTAAAAACCCGCACGACCTAGAAAACTTGTAATACCTTTGACATCACGAGGTGGAGGTAATCAATCAATCACATCCACCTTAGCTTTGTCGACCTCAACACCTCTCTCAGAGATAATATGACCCAGAACATTACAACTTCGGGCCATAAAATGACTCTTCTCCCAACTAAGCATTAGACCACTTTCAACACACCTACTCAAAACGCGTTCAATCTTGCTAAGGCAATTATGAAAAGAATACCCAAAAATAGAGAAATCGTCTATAAATAACTCAACAAAATCACCAATCATCTCAGAGAAAACAGACATCATACATTGTTGGAACGTACCTGGTGCATTGCAAAGTCCTAAAGGCATCCTCTTGCAAGCATAAGTGCCATAAGGACACGTGAAGGCTGTTTTGGCTTGGTTCTCAGGGGCAATTGGAATCTGGTAGTAGCCCGATAATCCATCTAGGAAGCAGTAGAACTCGTGGCCAGCCAATCTATCCAAGATATGGTCGATGAATAGAAGCGTAAATTGATCCTTCTGCATGGCAGCATTGAGCTTCCCATAATCGATGCACATCCTCCAACCAGTGATTTTTCTAGTGGGCACTAACTCATCATTGTCATTCAAGACCACTATAATCCCCCTTTCTTTGACACCACATGCACGTAGCTGACCCACTCACTGTCAGCAATGGGAAAAAATAATTCCCTCATCTAGAAATCTATAGACCTCTTTTCTCACTACCTCCATCATCATGAGATTCAGCCTTCTTTGACCATCTCTTTTCGGGGTGGCTCCTTCTTCGAATTTAATTCGATGCATATAAGTGGCAGGACTGATCGCCTTAATATCTGGATAAACTTCATCCATAAGCCGCCTTGAATTTCTTAAGTACCTCAACTAATGCCTCTTCTTCTTTTGCATTGAGTTAGGAAGAGAATATGACTGGCTTTTTCTCTCTTTTTTCAAAGAACGCCTACTTTAACTTCGAAGGCAATTCCTTGAGCTCGAGTTCGACTTCCTTTTTATCCTTGGGAGTCTCAACTACCAATGGCTCATCAACAGGTAAATTAGTGGGCAACAATGCCTCCATAGCTGCTTCCTCTCTGAGCTGCTCCTCTAATTCTATAGATCCCTCAAAAGCTTCTTCCAACTGCTTCAATTCAACAAAACACGCCTCAGTGAAAGTGTCAATGACATCTATTTAGGAATAGTTGTCGACGATGTTGACTGAAGGAATTGCTCCATTGGCATGCATATTGTAGGAGACTGTCTCTCCCAACATCGACATCTTGATTATCCCATTCTTTACATCGATTAGAGTGTTGGCAGTAGTCATGAATGGTATTCCCAACAGTAATATGTGCTCTCTTCCATTCTCTTGAACATCTCCAATCTCAAGTACCATGAAGTCCACGGGCACTATCAAGTTTCCAACTCGGACCAAAATGTCTTCAACAACACCTCGAGGGTGTCGAATGGATCGATCATCTAGTTGCAAGCACATCCTAGTCGACTTCAATTCTTCCAAATCCAACTGCTTAAAATGGAGTACGACATTAGATTGATCCCAACTCCCAAATCTAACATCCCAAAAGCTTATTTTCCATTTCCCATGGCAATCTTTATCACAAAACTTCCAGGGTCTCGCTGATTTGGAGGTAGAGACTGTTGGATGATTGAATTAGCACTCTCAGAAACCAAAATTTGATCGTTCTCCTCAAATCTCCTCTTTCGATGCCAACTCCTTGAAGAATTTCACATATACAGGGAAAATTTTAATCACTTCCAACAATGGTAAATTCACATTCACCTTTGACAGCACATTGTAAAACTCTGAAAACTGTTAATGTTGCTTATCATTCTTCATTCTACTAGGAAAAGGTACCGGTGGATGGTAAGGCTTCTCAGCCGTGTGCAATCAGATCTTGGGCTACTCATTTTCTTTCTCAGCTCTAGGCAGTGTTTCCGCTAAAGGTGTCTCTCCCACCCTGTTATCGATGGTCTTTCCACTCTTCAGTATAGTGACAGCTTGAGCTTGATGCGACTGTTGGCCTTGACTCAAAATTTTCCCAGTCTGCTGCTGCTGCATCTGATTAGCCACTCCAGATATCTATCCCAAAGCTGTTTCTAGACGCTTGATGGTAGCATCTTGAGCTTCTCTCGCCTGCTTCCTCTCTTGCATGAATGCATTGAAACTATCAGCCGAAGGATACCTTTGAGCAGGCGGCAGCGAGTGACATTAGAATTTTCGGTCCTTGCAGGAATTAATTTTGCTGAGTCGGGTACTGCCATTGATAATTGAAGTTCTGTTGCTGCTGTGGGTACCACTGATGCTGGGGCGGATACTGATTGAACTGCTGTTGAGGATGTTGGTTTTGAAAATTCCGTCAAAATCCTTGTCCTTGGCTCTCTTCCATCAAGAGTCGGACTAATTTTGCCATCCCGAGTTTTACTGTAGTTTGTTCTGATTGAATCCTTGCCCTTGCTCAAATTGTTGTCGTGGAGGATATCCCTGTGCATCATAAACTTAGGCTCCTCCTTCATATGTCAGCTCCCCCATTCTTTGACACTCGTCAGGATGGTGTCCTATTTTTCCACAAATGCCGCATGACTCAGCAAATATCTCTTGTCTAATAAGTTCCCGTCGAGGTGGAGGAGCAACAGATTTGATCGTCTTTAATTCCTACAGCTCTCTCGTCATGTTGGATAGCTGCTTTTTCATATCCGGGCTCTCAGAAATTGCACTCACTTCAACACGCCGTGTGCGGGTAGATTTCTGCTGCGAACTAGATGCCAAGGTATCGAAAATCTACTTCAGTTGGTCAGCAGTATTCACTACAATTTACTCTCTAGCTGTGCTATCCACCATAAATCGAGAGGTTTACTGCAGCCCATCATAGAAAAATTACCAAAGCATCTCTGGCGCCATATGATGGTGAGCACACTTTTGAAGCAGCTCTCTAAACCTTTCCCATGCCTCGTGGAAAAGTTCATCTCCAGCTTGCATGAAGTTCATGATTTTTGTCCTCACTTCCTATTTCTTGTGTTTTGGATAATACTTCAGCATGAACTTCTCACACACATCCTTCCAAATAGTCAGAGAATTTGGCGGAAATGATAGGTAGCACGACTTGTCTTTGTCCTTCAGAGTGTGTGGAAAACATTTCAGTTTTAGTTGATCCTCAGTAATTTCCCCAAGAGGAAAGGATTGGACCACCGTACAGAATTCCCTGATGAATTTAAGAGCATCCTCATTAAGGCATCCCAAAGTATGACGGCAGCAGATTCAAATGGTTGTGCTTCACATCATAGTTCCTTGCTGCAGTGGGTAGGACAATAGCTGAAGCATTGGTCTCAAAAGTCGGTGGAGCGAAATCTCCCATAACTTTTTGGGCCATCTCAACAACTACAACTTCTTATTCTGAAGAATCACTCACATATATCTCATTGATCACTAAAGTTTCCCCAACAAAGCTTCTTCTTCAACTTCGTTTGGTCTCAGTTCGGTTACCTCCTTTGCTTTTTCCAGAATTACACTCCTCCGATTGATGTTGTCAATGCATGTCGTTAATTTCCTTTTCTGAGTTCTGCGACCTTGCATACACAACACTAGCAAATGGATTACACGTACTAGAGGGAGAAAAATAACCAAACAAAAATAAAAATAAAAAGAAATATAATGCAACACAAATATCTAAGGCACCATACAGAATGGCCCCATTAGAAATGCAAGAGTTGACGAAACAATTGGGTGAACTGTTAGACAAAGGTTATATTTAGCCTAGTGCATCTCCATGGCATGCATCAATATTGTTCGTACTGAAGAAAGACGGATCTTTGTGGTTATGTATTGAGTATCATGAATTGAATAAAGTCACTATCAAGAACAAGTATCCGTTGCCAAGAATTGATGATGTATTTGATCAATTACCAGAGGCTACGGTTTTCTAGAAGATTGATTTGGGATTGGGGTATTATCAATTGCAGATTCGGGATTCGGATATTCTGAAAATGACATTCCGAACAAGATACGGGCATTACGAATTTATAGTTATGCCTTTTGGTTTGACGAATGCTCCGGCGGCATTTATGCAACTTATGAACAAAACATTTATCGAATATCTCGATAAATTTGTGGTGGTGTTTATTGATGATATTTTGATTTATTCCAAGAACGCGACGGAGCATGCCGATCACTTGAGAACTGTGCTGGGTATTTTGAGGACTGATAAGTTGTATGCTAAGTTTTCCAAGTGTGAATTCTGGCTGAAAGAAATTACTTTTCTTGGGAGCCTCCATGGAATGTTAAGGAAGTTCGGAGTTTTCTGGGATTAGCCGGTTATTATCGTTGATTTTTCGAAGGTTTCTTGAAATTTCTCGACAACTCGCTTAGATATTATAGAAAACTCAGAAGTTCGAGTGGAGTGATGAGTGTAAGAAGAGTTTTGATGAGTTGAAAAAGAGGCTGACTACGTATTCGGTTCTTGTAATATCCGCAATTTCCGATTTTTCAGTAAATTTCTTTTTCAACCGGAGTCCGTTTTGACGACTCGCTCATGACCATTTCGTCATTTCGAGAATGATTAATTCTGGACTTTTTGTCATCCGTGTAATACCCGGTTGTAATTCATTCGTTTTCATTCAGTAATTATCAGTCTGTAATTGTCACTCAGTGTATTTTCACTCAATTATAATCATTCATCAATCATTTTCATTCACCGTGTTCACCGTTCGGAAAAACTTCGAGTTGTGTATCATTATTGTTCATTGTTTCAACTTTCCTCTTATGAGTTCGACTTTGTTAGATCACCATTAATTTTTGGTAACTCCAAAAATTCTAAATCTTTGCAATATTATAGAGCATCGAATTAGCTTTCCAATGGTTCAAACGGTGAGTCAATGGGAGTCCGGACGAGAGAGTTATGGTCGTTTTAGCTCACCCGCTCGTTATTGGCCGATCACTGCTGGCCGAACTCGGCCGTGTCGTCCGACACGGCCCGTGCCGTACTTGTCCGGATAAGCCGGAAGGCTCTGCCTCGAGACTGCACCGTGTCGTCAGCACGGCCGAGCCGAACTCTTCCGATAAGCCAAGCGATCGCCCAGAGGCCCGACCGTGTTCCAGGACACGGCCGAGTCAATGCCGAGCGCCGCGACAGGTCACTATCGGTAGGCCCCTCAGCGGCGCGACCGGGTCTAGCAGACACGGTCGAGTCCTCGCCGCCACCGCGCCACGACCGTGTCGGGCGGACACGGTCGAGTCTGTCACCCTATTTAAGGCTCGGCACAGCTTTTCTTCAGCCATTTTCTCATTCTTTTCTTCCCGTACGCGGCTGTGGGTGTGTGAATCTTCTAGAGATGTTGTTGGACAATGAAACCATGAAGTTTTGAGGTTCATATCATCAATCATCCGTCCTATAACATCCTCCGATCTACCGAATCAGGTCAGATTTCCTAGAAATCTAATTTTGGGGATTTTGGGTATTTTGGTTGTTTTCGTCCGATTAATCCGATTTAACTTGGTATTATGATAGATTGATGATTATTAAGATGTATTACATCTTTTCCCTTATTATTCCATGGTTGGATCGTATCGATTCGTTGTTTTGGTCGAGTTCTTGATCGACGCCTTGAAGGTGTCCGGTAAAATGTCATAGATGGGTTTTCGGGCGTTCTACGATTATTCTTCCTCGTATGATCGATGATTTATTGATTGTATGATGTTAGGGTCGTGTTTCTTGCGAAGAAACCGTGTTGAACCCCTTCGTTCGTCGTCGTCTTCCGTTTCGATAGCATTGGGCATTTCGAAGCTTTCCGGTTGAGCCGTGTTCGTCGGGATACTTGCGTGCCGATTTTGAGGCAAGTACCTTACCCATACTATTCTTGTTTTGTGAATATGATAATTGGTGATCGTCTTTATATATTTGTTTGATTGTTTAAAACGAGTTTTCAAAAGATTTGGTTAGCCTTGTTAAAGGCCCTCTTTCAAAATCGTGTGTGTTTTGTGATTGGTGTGTTTCTCGAACGAGTATGTGAATCTTATGGACATGTTTGGTGTTGATGATACACTTGGTATTTGCGTGTGGACGTATATTGTTTCATTTCGGTGCATTGTGGTTGACGTGTTGTTTTTACTAAGTGTTTGATGCCTCTGGGTGAATTGTTTGGATATCCTCGGTGTGATATGTTACTCGTGCTTGAGTTTGATTCGCTAGCCAGCTCGGGAGGGTCCTTCGAGGCCTCGAGTGGGATTCGTGGCTTCTTCCCGGTCCTAGGTGACGTGTGGTGCTTGTGTTGTTTTGTGATATGTTATTTGTGCATGATTGATTCGCTAGCCAGCTCGGGAGGGTCCTTCGAGGCCTCGAGTGGGATTCGTGGCTTCGTCCCGGTCCTAGGTGACGTGTGGTGCTTGAGTATTTCGCTAGCCAGCTCGGGAGGGTCCGACGGGATCACGGAGTGGGATTTGTGGCTTCGTCCCGGTCCTAAGCGATGTGAGTACGTGTTTTGTGAATGTGTTTGCTCACCTCGGGAGGGTTCGACGGGACCACGGAGGGAATTCCAATGGCTTCGACCTGGGTTCACGAGTGAAACTTCACCGCTACGTGTATATATTTTGTTATTGTTTTTCGCTCACCTCGGGAGGGTCCGATGGGATCACGGAGTGTTGTTGCCCAAAATATCTATCCGAAGATTAAATACTGCTGGAGACGGACAACAAACAACAATTGCGGGAGCACTTCCGAGAGAAGATAAATAAAACAAGATTTGCCGGGTTTGTTAGGCCCGGGCTTGAATGCTCTCGCGAGATGTTATTAATACAAATATTCGTGGATACAGGTATTAATGAGAGAAATCTAAATACAATGAGTGTAAAAAGACTCTGTTAATCCGGCTCTTGAGCGAAGCTCGGTGTTCTTCGTCCCTGCCGATCGTCTGCCTGATGAGAGAGGCCGGGAGAAGTAAGACCGAAAGATAGCTGTTGCCAAGAGTTGGAGAAAGCCAAGTGTTATGTATTTTGCTTCTGTATGGTGTGAAATGTGAGAATGCAGAGCGAAAATCCAAGTGCAGGCTGCCTTCTTTATATAGGGGTTGAGGTGCCTTGTCTCCTAGTGGGCGATCGCCTTTCGGCCATTAATGTAATGGGGCGATCGTCCTAAAGGTCACATGGGCTGTCTGCCAAAAGTCTAAAGCTACAGCTGGTAGCCAGCTGTGCGGTCCAATGAGGGGCCAGCACGCGTCCAGAAGTACTGTCACAGGAGGTCCCACTTTATTACTTTCGGCGGACTTTGTCAGTGGGAAAGGTAGGTGACACGCTGTGGTCACCAGTCTTGTCCGTCAGCTCCTTTCGCAGGTCTACGGCCCTGATGGTAGGTGAGGTAGGTTTGTCAGCGCCTTTGGCGGATCTGCACGTGGGTGCTGTCCTGTGGCTCGGCCTTGGCCGACTGGATGGCCATCGGCCCAGATCGTCATGATGCGGTCGTCTTTAGCTGGACACCGAGGATCGTCCTCGGCCAGTCACTGAGGGTCGGCACTGGTCGGTCACCAAGGGTCGGTCGGCAAAGCGCCAAGAGATGATCGTCCATAAGTCGGTCGCCAGGAGTCGGTCGCCAAGTACCGAGTGACGATCGCCTTTGATGTCGATCGCTCGGTACCGGGACTTGTTCTGGGACCTTCGGTTGGCCGATCTAGCATGTCCGCTGGGTTAAGGCTTGGTCGCTTGATCGCTGATCGACAGATCTGCCTCGGCCGATCGGCAGTGACTCGGTCGCCCGACCTCCTACGCGATCGCCGGTCGGAAGGTGTTTAATTCTTGACACAACAATTGCCCCCCAGCTTGCTCCTATGTTGAAGACATGGGGCGAGGTGGTTCTTGCTGGCGATCGTGTAAGGATGAGGACGGGCGATCTGAGCTGACTTAGGATTCGGACTTGGGCTATCATGGTCGATTGGCTTAGCTATCTTTCGGTCTTGTACCTGCAAAAACAACATTGGCCGATCCCCCTCGGAAACTAGGTGGTTTCGCTTTGTTTGAGGAATCGTGCACAGTCGCGGAGATCGATGGACCGACTCCATGACCGTGTCTTGGTGCGCGAAGACATTGAGTGTCTCGTGACTCACTTTATTATGAGGGTCCTCTGTTAGGCTGCACCTCGCCTCGTATTTAAACGAAGGGCGTGCGGTCTCGGTCTAGAGGAGTCCTTGCGCGGGGGCAGCGTCGGATGAATCAACTCCACGCCCGCGGCTTGTTAGCTCTGCTTCCACCTCGGCCAGCCATGGAGATGGCCGACCTCGACGGTGTACGTTGAGACGGGTGTTGTGGCATGTGTCCACTGATTAATGTTGGAGAGCCCTTAGACTACGCCGGCCTCGTATTTAAACGAAGGGCAGGCGATCTTGGCCGAAAGGGACCTTGCATGGTCGAAGCAGCCGGTTCCATCGACTGCCAGGACCATGGCTTTATGAAGTGCGGTGGAGGCGATCTTATGCCTTAGTCCGTCATGTTATATCTTTGGGGATCAGATGGCGATCGTGTCCACCGGGTTACTGATGATGTAGCGTGATGATCGGCGATCGGGCTGGAAGACTGGCGATCGTCGCTCAGTTGTCGATCGCTTTATTCGTAGGTCGATGTCGGCGATCGGGTGGGAGATCGTCGTCCGGGCGCCGATCGCGCTGCTCACAGGCTAAGAAGGAACCTTTGCCTGGCCAGAAATTCTGCGGCTCTAGCCCGGAAGGCTGCGTAGGTCGTAGGTTGGGTCTTCGTGAGATGCCTGAACATAGGCGAAAAACCCTGAAATAGAGGGCGGTCTCATCGCTTATGGGCTCGCCATTGAGGATGATTACGTCTACCCGGTCGATGTAGTCCGAGTCGGACTCTTCTTCTCCCTGCTTGATTTCATCATGCGAAGGGGACCTTCTGGCCGGACGACCCGGGTGGCGAAGTACTCCGTGAAGACGTGCGCCAGCTCGTTAAAGGAGCCAATGGACCGAGGCGGCAATGAAGTGTACCACCGGTGGGCGAGGTCGTCCAATCGGAGGAACATTCGGCATCTGGTCGCGTCAGATGCCCCGCACCCGGTCATGTAGATGTTGAACTTCCTCAGGTGCACTTGGGGGTCCGATCGCCCCTCGTACACGGGTGTTTGCGGGGGAGCGATCTTATGCTGCACGGGGGCGAGCTCGATGTCGATCGTGAGCGGCTCGCTTGGCCCGACGATCGTCTTCTTGGCGCCTGCCCTGGATTCCAGGAGCGCCTTCATGTCGTTGAGTTGACGTTGCATCGCATCCATCGCCGTGGCTTGGTCGCTTGCAGATCGGCTTTGGGAGCAGGAGCCGAGGCGATCGTGTGCGATCTCGGGCTCACGCTGCCGGCCTCGGCAATTCGGCGAGGAGCGGACGGCTAAGGCGCCTTATGGGAGTCGGGTAGGCCGAGCTCCCGGTGACGGACTCAAACTCCGTCGTCTCGTAGGCCGGGCCGGGCGCCCGTGCGAGTCGGGTCACCGCCGTGCGATCGAAGACGAGGTGCCCGGGCGCGGCGCCTCTTCTTGCGGGACGGAGCCTCACAGCGATCGCTCGGCCCTGATGCCTTGAGCTTCCGCTTGGACTTCGGCGGACGACCGAGGCGATAGCGGGAGGCGCGTCGAGAGCACTCCGTCGCTCCCGTAGGGCGGCCGAGGCCCCTTCGATCTGTTCCTTGGTTCGGAACCGATCGAGCGAGAGGCTTGGGCCGCCGTCCAGGGGCGGGATCGAGCGTCTCTGACCGCGGCGGCTACCTTCCACCATCGGCTGTGGCTCGGACTGGGACGGAACGCGGCTTCCGGCTGGCTGGCCGGCGGCTTTCTTCGACGCGGAGGCGGAAGACATGATTTCTGAAGGATTTCTTTGAAGTGCAGTAAGTGTCACTTCAAGTATCTGCCCCGAGAACAGTGAGTGTTCTTCGGGACGGTAGGTATAAAAAACCGAGGGTCGGAGGGCCCCTCCTTCTAGCGCCAATTGTTGTTGCCCAAAATATCTATCCGAAGATTAAATACTGCTGGAGACGGACAACAAACAACAATTGCGGGAGCACTTCCGAGAGAAGATAAATAAAATAAGATTTGCCGGGTTTGTTAGGCCCGGGCTTGAATGCTCTCGCGAGATGTTATTAATACAAATATTCGTGGATACAGGTATTAATGAGAGAAATCTAAATACAATGAGTGTAAAAAGACTCTGTTAATCCGGCTCTTGAGCGAAGCTCGGTGTTCTTCGTCCCTGCCGATCGTCTGCCTGATGAGAGAGGCCGGGAGAAGTAAGACCGAAAGATAGCTGTTGCCAAGAGTTGGAGAAAGCCAAGTGTTATGTATTTTGCTTCTGTATGGTGTGAAATGCGAGAATGCAGAGCGAAAATCCAAGTGCAGGCTGCCTTCTTTATATAGGGGTTGAGGTGCCTTGTCTCCTAGTGGGCGATCGCCTTTCGGCCATTAATGTAATGGGGCGATCGTCCTAAAGGTCACATGGGTACATCTGCCAAAAGTCTAAAGCTACGGTGGTAGCGGTGTGCGGTCAATGAGGGCCGGCACGCGTCGGAAATCTTGTCACAGAGGTCCCACTTTATTACTTTCGGCGGACTTTGTCAGTAGGAAAGGTAGGTGACAGGCTGTGGTCACCAGTCTTGTCCATCAGCTCCTTTCGCAGGTCTACGGTCCTGATGGTAGGTGAGGTAGGTTTGTCAGCGCCTTTGGCGGATCTGCACGTGGGTGCTGTCCTGTGGCTCGGCCTTGGCCGACTGGATGGCCATCGGCCCAGATCGTCATGATGCGGTCGTCTTTAGCTGGACACCGAGGATCGTCCTCGGCCAGTCACTGAGGGTCGGCACTGGTCGGTCACCAAGGGTCAGTCGGCAAAGCGCCGAGAGATGATCGTCCATAAGTCGGTCGCCAGGAGTCGGTCGCCAAGTACCGAGTGACGATCGCCTTTGATGTCGATCGCTCGGTACCGGGACTTGTTCTGGGACCTTCGGTTGGCCGATCTAGAATGTCCGCTGGGTTAAGGCTTGGTCGCTTGATCGCTGATCGACAGATCTGCCTCGGCCGATCGGCAGTGACTCGGTCGCCCGACCTCCTATTCGATCGCCGGTCGGAAGGTGTTTAATTCTTGACACAACACGGAGGGAGTCCAATGGTATAGCTCTGGATTCACGAGTGAAACTTCACGGGTGTGTGTGTATTTTATGTCCGTCGAGGACGCATGACGTGGGTTTTTAACCTTGTGTATTATGGTTGGTTTTATTTGCGAAAACAAAACCTTTGGGCTGTGACCCTGTTCATTTTTGGAAAGCGAAGGATTCGGTAATCGTAAATTGTTTCCTATTAAAACTCTCGATGGCCATTCAAACTGTTTTATAAATAGTTTTCCCTTGCTTTGCGACCTTTCGGTTTTAGAATGTTTTACCAAACTCTTGCCTCGGGAAGTACTTTTCGTCACGTTTAGATTTTTAAGGATTCCTGGTTATTGTTATTTGTGAAATGTGAATTGTATGGCTCGTATTTGTACTTTGTTCTTGCACTAGCAAAACAGTGGAGTTTTGCTAACCCCCGAGTATTCGGGGGGTGGATGTCTATTTTTGCATTCAGGTTTTGGAGCATAGCATAGGGTCGGCACGAAGGATGATGAAAGATGAACGATACTAATCACACGAGGATCCGTATGATGTTATTGGTTTAGTTGTATTTTATTTCCGCTGCAGTTTTCTTTCCCCGTTGTACGGGAGAGCGTTGTATTCGACCCCTGCGTGGGCATGCATTGTAATTGAGTTGTAAGTATTTATTGAAAGACCAAATCGGTCTACTGAGTCATTTTAGCCTTAAAGGCATGGTTGAGTTGTTATATGTTGTTACCAGCCTGGTAGATCCTTGAGGAAAGGTTCTACGGCGTGTAATATCCCTGAGCGGATTGGGGGTGTTACAGAATGGTATCTGAGCTTAGGTTGTGGAAACCTAGGCTGTCGGGTCAGTGGTGTCTATTGAGTTTTTGTCTCGTCGGATTTTTTCTGACTAAGTCGTGTCGCGACGCGTCGTCTGAGTTTGTTGGTCGTGATTAGTATCGTGGGCGATCATCATCTTCGTGCGACCTGTGGATGTAAGTCTCCCTTATTTGTGTTGAGCCTCGTGTGACACGAGCTATTTTTATGATTATTTGTTAAGCGACGGAATCCTCTTATGGATTTTGATTTCTTGATACGTGACTATTTGACTCTCATATTTCGTTCGTATGAGGAGTATTGTTGCGGGACTGTGCATGTCGAACTGTATTTCTTTTATCCGCTGTGAGTTCTTTTGTAATGGATTTCGGTATTTTACCGACTGAGTTTTATTTCGAAAACCAATTTCCTTAATCGGGTTTTTAACATTATGGCCTTGATCATTTTTTTCAAAATTCTTCTAACTCGAGGACCAAAATGTTTTGAGATATTTTCAAATGTTTTATAAACACTTTTACTTAGACCCGAGGGTCGAATATTCTGAAAGTCATTCACTAATAGAAGGTGTCCTCATTTTTGTTCAAACGCAAGACGATTTTCAAAGTCTCGATAACAATGTTTGCGCTACTTTTTGTAAAGTGATACTCAAGACCAACTGGTGTTTCCAAACTATTTTCAAAAGGTGGTTTTCGTTTTTAAAACCCATCATTTCGTGCTTGTGGTCGGAGAAAGTGTGTATGATGTTGGTATTATTGTTAGGGTGTTAGCCCTCCGAATTGTGATTGAATTGGTGGTGTGAACGTTGAGTCGTTCGCCACGCATATGTTTTGTTAGCCCGTTGTGGGAGGTGTGATGACGATCTTTAATGTTGTCATTTCGTAGTGGCTTGCGTGTTATCGCACCTGTGTGAGCTGTTAAAGCTTGGATTTTTATGCGTTTATGCACATTGGTGATCGTTTCATGATGTTTATGGTTGTGTGCTGGCTATCGTTTGGGCCGTTGTAATCGTCAAACGATGCCGTTGTTGTGATTTTTGTATGCGTTGATATGCTATGCTGAGTTGGCATCTCCGGTATGTTGTTTTGCGGTGTTAGTTCCATTGTATCTAGCATCTGTATTTTCGGTATGTCGAGCCGAGACGTTTCAACCATGATGTGCCGGGGCATGCACGTGTAAATTGTCCTTCTCGTCGGTAACACATTTCAAGTGTGGACTCGAGGGACACCGAATTCAGTTTTGTGAATTGGCTACCGAGACTTTCGGAGGTCGCGCTTGGCACGATCATCGGAATCGGCTTTGAGAGGCCTTCAAGGATGTTTCGCCGGTTGCTTGTTGTGTCGTCACCTTGATTTCGCTGTTGTGAGTTGCGGGGGCGACCTTCTTTTATAAGAGGTCGAATGTAGTACCCGTGTTGTTTTTAGACTCCTGCATTTTCTCTTTCTCGATTCTATCGACTCGTTCGTGTTCGTTGATACTTACTGAACTTGTTCTGTATTTCGGTTTCATTGATCGGACGAGGTGTGATCTTGTTTTGGGTCAATCTGTTTATCGCTGTAACTTTCCGAGTTCGGTTCGATTCTTGTGAACCTTGTTCGGAAGTAACATCTTTTGGTTCTACTAGTTCTTTTATTCGAAGTGCACTGGATCTTGAACTTTTGTATTTTCGACTCTGTCGACTCATTTATGTTCGTTGACATTTCTGAGCTTGTCCTGCCCCTTGCTTTTGTTGATCGAACGAGTGTGGTATTATTTCGGAATAACTCGTTTGTCGTTGTGACTTTTCTATTGCTATTCCCTTTCCTGTGGATCTTATATGAATGCACATCCTGTTGTTTTCACCGGATCATATATTGTCTCGAGTCGAGATGTGAACCTTGGGGTTGTTGTTTGAATTTATTATCCTTCGTATTTCGGACATGATTGTTCGATTTTTGTTGTCTCGATCATTTGTTTGTTCGGTTTTGTTCTCGTTTCGTGATTGTTGAGCGTTCAGGCTCCTTCCTAATTCCCTTAAGTTCGGGAAATTAGTCTCGTTTTCGATCTTCCAACCCTTGGGTGGTGGAATTCCGTGTTTGTTCAGCGATTGGCTCGCGTTTTGATTGATGTACCGTTGGGTTGGTCAATCATATTGATTTTCGTCCGTTGTATTTTGTGATTGTTCGGATAATTGACTTAATTGTATTATCCATTTGATGATGCTTGTTACTTGTTGGTTTTGTTATATCCCTAACGGCGACGTCGTGTTGGTCGTCGTGGAGCGTGTTTTCACGCCGTATATTCCTTTGCGTTGCTTGTAACGTTTCGGCGATGGGCGTAAGTTACGCGTTTCCTTGCGTATCTCGTTGAGTTTTCCTGGCGGGATATTGCTTCTCCCTACTTGTTTTAAGTTTCGGGACGAAACTTCTTTTAAGGAGGGTAGAATGTAATATCCGCAATTTCCGATTTTTCGGTAAATTTCTTTTTCAACCGGAGTCCGTTTTGACGACTCGCTCATGACCGTTTCGTCATTTCGAGAATGATTAATTCTGGACTTTTTGTCATCCGTGTAATACCCGGTTGTAATTCATTCGTTTTCATTCAGTAATTATCAGTCTGTAATTGTCACTCAGTGTATTTTCACTCAATTATAATCATTCATCAATCATTTTCATTGACCGTGTTCACCGTTCGGAAAAACTTCGAGTTGTGTATCATTATTGTTCATTGTTTCTATTGTCCTATTATGATTTCTTCTTTGTTTGATCACCATTTATTTTTGGTAACTCCAAAATTCTAAATCCTTGCAATATTATAGAGCATCGAATTAGCTTTCCAATGGTTCAAACGGTGAGTCAATAGAGTCGGACGAGAGAGTTATGGTCGTTTTAGCTCACCCGCTCGTTATTGGCGATCAACTGCTGGCGAACTTCGGCGTGTCGTCCGACACGGCCCGTGCCGTACTTGTCCGGATAAGGCGGAAGTCTCGCCTCGAGACCGGCCGTGTCGTGCAGCACGGCCGAGCCGAACTCTTCGGATAAGCCGGGCGCCAGAGGCCCGACCGTGTTCCAGGACACGATCGAGTCAATGCTGAGCGCCGCGGACAGGTCACTATCGGTAGGCCCCTCAGCGGCGCGACCGTGTCTAGCAGGACACGGTCGAGTCCCTGCCGGACAGCTGCGCGCCACGACCGTGTCAGGCGGACACGGTCGAGTCTGTCAGCCTATTTAAGGCCTGGCAACATTTTTCTTCAGCCATTTTCTCATTCTTTTCTTCCCGTACGCGGCTGTGGGTGTGTGAATCTTGTAGAGATGTTGTTGGACAATGAATCCATGAAGTTTTGAGGTTCATATCATCAATCATCCGTCCTATAACATCCTCCGATCTACCGAATCAGGTCAGATTTCCTAAAAATCTAATTTTGGGGATTTTGGTTATTTTGGTTGTTTTCGTCCGATTAATCCGATTTAACTTGGTATTATGATAGATTGATGATTATTAAGATGTATTACATCTTTTCCCTTGTTATTCCATGGTTGGATCGTATCGATTCGTTGTTTTGGTCGAGTTCTTGATCGACGCCTTGAAGGTGTCCGGTAAAATGTCATAGAGGGGTTTTCGGGCGTTCTACGATTATTCTTCCTCGTATGATCGATGATTTATTGATTGTATGATGTTAGGGTCGTGTTTCTTGCGAAGAAACCGTGTTGAACCCCTTCGTTCGTCGTCGTCTTCCGTTTCGATAGCATTGGGCGTTTCGAAGCTTTCCGGTTGAGCCGTGTTCGTCGGGATACTTGCGTGCCGATTTTGAGGCAAGTACCTTACCCATACTATTCTTGTTTTGTGAATATGATAATTGGTGATCGTCTTTATATATTTGTTTGATTGTTTAAAACGAGTTTTCAAAAGATTTGGTTAGCCTTGTTAAAGGCCCTCTTTCAAAATCGTGTGTGTTTTGTGATTGGTGTGTTTCTCGAACGAGTATGTGAATCTTATGGACATGTTTGGTGTTGATGATACATTTGGTATTTGCGTGTGGACGTATATTGTTTCATTTCGGTGCATTGTGGTTGACGTGTTGTTTTTACTAAGTGTTTGATGCCTCTGGGTGAATTGTTTGGATATCCTCGGTGTGATATGTTACTTGTGCTTGAGTTTGATTCGCTAGCCAGCTCGAGAGGGTCCTTCGAGGCCTCGAGTGGGATTCTTGGCTTCGTCCAGGTCCTAGGCGACGTGTGGTGCTTGTGTTGTTTTGTGATATGTTATTTGTGCATGATTGATTCGCTAGCCAGCTCGGGAGGGTCCTTCGAGGCCTCGAGTGGGATTCGTGGCTTCGTCCCGGTCCTAGGTGACGTGTGGTGCTTGAGTATTTCGCTAGCCAGCTCGGGAGGGTCCGACGGGATCACGGAGTGGGATTTGTGGCTTCGTCCCGGTCCTAGGCGATGTGAGTACGTGTTTTGTGAATGTGTTTGCTCACCTCGGGAGGGTTCGACCGGACCACGGAGGGAATTCCAATGGCTTCGACCTGGGTTCACGAGTGAAACTTCACCGCTACGTGTATATATTTTGTTATTGTTTTTCGCTCACCTCGGGAGGGTCCGATGGGATCACGGATGGAGTCCAATGGTATAGCCCTGGATTCACGAGTGAAACTTCACGGGTGTGTGTATTTTATGTCCGTCGAGGACGCATGACGTGGGTTTTTAACCTTGTGTATTATGGTTGGTTTTATTTGCGAAAACAAAACCTTTGGGCTGTGACCCTGTTCATTTTTGGAAAGCGAAGGATTCGGTAATCCTAAATTGTTTCCTATTAAAACTCTCGATGGCCATTCAAACTGTTTTATAAATAGTTTTCCCTTGCTTTGAGACCTTTCGGTTTTAGAATGTTTTACCAAACTCTTGCCTCGGGAAGTACTTTTCGTCACGTTTGGATTTTTAAGGATTCCTGGTTATTGTTATTTGTGAAATGTGAATTGTATGGCTCGTATTTGCACTTTGTTCTTGCACTACCAAAATAGTGGAGTTTTGCTAACCCCCGAGTATTCGGGGGGTGGATGTCTATTTTTGCATTCAGGTTTTGGAGCATAGCACAGGGTCGGCACGAAGGATGATGAAAGATGAACGATACTAATCACACGAGGATCCGTATGATGTTATTGGTTTAGTTGTATTTTATTTCCGCTGCAGTTTTCTTTCCCCGTTGTACGGGAGAGCGTTGTATTCGACCCCTGCGTGGGCATGCATTGTAATTGAGTTGTAAGTATTTATTGAAAGACCAAATCGGTCTACTGAGTCATTTTAGCCTTAAAGGCATGGTTGAGTTGTTATATGTTGTTACCAGCCTGGTAGATCCTTGAGGAAAGGTTCTACGGCGTGTAATATCCCTGAGCGGATTGGGGGTGTTACAGTTCTAACCTTACCACAAGGAACGGAAGGTTTCGTCATTTATAGTGATGCTTCTAAACAAGGATTGGGATGTGCATTGATACAAAACGAGAGAGTAGTGGCTTATGCATCTCGACAATTAAAGCCATACGAGATGAATTATCTGACCTTGACTTAGCCAATGCGGTGTATGTGTTAAAAAGTTGGAGGCATTATTTATATGGTTCTTCTTGTCGAGGGTATACGGATCATAAGAGCTTGAAGTATATATTCACGCAGAAGGAGCTTAATATGCGCCAGCGGTGATGGTTGGAATCGCTTAAAGATTATGATCTTAACATTCTTTACCATCCAGGTAAAGCGAATGTCGTTGCCGACGCTTTGAGCCGCAAGTAAGTCGTGTTGCAGAAATTGGAATTACTTACCATTCAACCAAAGCTCAGAAGAGAGTTGATCGATTTGGAAATTGAATTTTGGCCTCAAAGAGCTCAAGGACAATTACGTTTCCTTGAGATTACGTCCTCCGTGATGGAAGATATTAAGGCCAAACAGTTAGACGATCTCTTATTTATGCAGCTTCGGGAAGATGTTGTTAAAGGAAAGGCTCCTGGATTCTTAATCGATGAAAATGAAGTTCCTCGTTTTCGAGGTAGAACTTGTGTGCCTAAGTGGGATGATCTCAAGCAAGTGATTTTGAATGAAGCACATTCTACTCCGTACTCGATTTCTCCAGGTACGAGTAAAATGTCTAAAGACTTGAAGAAAAAATTTTGGTGGCCGAACATGAAGAAGGATGTAACGGAGATCGTGTCGAAATGCTTGACTTGTCAGCAAGTTAAAGCTGAGCATCAAAGACCTGCTGGGAAGCTGCAACTGTTACCAATTCCAGAATGGAAGTGGGAAGACATCGCGATGGATTTTATTGTGGGAATGCCAAGGACGCGAACACGAATGAATATGATTTGGGTAATCGTTGATCGGTTAACCAAATTAGCACATATTCTGAGCATTAGAGATACTTGGGGACCAGAGAGGTTAGCTCGTTTGTTCATTGCAGAGATTGTGAGACTCCATAGTACCCCAAAAAGTATTGTTTCAGATCACGATGGTCCTTTTGTGTCACATTCCTGGAAGGCAGTACATCGAGCACTCGGTACCGAACTGAATTTTAGCTGCTTATCATCCTCAGATGGATGGACAGTAGGAGAGAATGATCCAAACGTTGGAAGACATGTTGAGGGCTTGTGCGTTGGATTGGAAAGAAGATTGGAAGATTTATTTACCATTGATCAAATTTGCGTATAATAATAGTTGGCATAGTTCGATTGGAATGGCTCCATTTGAAGCATTATATAGAAGACGGTGTCGTCGCCAATTTTTTGGGACGAACCGTACGAGTTTCTTGGAGTAGAACAGGACTTGATGATTCAAACACGGGAGAAAGTCACAGTTATTCGACAAAGGTTGTTGACCGCCCAGAGTCGACAAAAGTCATATGCCGATGTTCGACGTCGATGTTAGAGTTTCAAGTAGGAGATCATGTGTTGTTGAAAGTATCGCCAACTCGTGGAGTTATTCGGTTTGGTAAGAAAAGGAAGCTTAGTCCTCGTTATATTGGTCCCTTCGAGACCCTGGACAAGGTAGGTGATGTATATTATCGACTAGCGTTACCTCCGATGCTTAGTCATGTTCATAACGTGTTCCATGTTTCGCAATTGCGTAAGTATGTTCCCGATCCCAGTCATATTATTGATTATCCAGAGATTGAAGTTAATGATGATGTTTCGTATGAAGAGCAACCGGTAGCCATATTGGAGAGGCGAGTGAAACAACTGCGACAGAAAGCGATTCCGTTAGTAAAGGTCTAATGGTCTAAATATGGAATTGAGGAAGCTGTTGTGCGGAAATCCCTCACACTATGCCGCAAGTGCACGGTGTCAACAAGTAATAAAGTGATAAGTAAGATATTGTTCCCTCGAGGACTGATTTCACTAAGTACCAAAATATAGTCCACTCACAATTTTATTTGAAGAACAATTATATTGAATTTATACCTAAACTAATTGCAGAAAAATAAATAGAAAATAATAATAGTGATAATAAAGATAATAATAATAAGGGTGTAGGATTATGATTTTCACCTCAAACAATCAGGAATGATTTTATTCAATTCAATTCACTTTTATTCAATTGATTGTAAGCCAGGAATTCCTAAATTATTCTAAAGCCTTTCCCAAGGTCGATAGAAAATACTACGAATTATTAACTCGATATATCCCTATTCGAATTAGATAATTAATAGCTAAAACTATTCATGAATTCCCACAATAAACAGGCTTCACAATTCCCATGAGTATATCCCTATCTCACGAAAATCATGATTTTTCTCACAAGAACTATGCCTAAATTTCATCTCCCGAATCTATAAAGACATTCAAATCAATTCAACTATTGGCCATACAATTGAAAGCATTGAGAATAGTAAGAAGAATCCAATTCAATAGAATAACAAATGAATTGAAATAAAAATAAACAAATCAAACCGTCATGTAATCGACTACAATCACAATCCTACTCGAATAGATCTAGAAAATAAGATGCGGAAAAATTAAGAAAAACCGTAAGGGATCCGTGGTCTTGTCGTCGCCCCACAAATCTCTTCGTTTCTGCTCCTCTGGTGTCTCCGCTCTATCTATCGATGCCCCTGTTTTTATGACCTTCAATCCCTATTTATAACTTTCCTCAGCCTCCAAAACACATCCGGGGATTTGGGTCGAAAACTGCTCCAAAAACGGCAAAGAAACGCGGAAGTCTCAGCAAAACCGCCCTGTGGGCCGCGGCTCACTTAAGCTGTGCCGCGGCCCCTAACCTTCAACGCATACCTGGGCGCGCTATTTTTCTTCCTGGGCCGAGGCTCAGCATCCTTGTGCCGCGGCACAGGGTACAGTCCGCTTGGGGCTTTGCTGGGGCTGTGCGTGTGCCGCGGCTCGTTTTTCTTATGCCGCGGCACCATGCCAAAATTCGTCGTTTTCACCCGTTTTTCGTCGTTTAGGCTTCCGGACTCCAATTTTCTACAAAACATATAAAGATAGTGCATTAAAAGCTCATTTATGCAGATTTAGGCTCAAAAGGGATATAAAATAATGATAAAAAAGCGCATAAAAATACGCCTAACAGAAGCCACGTGGGAAACCGAAGATAGTATGCATTCCCGATACCCTGAACTTTTTGAATCTTAAGTTTCGGGATGAAATTTCTTTTTAGGGGGTAAGGGTGTAATATCCGTGTGTTTTACATATGTTATTTTGGTTGTATCTTGTTGTAATGTTGATTATGTGGATGAGTGTATTGATGAATTGATAATTGGAATGTTCATGATTGTTAATCGTTGAGTTTTGTGATTTTCGGAGGTGTTCGTTCTGGCCGGGCTGTAGGATATGTGACATGTGGGTTACGGCCGTAAGACATTCTAAGTTACAGCCGTAATGTGTGTTACGGCCGTAAGGCACTGCCGGTTACGGCCGCAATGCACCCGCACAAAATGGGCAGAAGCCTCGATAAGACTTATTACGGCTGTAAGGGAGAGCTGGTTACGGCCGTAAGGTGCAGGTCGAGTACGGCCGTAAGGGAGCTGCCGAGTATGGTCGTAAGGTGTCGAGCATTACGGCCATAATGCCTGGATGGTAATGGCCGTAATGCATCCTAGCATTTTGGGCAGTAGCCCGTGAGGACCCATTACGTCCGTAAGGCACTACCGGTTACAGCCGTAATACACTCCGCTATATAAAGCCGAGTGACGGGTCACGTAGGCATTTTCTACCTTTTTCTCCCTCCTTCGCGATTCTTCGGTAGATTTTGAGAACTTTGATCCCTACTTTTTCATATGTTGGGGTTTTCACTTGATTCTGCAATTTTAATCCATTCCAACTCTAATTGGTGTTAGATTATGATGTTATAACCATAATCCTCCATTTTCCCTGAAGTTCATGGATTAAATTCCAAGTTTTCCTTCGTAGATTGAATTCGAACCACATTGTCTTCATAGTGTTCGATTAAATGCCCCTAAGGGTAAAACATAGGGTGAATTCTTCCGTTTCTGTGGTGTTGTGTTTAATTTGGTATTTTGATGTGTTAAGATCGAATTGTTGAAGGAAGTTGGACCGTACGTTCATCCGTTCGTTGTTTTCCGTGTCGTTCGAATTGAGGCAAGTACTTTGATTGTGTTTATTATACTTCGTGTGAATATGTGAAAAGTGGTTTTGTGAAAAGTGGTAATTTCAGAAAACGTGATTTTGAGAAAATGCGATTTGTACCAAAGTGATGTTTTCAAAAGTGCGACGTGTGGTCGTGTGCCAAGTAAAACCAGTGTGGGTCCCTTGGGTTCCGTAGACTGAAGCCTATGCAGTTCACTTGGCTGGGTTTGTACAACCAGTGAGGCCTGACGAGGACTCACTGTGGAGAGACATGTATCTGGTGTGAGGTACAACACCTGTACAGCCCCTGTTGATATTTTGTGATGATGATTATTATGTGGTATTCCGGAATATCTGTGGTGGAACTGTGATTACTGTGATTTCTGTGGTTTATAATTCACTTGTTGTACATATTGTAGAATCATTGTACTTGCACCGTCTTCTTGCTGACACCTTCGGGGGTGGATATAGTTGTCGTGTATTCAGGTACAGGTCCAGTGGGAGAGCCAGCACAGGACGGATACGAGCTTGGTGGGCAGCATTGATATCGTGCACTATTTTGAGTTGGTGGTCGTATGGTCATGGTCAAAGTCGTGTTTTAGTTTTGTACTCGTGCGGGTACTGTCCGATGTTGTATGTCGTGTCATTGTTGATGGTTAATGATGTTGTTGTATTCCAGTTATGAACGGTTGTATTGGTTATGATCCTACGGGACGATATGTTGTTCGGTATTGTGATGTATGTCATATTGAAGTTAAAGTTGGTTTTAAATGCGTGAATGTTCCGGTATTGTTGTAGTTTAATGTGTTTTATTTTGGTCTAATCCTGGTAGGTTCTCCAAAGAGAATCTACGGCGCTGTAATATCTCCGTAAATCACGAGGGTGTTACAGAAACCAATATTCATAAAGTATGCAATTGGCCGAAAGGCGATCGCCCGCTAGGAAACAAGGCATCTCAGCCCCTATATATAGAAGGCTGCCTGCACTTGGACACTTCTTCTATTTTCGGCCCAGTTAACAAGCATTACACACAACTTGGCTTTCTCCTACTCTTGGCAACAGCTATCTCTCGGTTCTTTCTTCTCTCGGCCTCTCTCATACAGAAGACGATCGGCAGGGACGAAGAACACCAAGCTTCGCTCAAGAGCTGGATTAACAGGATCTTTTTACACTCATTGTACTTAGATTTTCACATTAATACTTGTATCCACGAATATTTGTATTAATAACATCTCGCGAGAGCATTCAAGCCCGGGCCTAACAAACCCGGCAAATCTTGTGTTTATTCATATTCTCTCGGAAGTGCTCCCGCAACCTTGTTTGTTGTCCGTCCATTCCAGCAGTATTTAATCTTCGGATAAATATTTTGGGCAACAACAATTGGCGCTAGAAGGAGGGTTATCTAACCCTCAAATTGTTATTCCTACCGTCTCGAAGAACACTCACTATTCTCGGGGCATATACTTGAAAGTGACACTCACTGCGCTTCAAAGAAATCTTTCAGAAATCATGTATTCCGCCTCCGCGTCGAAGAAAGCCGCTGGCCAGCCCACCAGACGCCTTGTTCCATCTCAGTCCGAGCCACAGCCGATGGCGGAAGGTCGTCGCTGCGGTCCGAGACGCTCGATCCCGCCCCTGGGCGGCGGCCCAAGCCTCTCGCTCGATCAGTTCCGAACCACGGAACAGATCGACGAGGCCATGGCCGTCCTAGAGGAGCGACGGAGTGCTCTCGACGCGCCTCCCGCTATCACCCCCTCGGCCATCCATCGGAAGACCAAGCGGAAGTTCAAGGCGTTACTGGCCGAGTGATCGCCAAGAGGCTCTCATCCACAAGGAGAGGCGCTCGCCAGCCGGGGCACCACTGTTTTCGATCGCCTGGGCAGTGACCCATCTTGGCGACCGGGGCAGTCAGGCCCCAGCCACGAGACGATGGAGTTTGAGTCTGTTACCAGGATCTCGGCCTATCCGACTCCCAGAAGGCTGACCGGCCGTCTGGCTCCCCCTCGCCAAATAGCCGAGGTCGGCAGCAGCGGAGTCAGTAGATCGGTACACGATCGCGTCGGCTCCCGCACCCAAAGCCGATCCACGAGCGACCTATCTACGGCGATGGCCGCGATGCAACGCCAGCTCGACGACATGAAGGCGCTCCTGGAATCCGGGGCAGGCGCCAAGAACAAGATCGCCGAGCCGAGCGAGCCGCTCGTGATCTACATCGAGCTCGCCCCCGTGCAGCACAATATCGCTCCTCCTCAAACACCCTTGTACGTGGGGAGATCGGACCCCGAAATGCACCTGAGCAATTTCAACATCTACATGACCGGGTGTGGGGCATCAGACGCGACTAGGTGCCAAATGTTCCCTCTGACGCTGGACGACCTCGCCCATAGGTGGTACGCCTCGTTGCCGCCTAGGTCCATCGGCTCCTTTAACCAGCTGGCGAACGTCTTCACAGAGTACTTCGCCGCCAAGGTCGCTCGACCGAAAGGTCCCCATTGCATGCTGTGGATCAAGCAAGGGGAAGAAGAGTCCGACTCGGACTACATCGACCGGGTAGACGAGATCATCCTCAATGGCAAACCCATAAGCGATGAGATCGCCCTCTACACGGTCCTAGGAGGATTCCATGGCCTTTCGCCTATGTTCAGGCACCTTACGAAAGACCAACCCTCGACCTACGCGACCTTCCAGGCTAAAGCCGCAGACTTTCTGGCTAGGCAAAGGTTTCTCCTCAGCCTATGAGCAGCACGATCGGCGCCCGAACGACGATCACCGATCTCCCGCCCGATTGCCGATACCAACCTACGAATAACGCGATCGGCAGCCGAGCGACGATCGCCAGTCTTCCAGCCCGATCGCCATCATCACGCTACCTCACAAAAATCCAGAGGACTCGTTCGCCATCGACGGTTCACCATCCAACATGATGGATTAAGGCACGAGATCGCCTCCACCACACAACATACAGCCATAGTCCTGGTAGTCGATGGAACCGGCTGCTTCGGCCATGCAAGGTCCCTTTGGGCCTAGATCGCCCGCCCTTCGTTTAAATACGAGGCCGGCGTAGTCTGAGGGCCCTCCAAAACTAATCAGTGGACACGATCGCCCGCCCTCAAGGTCCATCATCCAACATGATGAACTCGGACAATGCGACGCATCACTACCCCCGTCTCAACATACACCGTCGAGGTTCGACATCTCCATGGCGGGCCGAGGTGGAAGCAGAGCTAACAAGCCGCGGAAGTGGAGTTGATTAATCCGACGACGCCCCGCGCAAGGACTCCTCTAGACCAAGACCGCACGCCCTTCGTTTAAATACGAGGCGAGGCGCAGCCTAATAGAGGACCCTCACAATAAAATGAGTCACGAGACACTCAATGTCTTCGCGCACAAGACACGGTCATGGAGTTGGTTCATCGAACTCCGCAACTGTGCACGGTTCCCCAGCGACGAAACAATCAAGTTTCTACGAGGGATCGGCCAATGTTGTTTTTTTCAAGTACAAGACCGAAAGATAGCTAGCCAATTGACCAGATCGCCCAAGTCCGAATCTAAAGTCAGCTCAACGGATCGCCCGTCCTCATCCAACACGATCGCCAGCAAGAACCACTTCGCCCCATGTCTTCAACATCGGAGCAAGCTGGGGGGCAATTGTTGTGTCGAGAATTATACTCTCCGACCGGCGATCGCCTCGGAGATCGGGCGACCTAGCCATTGCCGAGCAGCAAGGCAGAACTGCCGACCAGCGACCAGACGACCTAGCCTTAACCCGGGAGCCAAGATAGATCGGCCGATCGAAGGTCCCAGGACAAGTCCCGGTGCCGAGCGATCGACACCTAAGACGATCGTCTCTCGGTACTTGGCGATGGACTCCTGGTGGCCGACCAGCAGACGATTATCTCTCGGCACTTGCCGACTGACCCTTGGTGACCGACTGATGCCGAACCCTGGCGACCGACCATTGACGACCACCTCACGCCAATCAAAGCCGATGGTCATCCAGTCGGCAAAGGCCGAATCCCAGGACAGAGCCCACGTGCAGCGCCGAGACAAGATCCGCACTTTACGGACCGTTGACCATAGCCTGTCAACATCCGTCCACCAGCCGACAGGCCCGCCGAAAGGTGTCCGTGGGACCGCCCGTGACAGCAACCCTGGATGCGTGCTAGATCCCCAATGGACCGCAGAGCTGGCTGCCGACTGTAGCCTTGGACTTTAGGCAGACAGCCCATGTGACGTTAAGGACGATCGCCCCATTATTATATTGGCCGAAAGGCGATCGCCCGCTAGGAAACAAGGCATCTCAGCCCCTATATATAGAAGGCTGCCTGCACTTGGACACTTCTTCTGTTTTCGGCCCAGTTGACAAGCATTATACACAACTTGGATTTCTCCTACTCTTGGCAACAGCTATCTCTCGGTTCTTTCTTCTCTCGGCCTCTCTCATACAGAAGACGATCGGCAGGGACGAAGAACACCAAGCTTCGCTCAAGAGCTGGATTAACAGGATCTTTTTACACTCATTGTACTTAGATTCTCACATTAATACTTGTATCCACGAATATTTGTATTAATAACATCTCGCGAGAGCATTCAAGGCCGGGCCTAACAAACCCGGCAAATCTTGTGTTTATTCATATTCTCTCGGAAGTGCTCCCGCAACCTTGTTTGTTGTCCGTCCATTCCAGCAGTATTTAATCTTCGGATAAATATTTTGGGCAACAACAGAATCACTTTGATAATCGTAGATATTTTATTGTTCGTCGTAGTGTCGTTTTTCCGTGATTTTATGTTATGGTATAAATCAGGTTTTTCTTGGAAATATGATTTATATTAATAATATTCAGATCAGGAATAACAGGATTTTAGAAATCTGCCCGAAAACGAGCTGTATCGAATCGTTGGACGATTTTCCATACAGCTGCCGAGTATGGCCGAGCACGTCCGGCCCGTGGCCGAACGCTTGCTGTATTCTGCCGAGTCCGGCCGAGCGTGTTGCTGTATCGAGCCGAGTGCTCGCTGGCCCGTGGCCGGATGCTTGCTGTATTCTACCGAGTCCGGCCGAGCGCGTTGCTGTATCGAGCCGAGTGCTCGCTGGATCCGGCCGGACGCTTGTATTACGCCGAAGTCCGGAGCGCGTTCTTTATGTCCGAGTGCTCGCTGGATCCGGCCGACGCTTCTTGTATTCGCCGAGTCCGCCGAGCGTGTTCTTTATGTCGAGCAGTGCTCATTGGATCCGGCCGAGCAGCTTATGTATTACGCGAGTCCGGCCAAGCGCATTGCTGTATCGAGCCGAGTGCTCGCTGGATCCGGCCGAACGCTTGTTGTATTCTGCCGACAGTGCCCGAGCGCGTTCCTGTATCGAGCTAAGTGCTTGCTGGAGCCGGCCGATCACTTGCTGTATCCGGCTGGGTACGTGCTGTATCCTACCGGGCGTGTCCAGTCATGGCGGGGGGCCCCTTTCCTTTCTGGAGTCGGGCGTGGCCTGTAGGCTGCCGGGTGTGGCCTGTAGGGTGTGGTCGAGTGCTGGTCTTCTTGGCGATTTCAGTATCGCACCGGGTCTCGTTTTTCAGTATATTTTCGATTATTGAATTTTCCTATATTAAAATCATTAATTTGGAATTTTTGATGAGGGAAAATTCAAAGAAAATATTTTAAGGGTACACTATGGACGGAAATTAAATTGTCGATTATTGTTGAATTGATTGGATCAATTCTATTTATTGTTGATTATTGATAGGATCATATGTAATCTTCTCGCTATCCATTTATTGAGTATTTATTGGATGAATGTTTTATGAATGGGGATGTGGTTCATGGACTTAGTTTGAATCCTTCGTTTTATTCGATTGGGTTGTAAAGGCCGTTTTGAGCCTATTTATTTTACTAGAAATATATGTATCTAGGATGCAATTTTTCAATGTAAAATTTATATGTAATGACGAAGACCGGAGGAAGATCCGTTTCGAGAAGACGAAGATTCAAGACGAAGACTTGTAATTAGATTACGGAGTTTTTGTTTTCTAGGAACGGTCCATGAACCACATATTGGTAGCAACTAGGTTGTGAATGGTTGTTACTGTAACACCCCCAAGACATTCAGGGCATATTACAGCGCCGTGGACCCCACACTGTGTAATCCACCAGGCTAACGTACCAAACAAAACATTCGACAACGGCAAACAATCATTAATAAAACGACCATTC
The DNA here is from genome assembly GCA_033398695.1 of Orobanche coerulescens. Taxonomy (NCBI): domain Eukaryota; kingdom Viridiplantae; phylum Streptophyta; class Magnoliopsida; order Lamiales; family Orobanchaceae; genus Orobanche; species Orobanche coerulescens. Next base: position 128,084,720 of record CM065805.1, read on the forward strand.
AAATAAAAGACTACAAACCGACAAATAAAATTCTGACGTCAAATACATTTCCCCAAAATGGGAACACGACATTAACAAATTCAAACCGGAAGTACTCGAGTACTTAAACCAATTTATAACACAGAAATCCCAAAATCAGACATCAATAATAATTGACAGACAGGATACCAATAATCAACCACTGGACAATATCATGCTTGCCCATCATCTTCATACGGCTCGGGTGCTCGCTTGTCCCCACGATCAATACCTGAAATACAAAAAGTATTTCCCCCATTTAAGGGGTTAGCGACAACTGCTAGTGCAAGTACAATCCATTTGAACTACATTCTAATCATATGAATAATGCGCCAAAAATCATTTTTGAAAACGTTTTATATTCCGGAATATTTACAATGTACAATCACAAAACACATTATCTCCAACAATCATAATTCAAAGTTAACCTTGGTACGAGACTCACGGCCACCGTACCTCGCAGAGCCCCGTCGGACATCCCTGGGTGGTTAACCACAGTTCATGATACGCACACACACGGCAATACGTATCCCTAGAGGCCCCGTCGGACCGTCCCTAGGTGAACATACACATATCCATCCACAACAACCACGATACAGCCATAATTCAAACACTAGAACATGTAAACAAATGTAAAGTACTTGCCTTTGTGACATCTTCGAAGAATCGGAAGTGAAAACGACTACGGGTGATCCGAATGGAAAAGCAGCGGTTCCTAAACGAAGAATTAGCATAACTCGGTCGACGGACATCAATAATCGAAAGGAATACTCCCAAAACCCCGACTACAAATCACGACAATAGACGTTCAATCGATACGGGCGAGGGTTTATGCAAAATCTCCCCGTATCAACAATACATGGATTAATTCGAGGAAAAATGGATTGGGAATCACCCAATAACAACAATCGATAAGAAGTTTCGCAACATACATGAACAATTCGGAGTCAATCACGAAAAACCCGAAAACCCCCCAATTTATACAAGTTAGGGTTCCTGAAGAAGATACCTCGGATTCGGACGATGGAGGATGATTACGCTGATGGTGATATGTTACTACGATTCTACGGTGATGGAACACGAAAAATTCTTCAATCAAAACTGAAGAAATCGCCTCTGGAGTCGCACCGTGAAGAAAAAAACGAGAGAAAGGATAGGAAATGAGGTATTGGACCTCTGCCCGCTGTTTTAAAACAGCGGGTTGTTACGACCGTAACAGGGGGTACTTACGGCCGTAACATGGCCAACTTACGGCCGTAACTTCTGGGTGTTACGGACGTAACACCCCTACTGGAAAGTAATCTTGCGTTCTTTGTCCAAACGATTAGGACGACCCGAAACCGGACACCTTTATCGAACCAAAAATACGACTACGGAGAATATTCTATGACGAGTCTAACCATCACAATAAAACATCAATCTGACTACCCGGGAATCCGAAATACGACAACGAATATGAAATTCCCTAAACTTATAGGAAATTACGAAAATGACCCAAGCGTCCGAAAATCACGATACGACGTCGGATTTGCAAACCGAAAGTCTCCACACGACCAACTCAATCATACGAACTTGTACAAACCATGAAACCACGAAAATGAACGAGTTTTACGAGAATCGAACGTTCATACGGCAAAAAGTATCATAAAATGGAATCACGTGAAAACTTCATCAAAACTCGTCCAAATGGAAAAACTCCAAGAACAAAGTAGATTCGAAACGTCGAAACGGTTACAAGAGAGTCGATTAAAAATACACATACACCAAAAATGGAAACTGCTGAAAATGGAAAATTACGGATATTACATTCTCCCCCTCTAAAATAAAGTTTCGTCCCGAAACTTAAGAATCAAAAAGTTCGGGATGCCTTGAACGCATATCCTCCTCTAACTCCCACGTCGCTTCTTCTACTCTGTGCCTCGACCATTGCACCTTAACCAAAGGAATGGTTTTGTGCCTTAACTGTTTGTCTCGACGCTCCAAAATCTTAACGGGCCTCTCCTCAAACATAACATCCTTCTCGATCTCCACGTCTCCAAAATCAATAATGTGGGACGGGTCCGGAACATACTTCCTCAGCTGGGAGACGTGAAATACGCTATGAACATGACTCAACGACGGAGGCAAGGCCAACCGGTACGCTAACTCGCCCACTCTCTCCAATATCTCGAAAGGTCCAATATATCTCGGGCTGAGTTTCCCTTTCTTCCCAAAACGGAAAACTCCCTTCGTCGGAGACACTCTCAACAGAACATGATCTCCCACCTCAAACTCCAAGGGTCGACGCCTAACATCCGCATAAGACTTTTGTCGACTCTGAGCAGCCAACATTCTCTTTCTAATCAATTCAACTTTCTCCCTTGTCTCTAACACAAGGTCTGGCTCGGTACCAACTAGATCGGAAGGCTCATCCCAACATATCGGTGATCGGCAACGTCATCCATAAAGTGCCTCATACGGTGCCATCTTAACCGACGCATGCCAGCTATTATTATAAGTAAACTCAATTAAGGCCAAATGCTCCTCCCAGTCACTACTCCAATCTAACGGGCACGCGCGCAACAAATCCTCGAACGTCTGAATGGTACGTTCGGACTGTCCGTCAGTCTGAGGGTGGAAATGTTGGGTTTTCTATGTATCGAATACAAAATAATCGGAGTAAAAACGCAGCGGAACAATAAATGTGAAAACCCAATTTAGGATCTCATGCAGTAATTTAATTGTTTAATAAAAGAGTTAATCGAATTACCTTAATCCGATTGAACAATTCTAGATCCGGACTAGAAGTAGATGAATATCTCCTTCCTCTTTTGGTGATCCACACACGAACAATTCCACAAGCCGGATTGCTAGATCCTTACGAATAATATTGATAAATAGTACAACACAAATTCCTTACTAGAAGGATTGTACTATTGATCAAGATCAACTAAGGGAAGAGAGACGACCGACTCCGTTCTCCTACAATATGATGTAGATGGCCGATTTTTCTTCTCCTTGAAGGGCCGATTTTTAGGTCTTGTATTCTCATGACAACTCCTTGTCCAAGACCTTATATATATACTAAGTAAACCCTAGATTCAATAATCTAGTATTTGCTTAGTTGCCCCTCAACTTATTAAATAATACAATATATATAATATCAATATTATATATATTACTTATTATTTAATCTCCTTATAAATATAATATCCAATATTATATTTATTATTCCCAGTTGATATTTATTCCTACTTGTCTATAATTGTCGTATGTGTGACCCAAAAGGCTTATATTATGTTGGCAATTATTTAATACCTTATTAAATAATAAATCATAAGCGACCTCTAGCAAGACATTATGATTACCCAAATAATATAAGTTAATAGTCCATTAAACCTTTTAACGTGTCAAATCCCTTTGTCACGCGATATAATATTTGAACTAAGTCATGGAGTCTGTCATACTTATTTATGTTCAATTGCTTTCTCGATCTTAAGTAGATGATTGAATCAAATGACTCTTCATTTGAGCATGGCCATGCATTTCCTTGATCCTACTTATCGAGGGGCCCAATGAGATATCTCTCTCACTTAAGAGAGGGACAAATCCCCATCTTGATTATTCATTGCCCTCTACATGACTCCCACTAATCCCGATCGCTAACCTTTATGATCACCATGTTTCGAGATGACGTTGGATTACGTCAAGGCATAGCGATTATCATGTTGGACTCTATGATAATCTCGGGTTCAAGGATTTATTGACATCTTGTATTGAGATTCACTTATGACATTTCCATGCGGTGATCTCAATGCGGGTCGGTCCAGATTAGTTCTCCAACCAATACCCATAAGATTGATCCGTAACATACGCATAATCATAAGATTATTATCAATCAAAATTATAATAGTATTTAAATAACTTGAGTCTCTACTAAAATATATTTTACAATGGACATTTGAATAATCTTATTATTCGTGAATAACTATTATTCGATTATTATAATATTAAAACATGCACACATTATAATAATCAACGAGAAATAAATGATATCAAATAACTTTATTTAAATGTGACAATTACAAATCTAGGCACATCGAATGTCCTAGGGCACTATTCCCAACAATCTCCCACTTGCACTAGGACCATTCATACATGACTTTTAGTCCTATCGCTCTAGCATGCTCAACATGCTTTCCTTGTGAGAGAGGCTTGGTAAGTGGATCTGCAACATTCTCTTCTGTTGCTACTTTGCATATTGTAATATCTCCTCGTCTGACGATCTCTCTGACTAGGTGATATTTTCTGAGTATATGTTTGGAATTATGATGGGACCTAGGCTCTTTAGCTTGTGCAATAGCACCATTATTGTCACAATAAAGGCTTATGGGACCCTGGATGGTTGGCACCACTCCTAGTTCGGTAACGAACTTCTTGATCCATACGGCTTCCTTAGCTGCATCCGATGCTGCCAGGTACTCAGCTTCTGTAACAGAATCAGCAACCGTGCTTTTCTTGGAACTCTTCCAACTCACAACACCTCCATTCAATACAAACACATAACCAGTTTGCGATTTGAAATCGTCTCTGTCGGTTTCGAAACTTGCATCGGCGTAACCTCTTACAGCCAGCTCGTTTCCCACCCCTCCATAAACAAGGAAATCATCCTTAGTTCTTCTCAAGAACTTTAGGATGGTTTTCACTGCTGTCCAGTGACTTTCACCTGGATTCGATTGGTATCGACTTGTCATACTAAGAGCAAACGATACATCTGGTCGAGTACAAATCATGGCATACATGATCGATCCAATAGCCGAAGCGTATGGTATCTTGCCCATACGGGCTCGCTCATCAGGAGTCTTAGGACTCTGAGTCTCACTCAGATGAATGCCATGTGACATTGGCAAGAGTCCTCTCTTGGAGTCTTGCATATTGAACCTCTTCAATATTTTATTAATGTATGTACTTTGACTCAGACCAATCAATCTCTTTGATCTATCTCTATAGATCTTTATCCCAAGAATGTAAGCAGCTTCTCCTAAGTCTTTCATTGAGAAACAACTTCCCAACCAAGTCTTGGTATGCGCAAGGTGGGAATGTCATTTCCAATGAGTAATATGTCATCTACATATAAGACTAAGAAAACAACTATTCTCCCACTAACCTTCTTGTACACACAAGGTTCATCTTCATTTTGAATGAACCCAAACTCTTTGACAGTTTCATCAAAACGAAGATTCCAGCTCCGAGAAGCCTGCTTCAACCCATAAATGGATCTTTGAAGCTTGCAAACCTTTTTAGAATTTTCTGGATGAACAAAACCTTCAGGTTGTGTCATATACACATCCTCGAGTAAGTTTCCATTAAGGAATGCTGTTTTGACATCCATTTGCCATATTTCATAATCATAGTATGCGGCAATGGCAAATAAAATTCTAATTGATTTAAGCATGACTACTGGCGAAAAGGTCTCATCATAGTCAACACCATGAATCTGTCTATAACCTTTTGCCACTAGTCTAGCTTTATAGGCTTGCAGATTATCATCCATGTCTTTCTTCTTTTTATAGACCCATTTGCACCCAATGGTTTTAACACCCTCAGGTGGATCTATCAAGTTCCAAACTTGATTGTCATACATGGACTGCATCTCTGACTTCATGGCTTCTAGCCATTCCTCGGACTCGTCCCGGCGGCTCAGATAGGTACTAGGCTCATCATCTATGAGCGATGCATCATCATCCTGCATTACGAGATAACCATATCTCTCGGGTTCATGTCGCATCCTATCGATCTGCGTGGGACTTGTGTACTTTGAATGGGCTCTTCAACCGTTTGTTGAGCTTGTTCGGTTTCCATCGGTGAAGCGATGTCTTCTTGTGGTTCTCGAGTTTCCTCGAGAATTACTCTTCTCCCACTGTCTCTTTGGAAATAAATTCCCTTTCTAAGAATACGGATTTCGAGCAACAAACACTTTGTTCTCTGCGGGCTTGTAAAAGTAATATCCTTTAGTTTCCTTAGGATATCCCACAAATAAACATCTTTCAGATCTGGCCGCGTTGTCAAACACTTGGCGCCTTACGAACGCTTCGCAACCCTGCATCTTTAGAAAAGACAAGTTTGGTCTTTTACCGTCCATTTCTCAAATGGTGTCTTTTCAACCGCTTTAGATGGAACACGGTTAAGGGTGAATGCCGCTTTCTAAGGCGTGGCCCCAAAATGATAATGGAAGCTCTGTTCGACTCATCATGGATCGAACCATATCTAATAAAGTTCGATTCCTCCTCTCGGACACTCGTTATCCGAGGTGTGCCGGAGGAGTAAGTTGCGAAACAATTCCACAACTCCTAAGATGATCATCGAATTCTTGGCTCAAGTATTCCCACCTCGATCTGATCGAAGGGCTTTAATTGTCTTGCCAAGTTGATTCTCAGACTTCATTCTCGAATATTTTGAACATTTCAAAAGATTCATGTTTATACTTCATAAGATAAACATATCCATATCGGCTAAAATCATCGGTGAATGTAATGAAGTATTGGTATCCGCCTCGCATGAGTGCTAAGAGGTCCGCATACATCGCATGTATTAGGCCTAATAGATCACTAGCCCTTTCTCCATGACCGGTGAAAGGATTCTTCGTCATCTTGCCCAATAAACAAGATTCGCATGTCCCATATGATTTATAGTCAAAAGAGTCTAAAAGTCCATCATTATGGAGTTTAGAAATGCGTTTCTCGTTTATGTGACCAAGTCGACAATGCCATAAGTAAGTCGGATTAGAATCATTGAGCTTAGGTTTCTTGGATGCAATGTTATAGACTTCCAAAGTGTCGGACTCATCTAAATCAATATTGTAAAGGCTGTATAACTTTGCGGTACCATAAAGCAAGTCATCAAAGAAAATACGAATGATCTTATTCTTAATAAGAAAAGCGTAACCTTCACAATCTAATGTAGAACCGAAATAATATTCCTATTCATAGCGGGAACATAATAGCAATTGTTCAAAACTAACAAAAGCCCATTGGGCAAAACTAGATCATAAGTTCCTACGGCTAGTGCGGCAACTCTTGCTCCATTGCCAACTCTTAGATCTACTTCCCCTTTCTTCATTCTCTCTTTGCTCAACCCCGCACATTTGTACAAATGTGAGATCCACATCCGATCTAATACCCGGGAGTTAGAGGTAGATAAGTTAACTTCTATAACAAATATACTGTGGCAGTCTCACCGCCTTGGTACGCTTTAGCTCTTCCAAGTAAATCTTGCAATTTCTTTTCCGGTCTGGTTTATTGCAATGATGGCAATTTCCATCTTTGGGAGCTTTAGCCTTGAAACCCGGCCTAGTAGGGTCTTTAGATTTGGCAACTTTTGCCTTACCCTTGCCCTTGCCTTTGTTCTTAAAGGATTTCCCTTTCGACCATCAACACATGGTTTGGTTTCTTCTTAATATTCTCGCTCACCGTTTTAAGCATCCCATGCAACAAAGAATGGACTTCTCCATCTCATTCATATTATAGTTCATAATGAACTGACCGAAACTTTCGGTAATGAGTTTAGGATCACATCCGTGGAGTGCTCCTTAGAAAGTGGAAAACCAAGCCTTTCAAGATGATCAATATATCCTTTCATCTTGAGCACGTGAGCACCGAGATGTCCCTCAACCATATAGCAAGCATACAAGGATTGAAAGGTCTCATACCTCTCTTGCCTAGCATGCTTCGAGAAAGTTTCCTTGAGGTGAGCATTTAGCTCATAAGCTTCCATTTCCTCCATTCTTCAAGTTCGGACAAATGGTGGCCAACATAAGACAACCGACATCAATGGAATCATCACAATGTTTCTTCCATTTGTCTTTTGTTGCTTTATTTGCATTGTCAGCTGGCTCATCGGGAATTTCTTCCTCAAGAACATACAGCTTTCTTTCTTGCTTGAGAACTATTCTCAGGCTCCGGATCCAATCCAGATAGTTGCTGCCATTTTCTTTCAGCTTGTCCTTCTCAAGGACGGATCGCAGTGAAATGGTGGATTGATTAGTGCATAATTGATCTAAAATTCATATACAAAATATTCATTTTTCCGGGCATAATTGTACTGATTTGTGATTAAAAATATATATTTTACAGATATGTCCAAACATGAGCTAAAAATGGTTATTTTAGACATCGACATGAAGCATCAAAAAGGACGGAAAACAAGATCAAATCCAACGACGGAATTTTTCCAGACAAACGACCATACAAAACGGCGCAAAATGGACCGTGTTCGCCGACCGTTTCACATACGGCGCAAAAGAGGCCGTGTCTTGGGCCGTTTCACACACGGCCGGCATTTAGCGCCGTGTCCTCACGCGTATTCGGAAAAGACCGAGTCACCACAAACGGCGCACAACACGGGGCAACCGGGCCGTTTTACATCGCCGCTTTTCAAGAGATGCCATGCAAAATTAGTCCATTTTTGACCAACTTGTGAACTCAACCACAAGATATTTTTATGGTCAAAAATCTGAAAAATCAAAGTCATGGGTGAAGTGTGAACAAAGAATTAAAAATGATAATACAATAGATATTTTGAATTAAATAATCAATTGTATTCTTGAAAATCACCTATAAAAGGGCATCTTCACCCATTGCAAAATCACTCCACATTCTTACCAAGAAATCCTCAACTTCTTGCTAAGAAATACTCCTTTCCTTTAGCAATATATTTTCCTTAGAACTTTCAATTTTAGTTTGTATTTTATTTTTGGTTTGAAGTTTTTCTTTCATTTAGTTTGTAATTGAAAAGTGCTTGATCAATAAGCACTTAGTATTTTACTTTCAATTTTGGTAAGCTTGTAACCTTTAAACAAGTTTGAAGTTATATTTTGAAGTTTGTTTCTTGCACTTTGATTCATCATATTCAAATAAGTTTTATCTATTGTCATTAAGTTCTAGTAATTAAAAGTTTATATATATATATATATTATGTATATCAATTATTTCTATTATAATTTTAGTTTGTATAAACCAATGAGTAGCTAATCTTTCTTCCTAGGGAAGGGGATTTCTATTAGGTTATATATTGAGTATTTGATTGATTTACACTATTTTGATTAAAAAGGACTAATTGGTTTAAATAGAGATTGATCATATCCTATTTCTACTAATGAAATCTCCTTGATTGATTGTTGAGTGAATTGAAACATATCTCTTCAATCTATCAAGTGTTAATCTTGTTATCAACATCTTAAGATTGCGAAAGTGGTTAAGACATCTTTGATTACGAAAGTACAGAGGTGAAAAGTTGATTACTCGATAAACATTCGTTTTTCTTTTATATCCGTGTAAATCAATCCCTATACTTAATTAAAAACCTAATTTAATGAACCCGTAATCCCCTAGATTTTATAAATTCCCAACTCATTTTAATTCTATTCATTTTCACTAGTTAAAAATAGTCTAGTATAAAAATAGTTTTCTTAAAACTAGTAGTATTAAAAATAGTCTTAATATAAATAGTCTTAATATAAATAGTCTAGTATAAATAGTCTACTAAAAATAGTCTAGTTAAAAATAGTCTTAATATAAATAGTCTAGTATAAATAGTCTAGTATAAATAATCTTAATATAAATAGTCTAGTATAAATAGTCTTGTTAAAAATAGTCTTATAAAAATAGTCTTATTAAAAATAGTTTAAATTAAAAATAGTGCATTTTAATTTAATTAATATTTAAAAACCCAATAATCTATTTTAGTATTTATTTCTCGCAATTTGTAACAAAAAAATTATACGAAGCCCTGTTGGACAATCCTCGAGAGAAAAGACCTTGGTAGAACTCACCACAAACTACTTCTACCTCGTATATATTTGCGAGCGACTCAAGAACTCCTATTTTTAGGATAAGTTTTCCGCCGATCAAATTTTGGCGCCGTTGCCGGGGATTGTTTTAGGCCAAATATAATTTTTGTATACTTTTATTTATATCTTGTGATTTAATCTTTTTTTTTTATTTCTTGCATCTTTTATTCATCTTGTTCTTAATTTTTTTTTTTAAGGTGCGCTGAACTGTTTTCTAGTCTATGCAGGGCCGTAGGTCTCTTGCAAGAACCTTGGTACCATACAACGAAAACGTTCATCCCGATTATCGAGTTGGAGATAACCTGGAAGATATTAGCAGTGAAGGAGAATTTTTGATGAAGAAAACACTGAATCTTCCTATCAAGAAGAAAAGTTAAACGAAGAACATATGGCAGACCAACAAACTTTGAAAGATTTTGCTAGACCGGTGATCGGTACAACAACGTCATGCATACAACTTGGCCAGACAGCACGAAATTATGAATTGAAATCCATTCATTTCAACCAACTCCCATCTTTTTATGGGATGCCAAACGAGGATCCTTTAAGTTTTATTCGTGATTTTTACTCGGTTGTCAATACCTTTCCATTACAACAATTGACCGAGGATCAATTAAAAATGAGGTGTTTTCCTTACACTTTAAAAGATCGAGCAAAAACATGGATTATGACGTTGCCACCAAATTCATTGGCTACTTGGGATGATGTGTGCAACAAATTCATGTCTAAATTTTATCCACATCATAAAACGGCGGATCTAAGGACCAAAATTGCGGCTTTTACGCAATCGGAGGGTGAACAATTTTTTGAAGCATGGGATCGGTTCAAAACTCTTTTACTAGCATGCCCCCATCATCATTATCCTTTACCTGTTTGAGTCAAACTTTTTATGATGGGCTAACTCATAATTGCCAATTTATCGTTGACAATGCACTGGGGAGATATAGGAACACTAACGGCGCAAGCCGCTTATGATTTGTTTGAAAAACTTGTTATATCCTCCCAGCAAAAGAGTGCACGAGGCAGGAGAGTCGGAGCTAATGAAGTAAATTCCACCAGCGATCTCACTGCGCAAATTGCCGAGCTAACCAAACAAGTCCAACGACTTACAACTCAAGGAATTTCTCAACCACCCACAGTCATGCCATCTCAAGAAGTATTTTTCGCCGGTGGTGAATATAGTCATGCACCCAACATCAATCCCCGACGAACCCTGAAGAGGTAAATGCTTTAAATAATTTTTACCAACGCCCCAGAAATGACCCTTTTTCTGAAACCTATAATCCCGGTTGGCGAAATCACCCTAATTTCTCTTGGGGTGGGAATCATCACCAACAACCACCACCTCCTCAACATCAAAATTTGCAACAACCATATCAAAGACCGAACCAATTCCAAGGGTCGCCTCAAACCAACCCGAAAACCCTCATTAGAAGAAACACTTCAATCATTCATCCAAAACTCGGATCGAAGATTTGAAGCAATGGAAGCATCGAGAAACGAGTCGAAACTCAAGTCGGGCAACTAGCAAATCAAGCGCAAAATAACCAGAAGGGAGGTTACCAAGTCAACCCGAACAAGCTAAAGCTATCACCACGCCGAGAACTGGTAAGATTTATAACAATCAAGTTGATTCCCCTTCTAATGATGATATTTCAATTATTGCAGAAACAAGGACGAATATAAGGAGTCAAATGAAAATTCTAAAGAAAAAGACACAATCCCAACAAACCACAAATCTACAAATCCATACAAACCCCCAATACCTTTTCCAAGTCGACAAAAATGAAAAACTTGAGAAGCAATTTCTAAAATTTTTTGATATGTTGTCCAAAGTAAATGTAAACCTTCCTTTATTGGAAGTAATAAAAAGTGTCCCAGCATACGGAAAATTTTTCAAAGAATTACTCACGGATAAAAAGAAGTTTGGATATAGAGAAAAAATCATTGTCTCAGAGGTTATGTCTGCATTGCTCCAACAACGATTACCTCCCAAGCAAAGTGATCCAGGTAGCTTCATCATAAATATCGCTATGGGAAACGGTAAGAAGACCACTGGTATGCTTGATCTTGGAGCAGGTATAAATTTGATGCCATTATATATTTTTGAGCAACTTGATCTTGGTGAACTTAGCCCAACTAAAATATGTTTACAATTGGCCGATAGATCGCTTCGTTATCCTGTTGGAATTATCGAAGATATTTTGGTTGACATAGAGGGGCTTATTATTCCAGGAGATTTTGTTGTCTTAGAAATGGGACAATGTCTAGAAAATGGAAAAGATCATTCTATTTTATTGGGAAGACCTTTCATGGCTACCGCTGAAACAATAATTGATGTTAAAAGAGGAAAATTAACCATGAGTGTGTTAAATGAAACCGTGACATTTTCTGTGTTTAATTCGCCCCCTGTTCCTAGTTACGATTTATACGAGGAGTGTGCTTTTGTTGATATTATTGACAATTCTGTAGAAACTCTCATTATACAGGAACAAGTAATGGAATGTTCAAAGCTTAACCGGAAGTTGAAGGAGAAGTGTGCGAAAATCTCTTACAGGGATTAAGATAGATAGTCCGAGTCGTTAATGGATAGCAAAGAAAAAGAAATACCGGAGCTTAAAGAATTGCCTAAGCATTTAAAATATGTTTTTCTTGAAGAGGGAAATAAAAACCCGTAATTATTAATGCAATTGAACAAAGATGAAGAATTTCTTTTAATAGAAGTTTTAAAAAAATGCAAAGAGGCAATAGGATGGGGTTTGAGTGATATTAAGGGAATTAGCCCTTCAACATGTATGCACAAAATAATCCTAGAAGAGGGGGAAAAACCAAGAAGAGAAGCACAACGAAGATTAAATCCCAATATGCTAGAGGTAGTAAAAAAGGAAATTTTAAAATTACTAGCTGAGGGAATTATTTATCCGATTGCGGATAGTGAATGGGTAAGCCCGATACATGTGGTGCCTAAGAAAAGTGGCATAACAGTGATTGAAAATGATAAGGGAGAGCTAGTACCAACGAGGGTAACAACCGGGTGGCGGATGTGCATTGATTATCGAAAATTAAATGCCGCCACCAAAAAGGATTATTTTCCTCTACCTTTTATTGACCAAATGCTTGATAAACTTGCAGGGACACAAATTCTCTGCTTTTCTTGATGGCCTTTCAGGTATTATCAAGTGGCGATTGCACCCGAGGACCAATCAAGACCACATTCACATGCCCTTTTGGAACTTTTGCTTGTCGAAGAATGCCCTTTGGATTATGCAATGCACCAGAACTTTTCAAAGGTGCATGTTGTCAATTTTCTCGGATATGATCGGCGATTCTATTGAGGTATTTATGGATGACTTTTCGATTTGGATCATCTTTTGATGATTGCTTAAATAAATTGACCAAAGTACTTGAACGTTGTATTGAAAGCCATTTAACTCTCGGTTGGGAAAAAGTCATTTTATGACAGAAAGTGGAATTGTGCTAGGCCATGTGGTGTCAAATCATGGAATTGAAGTCGACAAAGCAAAAATTGATGTCATTCAAAAATTACCGCCACCAAACAATGTAAAGGCAATCAGAGCTTTTTAGGACATGCCGGTTTTTATAGAAGGTTTATCAAAGATTTTTCAAAAATAAGTAAACCTCTATGCACTTTGCTTACCAAAGATGTTTCTTTCATTTTCGATGACGCTTGTCTCGACGCTTTTAAAACCTTGAAAGAGAAACTAACCACGGCACCAATCGTAATTGCCCCCGATTGGTCTTTACCTTTTGAAATTATGTGCGATGCATCCGACCGAAATTGTTAGTGCGCTTTGGGCCAAAGAATTGATAAAATTCTAATTGTAGTTTATTACGCTAGTCTACAATTAAATGATGCGCAGTTAATTATACGACAACCGAGAAAGAATTATTAGTCGTGGTTTTCTCACCGGATAAATTTAGATCTTATATTGTAGGATCTAAAGTGATTGTACATTCGCACCATGCGGCTTTACGACATCTGTTGAAAAAGCAACAAGCGAAACCTCGGTTGATTCGGTGGATTTTAATGCTTCAAGAATTTAATGTGGAAATAAAGGATCGAAAAGGAAGTGAAAATGTGGTCGCACCATTTGTCTCGTTTAAAAATAACAAGAAATAGATAACAAACATGAACAAATTGTGGACTCTTTTCCACATGAAAATCTATTTAAAATTTCTTCGGTACCTTGGTTTGCGAGATATTGTGAATTATTTGGTTTGTGAAATGCTCCCAACTAACATTTCTTACCAAGAAAAGAAAAGGTTTTTATCATCATGCAAAAACTACTGGGACGAACCATGCCTTTTTCGATTATGCAAAGATGAAATCATGAGGCGATGTGTCCTTAAGATGAGCAACAAAGTGTACTAACCTTTTGCCACGAACTTCATTGCGGAGGACATTTTGGCGGACAAAAGACCGCACAAAAAATTCTCCAACTGGTTTGTATTGGCCATCCTTATTTAAAGACGCATATCATTTTTGTGTTCGGTCGATAGGTGTCAACGAACCGTAATATCGGAAAAGAAATGAGATGCCCTCACGATCAATTTGGTCGTAGAAATTTTTGATGTATGGGAATTGATTTTATGGGACCATTCACTAAATCTGAAATTTTGAGTACATTCTTTTAGCAATCGATTATGTATCCAAGTGGGTTGAGGCAATCCCCACAAGGACTAATGATGCTAATATTGTTGTTAAGTTTGTACAGAATACATAATCACCGTTCGGATTTCCCAAGGCAATAATCGGTGATGGGGATCTCACTTCGCAACAAGTTATTTGACAAGCTTATGGCCAAAAATGGCATAAATCACAAAATTGCAACTCCCTACCATCCACAAACGTCGGTCAAATAAACAAGCAACCGACAAATAAAAGGGATCTTGGAAAAAGCGTGCGCCCAACTCGAAAAGATTGGGCTGAAAATTGGTCGATGCACTTTGGGCATACCGAACAAAGATACAAGAGTCCATTGGGAATGAGCCCTTACCGTCTAGTCTATGGAAAAATTGTCACCTTCCGGTTGAAATCGAACATAAAGCTTATTGGGCAATTAAGGCCGTTTCAATGGAATTGAAAAAGCCGGACAGAAAGATCGCTACAAATATCCGAACTAGACGAGTTAAGAAACGAAGCATACGAGAACTCTCGATTTACAAAGACAAAGTCAAGAGACTTCATGACCGGAAACTTACCCTCAAACACCTTGAACCAGGTACGAAAGTACTTTTATTTAATTCTCGTTTGCGATTATTTCCAGGTAAGCTAAAATCACGCTGGACGGGACCCTTCGAGATTGAGGAAGTATTTCCATACGGAGTAATCAGACTGATAAATCCTCAAACCAAAGAGTCATTTCAGGTGAACGGACACAGGGTAAAGCCTTATTTTGAAAATCAGAAAATTCCTCACGGAGAGAGCATAACCCTTGAAGATCCGTCGCACGACTAAAACAGGAAGTTGTCAAGCTAATGACATTAAACAAGCCCTTATTGGGAGGGAACCCAATTTATTTTTTTTTTTTTTTTTTATTTATAAAAAAAAAAAAAAAAAAAAAAAAAAAAAAAAAAAAAAAAAAAAAAAAAATTAAATGATGGCAGCTTAAGGAGTTTCTTCTTAATCTCTTGACGCGCATCTATTCGCGATTTATGTATTGCTGTAATTTTTATTTCGTGCTTTGCTTTTTTTTTTTTTAAAAACTTTGATGGCAGCGTAAGGCGACTCTTCGGACTTTCTTGATGCGCATCTAAAAAATTATGTTATACTTACGAGTAGATTTTATTTTCTTTTGTGTGTGCCTCGTATATTTATTCTCTTGCAGATTCTAAAAGGCGTTAGGCTCAGACATCAACTTTTTTAACAGGGAGTATTCTGCTTTTCTGCATTGATTTTTATTTTTTATTTTATAAACTGAGGACAGTTTTATTTTCAAGTTTGGGGGTGGTTTGTTGTAGTATGTTTTAGTGTGTTAGTATTTTGGTGTGTTTTTATTTGCCTTAAATTTTTTATTTTAGTATATATATATATATATAGTATTTTGATTTGTGAGATTTCTAGATCTGGCCATAAACACCAATAAATTAACTATATACAAGCTTCTAAAATTGTTTTAACCGGTAAAAAAATTGTATATTCCAAAAAAAATTTTTTGAGCCTTAATCTCTCTTTCCAAGCCTTGTAATTATCATATAAAATCGAGTCATTCGTTATCTTGAGAAAAGAAGAATCAATTGGTTGATGAAAAATAAAACTGAAATTTACTTAATTTGTGGAGTTTTTGATTTTTCATGCTTAACTAAAAAATGATTTTCTGCAAAAATTCTATTCCCTAAAAAAATAGGTGTCATTGGTGAAAAGAGCTACACGTTAGCAAATAACGGTGTGAAAGCTATCACATAAAAAAATAAATGACGAAAAGGAGAAGTGTTGAGCAAGAATAAATGCCTAATTTTGGAAGTCTTAAATTTTGCGAAAAATAAAGGACTAACCATTGTTGGTGCGTAGTCGCCGTCTCGAAAAATTGGTGAAAAGAGCTACACGTTAGCAAATAACGGTGTGAAAGCTATCACCTTTTTACGAAAGAAAAATAATGAGATAGAAATTGTGTTAGTGAAAAGAGCTACACGTTAGCAAATAACGGTGTGAAAGCTATCACTAAAAGGGATGTAGTTTATGAGCAGATTTGAATTAATTAGCAGCTGAATTTCAATACACTCAATTTTGTGAAAATCACAATATTTGATGACGCCGATGAAATTCTTCTTCATATTGAGTCGAAAAATAAACGAGTGATCGAGAGCAACCATTAAAGGGAGTCGTGTGAAGTCACGAGTGGGAAAGAAATAATCAACATTTAGGGGGGGAAACCTTGCATTTTGGAATTACAAAAATAAAAACCGTGTTTTAACTTCAAAATCGTTAGTAGATTTATTTTGAATCTTGATTCATTTTCTATCTACTGTATAAAGTTGGTTATTGTGTATTAATGGCATTTTGATCTCTTTTTATCTTTATATATAATTATTTTTCTTAAATTTGTGTGTATTATTTTTATTTATTTTTATTTTATGTCTTATTTTAATTTTTATTTTGTGTGTGATTAATAAAGAGTCTTGCTCGGGACTAGCAAGAATTTAAGTGTGGGGTATTTGATTAGTGCATAATTGATCTAAAATTCATATACAAAATATTCATTTTTCCGGCATAATTGTACTGATTTGTGATTAAAAATATATATTTTACAGATATGTCCAAACATGAGCTAAAAATGGTTATTTTACAGACATCGACATGAAGCATCAAAAAGGACGGAAAACAAGATCAAATCCAACGACGGAATTTTTCCAGACAAACGACCATACAAAACGGCGCAAAATGGACCGTGTTCGCCGATGATTTCACATACGGCGCAAAAGAGGCCGTGTCTTGGGCCGTTTCACACACGGCCGGCATTTAGCGCCGTGTCCTCACGCGTATTCCGGAAAAAGACCGAGTCACCACAAAACGGCGCACAACACGGGCAACCGGGCCGTTTACATCGCCGCTTTTTCAGATGCCATGCAAAATTAGTCCATTTTTGACCAACTTGTGAACTCAACCACAAGATATTTTTATGGTCAAAAATCTGAAAAATCAAAGTCATGGGTGAAGTGTGAACAAAGAATTAAAAATGATATTACAATAGATATTTTGAATTAAATAATCAATTGTATTCTTGAAAATCACCTATAAAAGGGCATCTTCACCCATTGCAAAATCACTCCACATTCTTACCAAGAAATCCTCAACTTCTTGCTAAGAAATACTCCTTTCCTTTAGCAATATATTTTCCTTAGAACTTTCAATTTTAGTTTGTATTTTATTTTTGGTTTGAAGTTTTTCTTTCATTTAGTTTGTAATTGAAAAGTGCTTGATCAATAAGCACTTAGTATTTTACTTTCAATTTTGGTAAGCTTGTAACCTTTAAACAAGTTTGAAGTTATATTTTGAAGTTTGTTTCTTGCACTTTGATTCATCATATTCAAATAAGTTTTATCTATTGTCATTAAGTTCTAGTAATTAAAAGTTTATATATATATATATTATGTATATCAATTATTTCTATTATAATTTTAGTTTGTATAAACCAATGAGTAGCTAATCTTTCTTCCTAGGGAAGGGGATTTCTATTAGGTTATATATTGAGTATTTGATTGATTTACACTATTTTGATTAAAAGGACTAATTGGTTTAAATAGAGATTGATCATATCCTATTTCTACTAATGAAATCTCCTTGATTGATTGTTGAGTGAATTGGAAACATATCTCTTCAATCTATCAAGTGTTAATCTTGTTATCAACATCTTAAGATTGCGAAAGTGGTTAAGACATCTTTGATTACGAAAGTAGAGGTGAAAAGTTGATTACTCGATAAACATTCGTTTTTCTTTTATATCCGTGTAAATCAATCCCTATACTTAATTAAAAACCTAATTTAATGAACCCGTAATCCCCTAGATTTTATAAATTCCCAACTCATTTTAATTCTATTCATTTTCACTAGTTAAAAATAGTCTAGTATAAAAATAGTTTTCTTAAAACTAGTAGTATTAAAAATAGTCTTAATATAAATAGTCTTAATATAAATAGTCTAGTATAAATAGTCTACTAAAAAATAGTCTAGTTAAAAATAGTCTTAATATAAATAGTCTAGTATAAATAGTCTAGTATAAATAATCTTAATATAAATAGTCTAGTATAAATAGTCTTGTTAAAAATAGTCTTATAAAAATAGTCTTATTAAAAATAGTTTAAATTAAAAATAGTGCATTTTAATTTAATTAATATTTAAAAACCCAATAATCTATTTTAGTATTTATTTCTCGCAATTTGTAACAAAAAAATTATACGAAGCCCTGTTGGACAATCCTCGAGAGAAAAGACCTTGGTAGAACTCACCACAAACTACTTCTACCTCGTATATATTTGCGAGCGACTCAAGAACTCCTATTTTTAGGATAAGTTTTCCGCCGATCATGGATGTGTTGTTTGATGCCATTCTACAAAATTCAATATGCAAAATATTTAGTCACATTATTTTATTTCTCGAAAAATACTCCCACTAAAACAAAGTACCCTCAATTTACAACATTTGTAATTTTAGTGGGCTAAGATCCCATTTCGTACAATCCTAAACTCAGCTTTGGCATGACGCTTAGAATTGAACTACTTTAGGTGGATAACTCTTTATCGATTACATCATATGTAACTCTTAGATTATATCATGGGATTTGGCATCGTATGCCCAAGCATGTTATAATCCCATCTTATGCCTTAAGGTTCAAAACTATTTTGATTTCCAAATTCATTAAACGTATAGGTATCACCATTACCTATCCTACCTTACTAAGATAATCCGAGTGCCCGGCTTTGGCATGACCCACTCATGATGATCGAAGTCTTGATAGGTGTTTTACAAATGAACGGCATTAAAATTTTAACGAGGATTTTTATCCTATGTTAATGTCTATGTTTGCTAACATACATCTAAACATACATAGCATCACATACATGCATAAATTTAAACATACATCGCATCACATGACAATAAAGCATAGGACCGTGTATAGCATGACCATAATCCTAACGTGATTTTCATGAGCCAACATGAAAATCACAAAGGTCATCTAAAGGGTTAAATATGGTATTCATTGATCTTCCAACTCCTTGGAACATCATACGCGATCAATTTGCTCCTCGAGTCCATCTATCTCGTCCTTCTTGTCTTCATTACATTAATGAAATTTAATACTACACTAATAAATTAAATTACAAGAAGTACAAACGACACGCAGCCGTAAAATAATAAACAATTTAAATAGACGACTCGCAGCCGTAAAACCAATTATAATTAAACGACACGCAGGCCGTAAAACCAACCCATAAGAAATTAAATTATCCAATCACATTGGTCAATTTATGGTCATGCCATACACCACACACATACCATAAATAATTATCAAATAATTAATAAAACATGTAATTATAGAAATTAAAATCTTTCTACATCGGACTAAAGAGTAATCATGGACCAAAAATAAACAAACTGAGTCACATAGCCCGGATGGCCGAACACCTTCACCCGCACATGGTCACGCGTGTTCAAAACCCGCCGGCCGCAAAAAAGCATTTTAAAACATTAATTTTAATTTTAGAAAACAGGTTAATCACAAAACCACTGAACAATATTTACAAAAATTGCTCCAGCCCAGACGGTTTGGGCGAGGTTTATGGCGCGATCCCCGCGGGATCGATTCCCTCCGACAGCTGGGTACTATTTTTGCGATTTAATCGCTGGACGCGGGTCCGGGTCCGACCCGGATCCAACCCAAACCTGTCCGAACATACCCATCTCATTGTCTTGCTCAGAATCGCTCGAGAGCAGCTTTATCCAAAAATCCGTAAAATTAATTTTTGACGATCCGATTTAATCAAATTAAACCAGAAAAATTATTTTATAAAATCTATATTTTATAAACATAATCAAGAACATAATTTACACATAAACATGTTCTACACAAACAATTAAATTACTTGCAAGTTGGCTCTGATACCACTGTTGGGTTTTCTATGTATCGAATACAAAATAATCGGAGTAAAAACGCAGCGGAACAATAAATGTGAAAACCCAATTTAGGATCTCATGCGGAATTTAATTGTTTAATAAATGATTTAATGTAATTACCTTAATCCTATTGAACAATTCTAGATCCGGACTAGAAGTAGATGAATATCTCCTTCCTCTTTTGGTGTTCCTGACACGAACAATTCCTGACGCCTGATTGCTAGTTCTCATTTAATAATATTGATAAA
This sequence comes from Orobanche coerulescens, assembly GCA_033398695.1. Taxonomy (NCBI): domain Eukaryota; kingdom Viridiplantae; phylum Streptophyta; class Magnoliopsida; order Lamiales; family Orobanchaceae; genus Orobanche; species Orobanche coerulescens. The sequence continues at coordinate 128,105,445 of CM065805.1, forward strand.
TAGTACAACACAAATTCCTTACTAGAAGGATTGTACTATTGATCAAGATCAACTAAGGGAAGAGAGACGACCGACTCCGTTCTCCTACAATATGATGTAGATGGCCGATTTTTCTTCTCCTTGAAGGGCCGATTTTTAGGTCTTGTATTCTCATGACAACTCCTTGTCCAAGACCTTATATATATACTAAGTAAACCCTAGATTCAATAATCTAGTATTTGCTTAGTTGCCCCTCAACTTATTAAATAATACAATATATATAATATCCAATATTATATATATTACTTATTATTTAATCTCCTTATAAATATAATATCCAATATTATATTTATTATTCCCGATTGATATTTATTCCTACTTGTCTATAATTGTCGTATGTGTGACCCAAAAAGGCTTATATTATGTTGGCAATTATTTAATACCTTATTAAATAATAAATCATAAGCGACCTCTAGCAAGACATTATGATTACCCAAATAATATAAGTTAATAGTCCATTAAACCTTTTAACGTGTCAAATCCCTTTGTCACGCGATATCATATTTGAACTAAGTCATGGAGTCTGTCATACTTATTTATGTTCAAATGCTTTCTCGATCTTAAGTAGATTGATTGAATCAAATGACTCTTCATTTGAGCATGGCCATGCATTTCCTTCGGTCCTACTTATCGAGGGGCCCAGCAGATATCTCTCTCACTTAAGAGAGGGACAAATCCCCATCTTGATTATTCATTGCCCTCTACATGACTCCCACTAATCCCGATCGCTAACCTTTATGATCACCATGTTTCGATGACGTTGGATTACGTCAAGGCATAGCAGTTATCATGTTGGACTCTATGATAATCTCGGGTTCAAGGATTTATTGACATACCGTATTGAGATTCACTTATGACATTTCCATGCGGTGATCTCAATGCGGGTCGGTCCAAGATAGTTCTCCAACCAATACCCATAAGATTGATCCGTACCATACGCATAATCATCCGATGATTATCAATCAAACTTATACTAGTATATTAATCACTTGAGTCTCTACTCAACGCGATTTTACCAGGGACATTTGAATAATCTTATTATTCGTGAATAACTATTATTCGATTATTATAATATTAAAACATGCACACATTATAATAATCAACGAGAAATAAATGATATCAAATAACTTTATTTAAATGTGACAATTACAAATCTAGGCACATCGAATGTCCTAGGGCACTATTCCCAACAGGAAAGATGTACTCAAACGCAACCGTGTCCCCAATGCCTTATGTACCGCCTGCCAAAAGTGCGATACAAACCGGCCATCTCTATCTGAAATAATGGTCCTCGGTGTACCATGAAGCCTCACTATCTGAGCGATAAAAATACGAGCCAACTTTTCTGGACCCCAAGTATCCTTGATGCCCAGAAAATGTGCCGACTTAGTCAGTCGGTCTACAATCACCCACACCATATTCATACCAGTCCTCGTCCTCGGCAAACCCGTGACAAAATCCATAGAGATATCCTCCCACTTCCACTCCGGGATGGGAAGTGGTTTCAACAACCCGGCTGGCCGCTGATGCTCAATCTTGACTTGTTGACAAGTCAAACACTTAGCCACAAACTGAACTACCTCCTTCTTCATGTCGTTACACCAGAAATTCTTTCTTAAATCCTTATACATTTTACTCGAGCCTGGATGGACTGCGTAAGGTGACGCATGAGCCTCTCGCATAATACTCTGTCTCAATTCCGAGTTGTTCGGAACACACACCGACCACGGAATCTCAACACTCCGTCCTCATGAATAACGAATCCCGGGGCTTTCCCTTTCCCTACACTCTCCCGAAGCTGAATAAACATCGGGTCCTCCAACTGTCCCGATTTAATGTCCTCGACTAGAGATGAAGAAATCTCAAGAGTACGCAACTGCCCGGAACTCTCTGGCAGTACAATCTCAATGCTCAACCTCATAAACTCTCACTGAATTCCCGACTGGGCCGTGAGTAACTCAAGCGCCCGAAGCGATACCGATTTCCGGCTCAAGGCATCTGCTACCACATTACCCTTGCCCGGATGATAAAGGATCTCGAGATCGTAATCCTTAATTAATTCCAACCATCTCCTCTGTCTCATATTAATCTCTTTCTGCGTGAAAATGTACTTCAGGCTCTTGTGATCGGTGAAAATTTGACACGACGAGCCATACAAGTAATGACGCCAGATCTTCAATGCAAATACGACTGCGGCCAACTCAAGATCGTGCGTAGGGTAATTCAATTCGTACGGTTTCAACTGACGGGAAGCATAGGCAATCGTCCTCCCGTGCTGCATAAGTACGCATCCGAGCCCTTGGCCCGAAGCATCACTATAAACTGAGAAACCATCATTACCACTCGGTAAAGCCAAAACGGGAGCGGTCGTCAACCGCTTCTTCAACTCCTCAAAACTATTCTGCCTCTCATCGGTCCACGCAAACTTCTCCGACTTCTGTAACAACTGAGTCAGCGGTCGAGCGAGCTTAGAGAACCCCTCGACGAATCTACGGTAATACCCGGCTAATCCCAGAAAACTGCGGACCTCCTTCACGTTCTTGGGCGGCGCCCAATCCAACACTGCCTCTACCTTATGTGGGTCCACACGAACACCCTCGGCCGAGATCACATGACCGAGAAACATAACCTCCCGTAACCAAAACTCGCACTTTGAGAACTTCGCAAAAAGATGCTGAGTTCTCAAAATATCTAATACGATATGCAAATGACGGGCGTGCTCCTCCTTGCTCCTTGAGCAAATCAGGATGTCGTCGATAAAAACGACTACACACTTATCGAGGTACTCGATAAAGACTTTGTTCATAAGCTGCATGAACACGGCTGGTGCGTTGGTTAGCCCAAAAGGCATAACCACAAACTCGTAGTGTTCGTATCTCGTCCGAAAGGCCGTCTTCGGAATATCGGTATCCTTCACTCGGAGCTGATAATGCCCCGATCTCAAATCAATCTTCGAAAACATAGTTGCCCCTTGCAACTGATCAAAAAAATCATCAATCCTCGGGAGCAGATACTTGTTTTTGATGGTCACTTTGTTCAACTCTCGGTAGTCGATACACAAACAAACTGACCCGTCCTTCTTCTTCACAAACAGGACCGGTGCGCCCCAAGGTGAAGCGCTCGGTCGAATATACCCCATGTCTAGCAACTCTCCCAACTGTTTCTTCAGCTCCAGCATCTCGGCGGGCGCCATACGGTATGGCGTCTTAGAGATAGGTGCTGCACCCGGCTCTAAATCGACGGTAAACTCAACTTCTCGGTCCGGCGGCAAACCCGGCAACTCGTCTGGGAAAACATCAGGGTACTCACACACTACCGGAATAGACGAGAGCTCGACTCCCCCTTCTTCTGATCTCATAGCGTAACACCAATAGCCCGTGCAACCTCCTCGAAGAAGTCTCACCGCCTTCAAGGCGTTGATCAGAAGTCTCTGGCTACTCCGCTTACGCCCCACAAAAGAATGCTCGGTACCGTCAGAGGCTAACATCGAAACCGTCCTCGTTCTATAATTCATGATCGCCCCATGACGGTCCAGCCAATCCTCACCCAGAATCAAATCCTCATCTCTAATATCTACCGCGATCAGATTAGAAGGCCAATCCCTCCCCGCGATACTCACAGAAAAATCTCTAATCTCACGGTCCCCCACGATGCTATCCCCGCTAGGAAGTTTAACAACAAAAGGCTCACAAGCAACAAGGCAATCAACATGCAGACGACGCACACAATCCATAGATATAAAAGAATGCGTAGCACCGGAATCGAACAATACGGAAACAGGATGATCAAGGATGTGGACGGTACCTGTAGCCACCGTCGCGTCAGGATCTCCTGCTCGTCTCATCTCGTACACTCGGGGCGGAACAGACCCCGCACTAGAAGCTCCCCCTCTAGAAGGCTGACCACGTCCTCGACCTCTCCCAAAACTTTGCTGCGGCTGAGGAACTGTCGGTGCCTGATTCACACTTGGCTCTCCAGCAACTGGGGCTGAAAGCTGAGTAACTGGAGCCCGAGCTGCATCCGTACAAAACTTAGCACGATGACCCATCCGACCACAAGCAAGACACTGAATCGGAGGCCTATCACACTCACTCATCATGTGGCCCGGACGACTACAGTTGAAGCACGTAGGACCACAAACGGAACCAGCAGGAGCAGACCTAGAACCGTTTCCTCGACCAACTGATGGCGACTGACTCCCGAAGACTCGCGAACCAGACTGAGTCTTCGGATACCCTCCTGACTTGCCTCCCGAAAACTGACCGGCGGTTTTCTGTTTCTTTCCTTCGGTTGCCGTCTCTGTCGCAGAAAACGACATCTCATAAGCCATCGCCTTATTCTGATATTCTTTCAAAGTCGTGCACCCCAGACCAGACATGTAGTGGCGCACCCTCGGTTTCATCCGCATATCAAAGTGGCGGATCTTATCAAGCTCATCTCGGACTTGGTTCCTCACATAATGCAGCTGTTGATTGTAGTCCTTGATAACTTGAGAAATAGGAACGTCTTGGGGCTTAGCCTCAAAGAAGGCTCGGATCCTCCCCTCTTTCACTGGCCAAGGACAGAATTCATCTTCCATCAGATCTCGAAACTCTGCCCACATAGCTGCCCGGTCACGCGGTTTCACCGCTTGCCACCACGTTGCTGCCTCCTTGGCGAGGAAGTACTGAGCAGTGGGTACTTTCCTCTCCTCGGAACAATTAGCAGCCTCAAATACTTTCTCCATCTCGAATAGCCAATTCTCCCAACCAGAAGGGTCGGAAGCACCATCAAACTGTGGAGGACGCATACGAATCACGTCCTGAAGCAACTTATCATTGCCGGATCCAGTAGGCGGAACTGGGTTGGCATTAGCTTGGCCGACTAGAACGGCCTGAGTCAGTAGCGTCATCTGGTTCGCTACTTGCTGCAAAATGTTGGCCACTCCAACATTCTCATGTGCATTACCAGAGCTAGCAGACTGGTCCTGCTGACCTCCGGAACTAGGGGGAACACTGTTCGACAAAGAGGGCATCGCCGAATCAGTTCCCGAGTGATCGGACATGGCCGCCCCACCGGCTGCGCCACGTCCCCTACCGCGTCCGCGACCGGGTCCGCGTCCTCTACCAGCAGGAATTCTGAAGAAGCAACGGGTAAGTACAATTCAAATGCAAAATGCAACAAGTTACTAAGACAGGAATAGAACATAACGGTGAAACGAGTCAAGTTAGGAAAAACTTACGAGCACTGGCGTACTGAGATGATGGCATAGCAGTGATACTGTCCCAAAAACAACACTTAACTAGACCCAAATAACCAACAGCCTAGGTATCCATAAACCTAAGCTCTGATACCATATTCTGTAACACCCCCAAGACATTCAGGGCATATTACAGCGCCGTGGACCCCACACTGTGGAATCCACCAGGCTAACGTACCAAACAAAACATTCGACAACGGCAAACAATCATTAATAAAACGACCATTCAAATAAAAGACTACAAACCGACAAATAAAATTCTGACGTCAAATCCATTTCCCCAAAACGGGAACACGACATTAACAAATTCAAACCGGAAGTACTCGAGTACTTAAACCAATTTATAACACAGAAATCCCAAAATCAGACATCAATAATAATTGACAGACAGAACACCAATAATAAACCACTGGACAATATCATGCTTGCCCATCATCTTCATACGGCTCGGGTGCTCGCTTGTCCCCACGATCAATACATGAAATACAAGAAGTATTTCCCCCATTTAAGGGGTTAGCGACAACTGCTAGTGCAAGTACAATCCATTTGAACTACATTCTAATCAGATGAATAATGCGCCAAAAATCATTTTTGAAAACGTTTTATATTCCGGAATATTTACAATGTACAATCACAAAACACATTATCTCCAACAATCATAATTCAAAGTTAACCTTGGTACGAGACTCACGGCCACCGTATCCCGCAGAGCCCCATCGGACATCCCTGGGTGGTTAACCACAGTTCATGATACGCACACACACGGCAATACGTATCCCTAGAGGCCCCGTCGGACCGTCCTTAGGTGAACATACACATATCCATCCACAACAACCACGATACAGCCATAATTCAAATACTAGAACATGTAAACAAATGTAAAGTACTTGCCTTTGTGACATCTTCGAAGAATCGGAAGTGAAAACGACTACGGGTGATCCGAATGGAAAACGACGGTTCCTAAACGAAGAGTTAGCATAACTCAGTCCCGACGGACATCAATAATCGAAAGGAATACTCCCAAAACCTCGAATACAAATCACGACAATAGACGTTCAATCGATACGGGCGAGGGTTTATGCAAAATCTTCCCGTATCAACAATACATGGACTAATTCAAGGAAAAACGGATTGGGAATCACCCAATAACAACAATCGATAAGAAGTTTCGCAACATACATGAACAATTCGGAGTCAATCACGAAAAACCCGAAAACCCCCCAATTTATACAAGTTAGGGTTCCTGAAGAAGATACCTCGGATTCGGACGATGGAGGATGATTACGCTGATGGTGATATGTTACTACGATTCTACGGTGATGGAACACGAAAAATTCTTCAATCAAAACTGAAGAAATCGCCTCTGGAGTCGCACCGTGAAGACAAAAACGAGAGAAAGGATAGGAAACGAGGTATTGGACCTCTGCCCGCTGTTTTAAAACAGGGGGCTGTTACGGCCGTAACAGTAGATACTTACGGCCGTAACATGGCCAACTTACGGCCGTAACTTCTGGGTGTTATGGCCGTAACACCCTCTTGGGCAAAGAAGATCGGTACCGCCATTCAAACGATTCCGGACGACCCCGAAACCCGGACCTGCTATCGAACCAAAAATACGACTACGAAGAATATTCGATGACGAGTCTAACCATCACAAGAAAACATCAATCCGACTACCCGGGAATCCGAAATGCGACAACGAATATGAAATTCCCTAAACTTATAGGAAATTACGATAATGACCCAAGCATCCGAAAATCACGATACGGCGTCGGATTTGCAAACCGAAAGTCTCCACACGACCAACTCAATCATACGAACTTGTACAAACCATGAAACCACGAAAATGAATGAGTTTTACGAGAATCGAACGTTCATACGGCAAAAAGTATCATAAAATGGAATCACGTGAAAACTTCATCAAAACTCGTCCAAATGGAAAAACTCCAAGAACAAAGTAGATTCGAAACGTCGAAACGGTTACAAACGAGTCGATTAAAAATAGACATACACCAAAAATGGAAACTGCTGAAAATGGAAAATTACGTATATTACAGTTACATATTGTATGAATGCAACAAACGCGCTAAAATGATTAATGTGCAAAGTGTAACGTTAATCGCGAAAATTCTCCCACAACAAATTATTAAGTTTATAAGGTTTCAAGGTTTTCCTTCCCTCCATCGAGCTTTCGGGAAATTGAAATCCAAACCGGATGTGCTATGTGTGGTTGCCCAAAATATTTATCCGAAGATTAAATACTGCTGGAATGGACGGACAACAAACAAGGTTGCGGGAGCACTTCCGAGAGGGTATGAATAAACACAAGATTTGCCGGGTTTGTTAGGCCCGGGCTTGAATGCTCTCGCGAGAGGTTATTAATACAAATATTCGTGGCTACAAGTATTAATGTGAGAATCTAAGTACAATGAGTGTAAAAAGATCCTATTAATCCAGCTCTTGAGCGAAGCTTGGTGTTCTTCATCCCTGCCGATCATCTTCTGTATGAGAGAGGCCGAGAGAAGAATGAACCGAGAGATAGCTGTTGCCAAGAGTAGGAGAAAGCCAAGTTGTGTGTATTGCTTGTTGGAAAGCCGTGAGAATCAGAAGTTCTGAAGCCTTTCAGGGAGTAGAAAATTCGGTCCTTGGACAAGTGCAGGCTGCCTTCTATTTATAGGGGCTGAGGAGCCTTGTTTCCTGGCAGGCGATCGCCTTTCGGCCAATATAATAATGGGGCGATCGTCCTTAAGGTCACATGGGCTGTCCGCCTAAAGTCCAAGGCAGCTGCTGGCAGCCAGCTGTGCGGTCCAATGAGGAGCCAGCACGCGTCCAGGGTCACTCTCACGGGCGGTCCCACGGACACCTTTCGGCGGGCCTGTCGGCTGGTGGACGGATGCTGACAGGCTGTGGTCAATGATCCGTGGAATGCGGATCTTGTCTCGATGCTGCACGTGGGCTCTGTCCTGGGCTTCGGCCTTTGCCGACTGGATGGCCATCGGCTTCGAGTGGCATGAGGCGGTCGGCATCGATCGGTCACCAAGGGTCGGTCGGCAAGATCGAGAGATGATCGTCTGCTGGTCGGCCACCAGGAGACGATCGCCAAATACCGAGAGACGATCATCTTAGGTGTCGATCGCTCGGCACCGGGACTCGTCCTGGGACCTTTGGTTGGTCGATCTATCTTGGTCGCTCGGCTATGGCTAGGTCGCCCGATCTCCGAGGCGATCGCCGGTCGGAGAGTATAATTCTCGACACAATAATTGCCCCCCAGCTTGCTCCGATGTTGAAGACATGGGGCGAGGTGGTTCTTGCTGGCGATCATGTAAGATGAGGACGGGCGACCCGTTGAGCTGACTTTGGATTCGGACTTGGGCGATCATGTCGATTGGCTAGCTATCTTTCGGTCTTGTACCTGCAAAAAACAACATTGGCCGATCCCTCGTAGAAACTTGATCGTTTCGTCGCTGAGGAACTGTGCACAGTCGCGGGGTTCGATGGACCGACTCCATGACCGTGTCTTGGTGCGCGAAGACATTGAGTGTCTCGTGACTCATTTTATTGTGAGGGTCCTCTGTTAGGCTGCGCCTCACCTCGTGTTTAAACAAAGGGCGTGCGGTCTTGGTCTAGAGGAGTCCTTGCGCAGGGCAGCGTCGGATGATTCAACTCTACGCCCGCGGCTTGTTAGCTCTGCTTCCACCTCGGCCCGCCATGAGGATGGCGAACCTCAACGGTGTACGTTGAGACGGGGGTAGTGACGCATCGCATTGTCCGGGATCACCATGTTAAATGATGGTCCTTTGAGGGCGGGCGATCGTGTCCACTAATTAATTTTGGAGGGCCCTCAGACTACGCCGGCCTCGTATTTAAATGAAGGGCGGGCGATTTTGGCCCGAAGGGACCTTCCATGGCCGAAGCAGCTGGTTCCATCGACTACCAGGACCATGGCTGTATGCTGTGCGGTGGAGGCGTTCTCGTGCCTTAGTCCATCATGTTAGATGGTGAAATGTTGATGGCGAACAAGTCCTTCGGGTTTTGTGATGTAGCTTGATAACGGCGATCGGGCTGGAAGACTGGCGATCGTCGCTCGGCTTCCGATCGGGTTATTCATAGGGTGATACTAGCGATCGGGCGGGAGATCATCGTTCGGGCGCCGATCGCGCTGCTCACAGGCTAAGGAGAAACCTTTGCCTGGCCAGAAAGTCTGCGGCCTTAGCTCGGAATATCGCGTAGGTGGTGGGATGGTCCTTCGTAAGATGCCTGAACATAGGCAAAAGACCATGGAATCCTCCTAGGACCGTGTAGAGGGCGATCTCATCGCTTATGGGTTTGCCATTGAGGATGATCTCGTCTACCCGGTCAATGTAGTCCGAGTCGGACTCTTCTTCCCCTTGCTTGATTTGCAGCATGCGATGGGGACCTTCTGGTCGAGCGACCTTGGCGGCGAAGTACTCTGTGAAGACGTTCGCCAGTTGGTTAAAGGAGCCGATGGACTGAGGCGGCAATGAGGCGTACCACCTGTGGGCGAGGTCGTCCAGCGTCACAGGGAACATTCAGCACCTGGTCGCGTCTGATGCCCCACACCCGGTCATGTAGATGTTGAACTTGCTCAGGTATGTTTCGGGGTCCGATCTCCCCTCGTACAGAGGTGTCTGCGGAGGAGGGATCTTGTGCTGCACGGGGGCGAACTCGATGTGGACCTCGAGCGGCTTGCTCGGCTCGGCGACCTTGTTCTTGGTGCCTGCCCCGGATTCTAGGAGCGCCTTCATGTCGTCGAGCTGGCGTTGCATCGCGGCCATCGTCGTGGGTCGGTCGGTCGCCGATCAGCTTTGGGAGCGGGAGCCGAGGCGATCGTATACCGATCTCCTGACTCCGCTGCTGCCAACCTCGGCTATTTGGCGAGGGGGAGCCAGACGGCTGGTCGGCCTTCTGGGGGTCGGATAGGCCGAGCTCCTGGTGACGGACTCAAACTCCGTCGTCTCGTGGCTGGGGCCGGACTACCCCAGTCGCCAAGATGGGTCGCTGCCCAGGCGATCGAAAACAGAGGTGCCCCGGCTGGCGAGCGCCTCTCCTTGCGGATGAGAGCCTCCTGGCGATCGCCCGGCCAACAACGCTTTGAACTTCCGTTTGGTCTTTCGGCGGATGGCCGAGGGGGTGATAGCGGGAGGCGCGTCGAGAGCACTCCGTCGCTCCTGTAGGACGGCCATGGCCTCGTTGATCTGTTCCGCGGTTCGTAACTGATCGATCGAGAGGCTTGGGCCGCCGCCCAGGGGTGGGATCGAGCGGCTCGGACCGCGACGGCTACCTTCCGCCATCGGTTGTGGCTCGGACTGAGACGTAACGAGGCGTCTGGCGGGCTGGCCAGCGGCTTTCTTCGACGCGGAGGCGGAAGACATGATTTCTGAAATATTTCTTTGAAGCGCAGTGAGTATCACTTCAAGTATATGCCCCGAGAACAGTGAGTGTTCTTCGAGACGATAGGAATAAAAAATTAAGGGTTAGATGCCCTCCTTCTAGCGCCAATTGTGGTTGCCCAAAATATTTATCCAAAGATTAAATACTGCTGGAATGGACGGACAACAAACAAGGTTGCGGGAGCACTTCCGAGAGAGTATGAATAAATACAAGATTTGCCGGGTTTGTTAGGCCCGGGCTTGAATGCTCTCGCGAGATGTTATTAATACAAATATTCATGGATACAAGTATTAATGTGAGAATCTAAGTACAATGAGTGTAAAAAGATCCTGTTAATCCAGCTCTTGAGCGAAGCTTGGTGTTCTTCGTCCCTGCCGATCGTCTTCTGTATGAGAGAGGCCGAGAGAAGAATGAACCGAGAGATAGTTGTTGCCAAGAGTACGAGAAAGCCAAGTTGTGTGTATTGCTTGTTGGGAAGCCGTGAGAATCAGAAGTTCTGAAGCCTTTCAGGGAGTAGAAAATTCGGTCCTTGGACAAGTGCAGGCTGCCTTCTATTTATAGGGGCTGAGGAGCCTTGTTTCCTGGCGGGCGATCGCCTTTCGGCCAATATAATAATGGGGCGATCGTCCTTAAGGTCACATGGGCTGTCCGCCTAAAGTCCAAGGCAGCTGCTGGCAGCCAGCTGTGCGGTCCAATGAGGAGCCAGCACGCGTCCAGGGTCACTCTCACGGGCGGTCCCACGGACACCTTTCGGCGGGCCTGTCGGCTGGTGGACGGAAGTTGACAGGCTGTGGTCAATGATCCGTGGAATGCGGATCTTGTCTCGATGCTGCACATGGGCTCTGTCCTGGGCTTCGGCCTTTGCCGACTGGATGGCCATCGGCTTCGAGTGGCATGAGGCGGTCGCCATCGATCGGTCACCAAGGGTCGGTCGGCAAGAGCGAGAGATGATCGTCTGCTGGTCGGCCACCAGGAGTCGATCGCCAAATACCGAGAGACGATCATCTTAGGTGTCGATCGCTCGGCACCGGGACTCGTCCTGGGACCTTCGGTTGGTCGATCTATCTTGGTCGCTCGGCTATGGCTAGGTCGCCCGATCTCCGAGGCGATCGCCGGTCGGAGAGTATAATTCTCGACACAACACTATGCTTCCGAGTTATCGGGATAGTCGTTTGGGGAGGACGGATATATTACCGGGAGCGCATTGGATGCCTTCGGTTGGAGCAAATTTTATCTCTAGAAACCTGATAGGTTGCCGGATAAGATTCAATTGTGAAACTGATTTGCGTCGATGGTATAAACTTAACTTGTTCAGGAACCATAGAAACCGTATAGGTTGAGGGGAGTGAACAAGGGAAAAAAGAAGATCGAATCATTCATTAGATGGGTTGGTGTTGGACACCACTTTATGAAAATTAATAGACTAGAAACCTGTTCGGTTGCCCTCTATTAAGATTTATAAAGAACTCGATCACCACTATGAAGTAGAGCGACGATACTTCCGGATTTCATATGGGAGTGTGTTGTTCCGATAAAAATAGTGGGAGTGGGTAACAAGAATATAAAAGACCTTAATTCTATACTCAGATCATAATATAACAAGTCACTAATTAATCTGTTATACTTAATGCAGACATAACTCTCAATATGACAATGAATCCGCTCGCAATTCTACTCGAAAAGAACACCTTAATGGGACCTAACTTTGTGGATTGGCTCCGAAATCTGATGATTGTCCTCAGTATAGAGGCACTGGGATACGTCTTGGAGATGGACATTCCAGCGCCTCCTGTGCGGACCCGAGCCAATCAGGAAGAGATTGAAAACCACAAAAAGTGGGTTAAGGATGACATGAAAGTCCATGCTTATATGATGGCTTCCATGTCTAATGAGCTTCAGAGAGCTTATGAGAAAATGACTTCTGCTAGGCAGATTATATCTCAGTTAACCGAGCTTTATGGTGAGCACAACAGAACTGCTAGATGTGAGATATCCAAGCAACTGTTCGGTACAAGGATGAATGAAGGTGAGAAGGTTGGGGAACACGTCCTCAAAATGATATCCATGATCGAGAGATTGGAGGCTCTTGATTTTAAAATGGATACTTCTATCCAAACCGACCTTATCCTTTAGTCTCTCCCTGATTCCTTCTCACAGTTTGTTATAAACTTTAACTGCAATGAGATTGCATGTAATTTAGGTGGGCTAATGAACAAACTTGTGACCGCTCAGTCTCAGATGAAGACTCCACGGATGAAGGAGTCTGCTCTTTTGATTTCTTCTGGACCTCGGAGGTCTAAGAATAAGAATAAAAAGACCAAAAAGCAAACTGCACCACAAGTTAAGGACCTTAAGGGAAAGGGCAAGGCCCCGATGGTTCCAAAGAGTAAGAAGAAAGACGCTTGTCTCAAGTGCGGTGAGCTGGGCCACTGGGCTAGAGAGTGTCCGATTCTTCATGGCACTTCAGGGAGCCTGGAGCTAAAGAAGTAATGTTCACTGTCGGAAGCGGGCATAGTGTCGAGGCAACCGACATAGGATCACTTCTTTTGGATTTAAAATCCGGATTTGTTCTGACTTTAGAAGATGTACTTGTTTTGCCCAAGGGGCATAAAAACATTGTATCCATTCCGGTCATGGACCGAAAAGACTTTTCATTTTTCATTGGTGATGGTTCCTGCAAAATTTATTTCAGAAATAAACTAGTGGGTACTGCTACATTGTTAAATGGATTGTATCATCTAAATCACAGCAACAAAGTAGTTGTGAATACTATGACTAGAAAATGTGGTAGGGAAGAAACCAATCAAGTTTTGAAATGGCATCTTAGACTTGGACATGTTGGTCAGACCAAGGTTTACAAGATGGAAAAAGATGGACTTATGGGTCCATTGGGATAGGATCCCTTTCCTACTTGTGAATTTTGCCTTAAAGGCAAAATGACTAAGTCCCCCTTCACAGGGACTTTTGAAAGAGCCGCTGATAAACTGGGATTAATCCATACCGACATATGTGGTGCTTTGGAAGAAGCACGTAACGGATATCAATATTTCATTACGTTTACGGATGATCATACTAGGTATGGTTATGTATACTTAATGAAACATAAATACGAGGCCTTTGAGAAATTACAGGAATTCAAGGCCCTAGTCGAGAAACAAACTGGTAATCATATCAAAGCACTTTGGTCGGACCGAGGTGGCGAGTATATGAGTACGGAGTTTGACGAGTTCCTTAAGGAACATGGAATAGTTTCACAACTAACACCTCCAGGTACTTCTCAGTTAAATGGTGTGTCAGAAAGAAGGAACCGGACCTTGTTGAAACATGGTCCGTTCCATGCTGGGCTATACTGACTTACCGATTTACCTGTGGGGGTATGCACTCCTGACTTTCGCCTACATCTTAAACAGATGTCCTTCCAAATCCATTCCTAAAACACCACATGAGATGTGGGAGGGCAGGAAACCAAGTCTCAATCATATTAGGATTTGGGGATGTCCCACCTATGTTAAGAAGACTAAGGTGGAGAAGTTGGAAGCTAGGTCCGCGAAGGGACGTTTCATTGGATTCCCGTCTGGGACGATGGGATATCTATTCTACATGCCCGAAGATCGAAAGATCGTTGTTGCTTTACAAGCACACTTCCTGGAAGATGAGTTCATTCAGGAAGGCGGAGCACGTAGAAATATTTCTTTGGAAGAATACAATGAAACTCCTTAGGAGACACATGTGCAAGAAAAATGGAACCAAACCTTCTATAACACAAGTACAACCACCTCGTAGGTCAAGTAGGGTGTCTCAATTACCTGAGAGGTATAATTTTATGCACTTGGAGGAACTGGGTTTCCTCGAGGTTCCAAGTGATAAAAAAGAGACTGACCCGCGACCAATGACCTAGAAATGGTGGATGTAGACTCCATGAAATGGACTGTAGCAGTCTTCATGTAGTTGGGACCTTCATTTTGACGAGACAGTCAAAGAGTTTGACTTTGTGCAAAATGAGGAGGAACCTTGTGTATACAAGAGGGTTAGTGGGAGCAAGATCGCATTCTTAGTACTATGTGTAGATGACATTCTACTAAAAGGAAATGATGTGGGAATGCTCAGTTTTGTGAAAGCTTGGCTTTCGAGTAATTTCTCCATGAAAGACTTGGGAGAAGCTACCTATATTCTTGGTATTCGACTCTACCGGGATAGAACCAAGAGAACAATGGGTCTTTCCCAAGCCCTCTGTATAGATAAAATCTTAAAGTGATTTAAGATGGATGATTCTAAAAGAGGGTTCCTACCGATGCGACATGGAATAAAACTCTCCTTGAAGATGTGTCCTCAAAGTGAGGAACAACGTAAGGAAATGAGAAATATACCATATGCTTCGTCCGTGGGTAGCCTTATGTATGCTATGTTGTGTACGAGACCTGACATTGCGCATGCTGTAAGTGTGGTGAGTAGTTTTCAGGCAAACCCAGGTAGGGAATATTGGACTGCCGTAAAGAACGTTCTCAAGTACTTTAGAAGGACTAGAGATCTGGTTCTTTTTTATGGCGGTGGAGAACTGAATGTGATAGGATTCACTGTATTGAACTTCTAAGGACAGAAAGACGATTCTATGTCTACTTCTGGCTACATTTACTCTTAATGGAGGATCAGTATCTTGGCATAGTGCCAAGTATAGCGCGACTGCTAATTCCACCTGTTAGGCTGAGTATAAAGCAGCCTCGGGGGCCTCCAAAGGACGGACTTTGAAGTTACTGGGTAAACTTCACATGACACCTTGTGATGCACTGCCAGAGCGGTAGTACAGGCCTAGGAGTCGAGGTTTCATAACAGTACCAAACATATTGAGAGAGAGTATCATCTCGTGAGAGAATCTGTTCGCAAAGAGATACATTGTGCTACATAGAGTAGAGTCAGTCGACTACGTCGCTAATCCAGTGACCAAGCCACTTTCTCAGATTAGCTTAAAGCGCCATCTGGAGAACATGGGTATTAGATACCATAGTGTATGGCATTGAGTGCAAGTGGGAGATTGTTGGGAGTATGCCCTCGAATGCCACTCAGAGGATATTGTGTGAGTGCATTGTACTTGTAATTATGTAAATCATTAATATAAGGCAATGAATGTTTCTTTATTTACTGGTAGTTACTGGCGTTCCCAACTCGTAAATATACGTATAGAAACTAGTCCATGTATTTGAGAGCAAAACGTTCCACTCCTTATTGGATAAGGAGGTCGGCACTGGAAAGGTTTATAGCTCAAATACTTGATCGTTCGCAAGTCGATGAAACTTGACTGGGCATTAAGTTTATGTGAAGACTTGTATGACGTGTTCTTTGACATGGAGAGTGCCTGTCGAATGCTAATGGTTAGTGGGAGCACACGTTATAGGTATGCTAATTGGATTAGTATACTCGAACCGACTCACCCTCGATTCGTCACACGGATTTCACTCCGGGACAGTCAATGACGGAATCGAAAGGTTGTGATAGGTATTCATGAACCTTCGACTTGAGGATTTAGTAGGGATGTGCTTGTGACGTCAAGATTTTCATTAGAGTAGTTCGACCCTATAAACCGGGAGGCGGGGGTCAACCTCGACGTGCATCTTGACGGGCAAGTAGCAGGTCCTACTGAATACCAAGATAGAATTCTTTCTCCCGTTAGTGAGCGGGTTAATTGTCCTATGCATTTATTGGCAGATGAGATCATAAGTCTTTGGCTAAAGCATTGGAGCTAGTTATATTGGATACACGAGAGCTCGATGATCTCGATTTGAATTAACGCATGCATATCGTCAAGTACAGTTAGGGTTTGACTGACTGTGACCCTATAACTTGATTGGGACATTTGAAAGAAGGGTTTATACGTATACTGGTATTCACGACAGAATGGTTCTTGAATGATCCCAATCATTCGTTCTCAGTTGGGGTACAGTGTAGGCCGCCAGGCTGGCTAGGTGGTGCTACTACTCTTTGGTTCCTCCCATTGCTGACTGAGACGAACCTACCGAGTCGCGCAATAGGATTGACGACGGAATGAATCGAGCTTATTCTCTCATTATGAATATTAGATATTGGATATCTAATTAATTGGGACATTGGATGTCTAAATTGATTTATTGGATAAATTAATTTACGGCCAAATGAATTAAATAAATTACTGGGTGATTAATTTAATTAATAAATATAATTATTTCTTGGAGAAATTAATTATGTTGTTATGTATTTGATATGATTAATTAATTGGATTAATAAATTAATATAAATACATCGGAACGGAATCAAAGTTTATCTATTTGGACTCACGGGAGTCCGAAACGGACCAAACTCATATTCCCCTTCTAGGTGGCTGCCACCCCCCTTTCACCTAACCCCTCTTGGTCTTTGTCTCCATTTTATAATGGAAAACAAATGACTTTAAGAGATATGGTATCTCTTATTATATGGTAAAGGTGATTTGAGGAGATAAGGTTGGAAGAATAAAAGGAAGACTTGCTCCCTATTCCTAACTCCATTCCATACGTGAATAGCTGGAGGTAGTGAGAGAAAAAGAGTTGCCTTTTATAGTCTTCACTTTTCTTCCTTTTCCATTCTTGATTTGTTCTTAGAGAAACATCAAGAGATAATATTGAGAGATATATATTTAAACACTTAGAGTGTTATAATTAAAGTTTCATCACTTGATTCTAGCCGTAACCTTAGAGGCTAATCGAGTGTTGTCATTCCGTTCGTTTCTCCGACGCGTGATAAGTAGAGACGCGGTTTTTCGGCGTTGGATCATCCAAGGGCTTGGAGCATTTTGGATCGTTTTGGGAATAGCTCAATAGAAGGAAATCCATATAATCAACGGACGACAAGGGTATGATTTCGAATCTTCCTTTGTTTATTTTATATTCGTATATGCGTAGCTCGATCGATCCTCGTAGGGATTCGGATCGAATTAATTTTCGTTTTACCACTTCCGCTGGGCCTTTGTTTTAGGCACCGAATCCCAACATTGTTGATACCCTAAATGCCTGAAACGGCGGTTTTAAAACACTAAACAATTTGAAACATCGCGGCTTTTGAATCTTGTCTAAGCATGTTGAATCTGGCTGTGTCGATAGGCTTGGTGAAGATGTCGGCTAAATGAATATCTGTATGAACCCTTTCAAGCCAGACATCCTTGTTCTCGACATGATTCCTTATGAAATGATGCTTCATGTTGATATGCTTAGTGCGCGAGTGCAAGACAGGATTGTGCGTTATTGCAATTGCACTCGTGCTATCACACATGATTGGCGTCTCTCTGGCTTCAATTCCATAATCTGACAACTGCTGCTGCAGCAACTACCAGCAGCATAGTATTCTGATTCAGCCGTGGAAAGTGAGTTAGCCAATTGCTTCTTATAGAACCAAGAAACGAGTCTAGGTCCAAGAAAGTAACAAGTTCCACTTATACTCTTCCTATCTAGATTACAGCCTCCGAGATCCGAGTCGCTATATCCAACTAAATTGAATCCGCCTTCTTTAGGATACCATAGTCCTACATCGACTGTTCCTTTAATGTACTTCAGGATTCGTTTAGCTGTATTGAAGTGCGATTCCTTAGGTGCTACTTGATATCTCTCACACACTCCAACAGCAAACTGGATATCGGGTATGCTAGCCGTTAGGTACAGGAGCGAACCAATGAGCTTCCTGTAGAGTGATTGGCCAAACGGCTTTCCGGCTTCATCACCACTAATTTGCACGGAAGTGCTCATGGGGGTTGACGATGATTTGGAAGTGTTCATTCCAAATTTGTTGAGAAGCTCCTTGCTGTATTTTTCCTGGTTGATGAAAATACCTGTAGGCAACTGCTTTACTGCAAACCTAGGAAATAACTAAGTTCCCCCATCATACTCATTTCAAATTTACTTTGCATGAGATGAGAGAACCTTTGACACAAGGCAAGGTTAGTTGAACCAAAAATTATATCATCTACATAGATTTGCACCATTATAAGGTCATCACCTTCCTATATTTTGAACAAGGTCTTGTCCACAGCACCTTTCTCAAATCTATTGTCAGTTAGATACTAGGATAGAGTCTCATACCAGGCTCTAGGGGCTTGTTTAAGTCCATACAGTGCTTTACTTAGCTTGTATACTAAGTCGATGCTGTCTGTGTTGGCAAACCCTGGTGATTGTTCAACATAAACTTCTTCGGCAAGGTCTCCACTTAGGAATGCACTCTTGACAAATCTTTTATGGGCGACAAAGGCTAAGAATATCCTAATGGCTTCTAGTCTGGCTACAAGGGCAAAGGTTTCATCATAGTCTATGCCTTCTTCCTGGCTATAGCCTTGTGCGACTAGCCTTGATTTGTTACTTATAATAAGTCCATTTCGATCCTTCTTGTTTCGAAAAACCCATTTGGTTCCTATAACCGATTGATGTGTAGGTCTGGGTACAAGATACCATACATCGTTTCTTTCGAAACCGTTAAGCTCTTCTTCCAGATATGTTATCCAATTAGAATTATTAAGAGCGTCTATGGTCGAAACAGGTTCGGACTGGCCCGTGACAGCAACTCCGGACGCATGCTAGCTCCCCATTGCACCGCACAGCTGGCTGCCGGCTGTAGCCTTGGACTTTAGGCAGACATCCCATGTGACGTTAAGGACGATCGCCCCATTATCCAAAATGAAGAGAAGCCCTGTATTTACAAGAAGGTTAGTAGGAGCAAAATTGCGTTCTTAATACTATATGTAGATGACATTCTACTTATAGGAAACGACGTAGGAATGATAAGTTCTATGAAAGCTTGGCTTTCTGAAGAGTTCTCCATGAAAGGCTTGGGAGAAGCTACATATATTCTGGGTATTCGCCTCTACCGGGATAGAGCAAAAAGAATGTTAGGTCTTTCCCAAGCCATATACATAGAAAAGATCCTGAAGCGATTTAAGATGGAGGATTCTAAAAGAGGGTTTCTACCTATGCAACATGGTGCACAACTTTCCTTAGAGATGTGTCCTCAAAGTGAGGAAGACAGAAAGGAAATGAGCAAGGTATCCTATGCTTCGGCAGTAGGTAGCCTCATGTATGATATGATTTGCACTAGACCGGACATTGCCTATGCTGCGAGTGTAGTAAGTCAGTTTCAGTCAAATCCCAGGCAAGAACATTGGACTGCTGTACAGAACATTCTTAAGTACCTAAGGAGCACTAAAGACTTGGTTCTTACATACGGCGATGGAGAACTTAGAGTGATGGGTTATACAGACTCAGATTTTTTGGGAGGCATGGATGCTTAGATGTCCACATCAGGGTATATCTTTATTCTGAATGGTGGAGAAGTTTCTTAGACAAGTGACAAGCAAAGTTCGGCTGCTATCTCTACATGTCAAGCCGAATATCAGGCAGCCACATAGGCTACTAAAGAAGCTTTTTGGATTAAGAAGTTCACTGAGGAACTTCAAGTGGTTCCTAATGTGGAGAAGCTTGTGATGCTGTTTTGTGACAACGACGGAGCTGTTGCACAGGCTAAGGAGCCTAAGGGTCACCACAATACCAAACATATTACGAGAAAATATCATTTTGTATGATAAATGGTTCAGGAAGGAAATGTTATACTACAAAGAGTAGACACAGCAAAGAACGTTGCTGATCTGCTTACCAAGCCACTATCTCAGAAGGTCTTAGAGAGACATCTAGAGAGTATAGATATTAGATACCATAGTGTGTGGCACTGTGTGTAAGTGGGATATTGTTAGGAATATGCCCTCGAATGCCACTCAAAGGATGAGAGAGTGAGAGAATTTGTATTGAAATTATGAATATTTAATAAGGTAATTATTTTTTCTATATTGTATATCACTGGCATTGTGATTTGGTATATAGAATTATAGTCCTTGCATTTGAGAGCAAACATTCTACTCCTTATGGAGATAAGGAGATAGGCACTGGAAGTGTTTAAAGCTCGAATGGTTAACTAGTTCGCAAGTCGATAAAACTTAATTGGGCATTAATTTTAGCCAAGATTTGTATCATGTGTACTTTGACATGTAGAGTGCCTGTCTTCACTAAAAGTTAGTGGGAGCACACGTTATAGGTATGCTAATGAGATTAGTATACTCGAACACGACTCACCTCGATTCGGTTACATGGATATCACTTAGGGTTTGTCAATGACTGAATCGAAAGGTTGTGATAGATATACGTGGACCTTTGACTTTAGGTTTCAGTAGGAGATGTGCTTGTGACATTAAATTAGTCATTAGAGTAGTTCGATCCAATCGCCAGTAGGTGGGGTCAACCTTGAAATGCAACTTAGTGGGCAAGTAGCAGTCTCTAATGAATAACAAGATAGAATTCTTTCTCCTATTAGTGAGTAGGTAAATGTCCTATGCGGTTAACGGCAAATGAGATCATAAGTCTTTGGCCAAAGCAGTTAGAGATAGTTGTATTTGATACACAAGAGCTCGGTGATCTTGGTTTGCATTAACAAATACATAGAGTTAGGGTTTGACTTTACCATGACCCTAATACTTGACTGGGACATGATTGAAGGGTTTATATGTATACGGCATTCACGACATAATGGTTTTGGAATGATCCGATCATTCGTTCTTAGTTGGGTTACGGTACAAAGCACTATACTAGCTAAGTGTTACCCGTACTCCTTGGTTCCTCCCATTGACGACTAAGACGGACCTACCGAGTCGCGCACAAGGATATTTGATGGATAAATATGTATTTACTATCTCTTCATTAATATTGGATATTAGATATCTAATTTGATTTATTTGATAAATCACGCGGTCTAGTGAATTGAAATTAATTACCGGGTGATTAATTTAATTCATAAATAGTTAACTTGGAAATATATTATTATAATTTTGTATTTGATAAAATTAATTAATTGGATTAATTAATTATATATAAATACATTTGGGATAAAACAAAGTGTATTTAACGGACTAGACACGCGAACGTCCGGTACACAAACTGAGTGGCTCGGCTCGTTTTCTCACCAAACAATGTAGGCCGCTCCCCCCATTTCCTTCCATGTGGTGTGTGTGGTGTGTTTAATTGTTTAATGGATTGAGAACAAAATGATGAAATTTCGTATCTCATCATTTTGATCTCATCTCCATTATATAATGTTATGTCTTCTCATTATGGGTGGAGTAGAAAAAACACAAATACACACACCTCAAAAATCAGCCTGCTAGCCGTGAGTTAAAGTTGGAGGGAGAAAAAATTTATTTTAGTTTTCTTGTTCGTCTTAGAGAGAAAGAAAAGGAGGAAGAGAAGAGAAAAAAAATATTGTGTCGATTCCTAGCCGTGTTCTTTGAGAACGAATTGACATACTATTTTTCTGATCAATGTCCGACGCGTGTGAAGTAGATACATTCAGCATTTTTGGTGTTGGATCATTCAACAAGCTACAACGAATTGGTTTCGTGTTCGTGTCGGTAACCGAAAAAAGGCTTGCTCAAGTTTTTCCTTCGAAGATTATATTCTCAAAGGACTACGAGGGTAAGTATTCTTTGATTATCATCCTCGTTATTTATATTCGTTTATACGATGCTTGATCGATCTGCTATTGGGGTTCGGTTTTATCCGGTTGGACCGGATGCGTATCTTGTTTTTATCACCAAATCCCAACACTTACTACAGTTGTGTTCTCTAAGCAGTTGAATTTAGTAAAAGTTTTTAAATAGTCTATTCACCCCCCTAGACTGTACTCTGAGTATCTGTGACCTACAGTGGACACTTTTGAAGCAGCTCTCTAAACATTTCCCATGCCTCGTGGAAAAGTTCATCTCCAGCTTGAGTGAAGTTCATGATTTTTGTCCTCACTTCCTGTTTCTTTTGGTTTGGATAATACTTCAGCATGAACTTCTCACACACATCCTTCCAAGTAATCAGAGAATTTTGTGGCAATGATAGGCACCACGACTTAGCTTTGTTCTTCAGAGTGTGAGGAAAACATTTCAGTTTTAATTGATCCTCAGTAATTTCCATAAGGAAAGGATTGGACCGCTATACCGAATTCCCAGATGAATTTAAGAGCATCCTCATTCACCATCCCAAAGTATGACGGCAGCAGATTCAAATGGTTGTGCTTCACATCGTAGTTCCTTGTTGCAGTGGGTAGGACAATAGCTGAAGCATTGGTCTCAAAAGTCGGTCAAGCAAAATCTCCCATAACTTTCTCTGCCATCTCGACAACAACAACTTCTTATTATAAAGAATCACTCACAGATTCATCTCATTGATCACTAAAAAATTTCCCCAACAAAGCTTCTTCTTCAACTTCGTTCGGGCTCAGTTCAGTTACCTCCTTTGCTTTTTCCAGAATTTCAATCCTCCGATTGATGTTGTCAATGCACGGTGTTAATTTCTTTTTCTGACTTCTGCGACCTTGCATACATAACACTAGAAAATGGATTACACGCACCGAGAGGAGAAAAATAACCAAACAAAATGAAAAATAAAAAGAAAAATAATGCAACACAAATAATCCCCTAAAGCTTTCCCTGGCAACGCGCCAAATTTTTTCAACCCAATAATTCCAGATTACACGCAATAAACATGTTCATAATAGAATCAATAAGTTAAACCAAGTCGTATTCTGAAGAAAATCTTAACAGGGCAATTGTTCGTATTGCGAAAAAGAAAAGAAAACAAAAGCAATAAAAATAGGGTTTGATTGTTGTTTAACTAAGAGAACTGAAATGCGGATTAATCTAGGCGGAAAAGTAAACCCTAATATAAGAACGCAAATAAACCACGATCATAAACATAACAAAAAGAGAAAAGTAATAACTCACAACTTGAATAAAAAGAAATTAATCTTTAATTGAATCCGTGGTGAAAATAATCACAAATCCATACGAATAATGCGTAATTGAAAGCTATTTAATAGTCTATGAAAAACTAAGAGTAAAATCTGAAAAAAATGATAAAAGGATTTCTTTGTTGTTCGCAATGTGGCCGTCAGGATGTGGATGCCCTAAAATAAGTCTACTCGTCGCATATTTATAGCGGTTTTGCACCACCTTCAGCTCGGCGACCGCGTAGACAAAGTGGTTTCTCTCTTGACTCTCTATTCCGAATTGCCTCAATCTCGTCGGCGGTCGCCTTGGGTAAGTGACCGCTCTCTCGACTTGCTGTCCCTAACCCATAACCCAATGGAGCAGTCTCTTGAGAAGAGCGAGCGCCTTCTTGAGTTTCTACCTTCCACCCTCAACTCTGGCCGCATACACACAAAGCCGTCTCTCCACCTGAGTGATTGCCTAGATGAGTTCCTGCCTCGCTCTCAACTTTCGCCGCACCTACACATGGCGAGCTCCTTGTCCAAGTGCCCGTTCTGGACGAGCATGCTTCCAGCTCCAAATCTTATCATTCTCTTCAATTCCAAACAACTGACCTATGTTTTTTGGGACAAAGCCTACACTTTTCACACAATACTTGATCGAGAAGATTAGTGCATCTTTGACTTTAAAACATTACGATCCAAGTCGAAAACTATCCAAAATGCACCCTTAAACATATTCACATTGCGACCAAAAACAGGTGAAACAACCCCTCCACACACAAAACCTTGCTTGTCCTCAAGCAAATCTCATTTCAAATCAGGAAGAAATAGTCAAAAATTGAACCAAACATTTCATACTTCAACATACTCCTAATCATAAGATGATTTTATCAATCATCGATAAATACAATGCATCTCATAACAATTGACTTACCCTCCACACATGAACTCAATCAACTAACATCTAAATGCAAGATCAGGGTGAGAAAATATCAACAAATTTGAGTATCCCAAAGCTCATTCCTTTTCATATATTATGATGAATATTACGTGAATTCCGGGCAATGTTCAATAGGTTTACTCACGGAAAAATTCTGGCATCCTAGCGTGGTTTCCGATACCCATTTCTCGTATAGTATATTCTTTTCTTTTGAACAGAAGAGAAAGAGGGGTAGAACCCTTAAAATCACAACAATTTCATACCACATGGATTCACAAACAAGTTCTCAAGTCAAGTCGGGTTATACGGTCATAAATCATGAGGTTTGAACAATTAGAGGTCATATAAAGTATCCTCATGTGGTTTCCAATGCTCATGGTTTCCATAGGAGTAGAGTCCTCCCAACTTGACTTATTATACTTTAGCAATGGGGTTATATGGCCATAATGCATGAGGTGTGATCATTTAGAGGTCATCTAAAGTATCCTCATGTGGTTTCACATGCTCCTGGTCCCAGAGGAGCAACGACCTCCCAATTAACTACCAGATTATAGAAATTAAAAGCTCAAATATATGGAATACTATTCTTTTAATTTCAATTTCTCACCCATCAACCACATTCAAACATCAAGCCTCAATCATTCAAGTACAAAATGCCCCACAATTACTATGCAATGACCATACCAATCAACTCATAATAAAACCATCTCAATCAATCCATTCTATCAAAGCATGAACTATAAACTTCAATCTTAACTTCTATTTCTTAATTCAAACTAAGATCTAAATAAAGACATTCAAGATTAGAATTCCAAAACAAACACACCATTAACATTCCAAAACAGACACACACCCGAACAAGAAAAGACGACAATGTCCCCATTGTCATAAAAATAAGTTGGAGAAACGAAAAGAGGGTGATATAAGGGGTTAAACCTGATAGCAGTCGAGGGCAGAGAATTCAAAAACTCCAACATCCTACACAGTGAAAACAACCAAACACGAAAAAACCAAATGAAACACAAAACAAATAATGAAAAGAAATGTTGAATAATTCAACTAAGCTAAATTACCAACTCGTGGGTTTCCTGACAAGCAGCGCTTGTTTAACGTCGTTAGCTTGAAGAAAAAAATCTTCAAAAATCCGGATCGATGATCCGCAATGACTCCACCAATTGAGCTTCGAAGTCCCCTTTTATGTATGGCTTCACACGATGTCCATTCGTAGGTAAGGACTCATTTGTCTCCTCATTTCATAATCAGAGGGCTCTAAAGGGAAGAACCTCCTCAATAAAGAAAGGACCACTCCAACGATATTTAAGTGTTTTTTGGGAAATATCTTGAGTCTGGAGTTGAACAAGAGAACTTTCATTCCGAGTTTTAACTCCTTGTGCAAGATTCAGCGATGGTGAAGACTCTTCACACGATCCTTATAAACTTTAGCATTGTCGTAAGCCTCATTATGCAACTTACCTAGCTTGGACATCTGTAACATCCTATGCTTCGCAGCATCACCTAAATCGAAGTTAGTCGCTTTGATCCACCAATATGCCTTGTGTCCAATTTCAACCGGCAAGTGACAATTCCTTCCGAACACAAGACAATATGGGCTCATCCCCAAGATGCTCTTACAGGCTATGCAGTATGCCCATAGTGCATCGTTTAACTTTGAGGATTTCGAAACGGCTGCACAATCTTCTCTAAAATTCCCTTGATTTGCTTGTTGCTCCTCTCGGCTTGTTCCGAAGTTTGTGGATGGTAGGGGTAGCAATCTTGTGCCTTATCCCATTATTTTTCATCGGCTTCTCAAAACGCTTGTTGCAGAAATGCTTTCCACCATCACTAATGATTGCCTTTGGGAGTCCGAACCTACAGAGACTATTCTCCTGCACAAACCTTAGCAAGACATGAAAGTCACAAGTTCTAGTGGGGATTGCCTCAACACACTTGGTCACATAATCAACAAATAATAGAACGTATTCTTACCCAAGGGAATTGAGAAAGGGTCCCATGAAATCAATGCCCCAAACATCAAAGATCTCAACAACAAGAATATTGTTAAGGGGCATTTCATTCCTACGACCAATAGACCCAACTCTTTGGCATTGATCACAAAAGAGATAAAATGCATGAGAATACTTAAACAATGTAGGCCAGCATAAACCTGATTGGAGCACATTGTGTGCCATTTTTTGTCCTCCAAAATGCCCACTGTAGTGAGTCTCATGGCAGAGTTGCAACACCTTAGCTTGCCTACACACACCTTAGGATGACATCATCCTTACCAATCTTGAACAAGTAAGGATGTTCCCAAAATATTGCCTGCACACAGATAAGAAATGCTTCCTTTCTTAGGAAGTAAGATCAGGCCTTCTCTCAGCACAAGCAAGGTAGTTAACAATGTCGGCATACCAAGGCACAATCCGTGCACTCAAAGCTTGTTCAAACGGAAAAGACTCAAGCAAATTATCACATATCAATGGCGCAGGCAGATCATCAAGACGAGATAAATGGTCAGCCACAACATTCTCACTACCCTTCCTATCTCTAATCCCAATATCAACCTCTTGCAACAAAAGCATCCAACGAATGAGCCTAGGCTTAGCTTGCAACACCCCAAACTAGGCAAATATTACAGTGCTGTGGACCCCCGACTGGGACCCACTAGGCCAATGAGAATTAATGAATTAAGTAATATAATTGTAGTACCGAACCACATTATATCATTAATTACTCCGATAAGGAGTTTCATTACAACACACCCAAGATCATACAGAACGCATGCATATTTTATATGAAGATAAAATATACAACACTGAATAAAATGAGTATTCAAATGGAAGTCTGCAGCGGAAATATAATGAAGTAAACACGAATGACTAAAAAGGACTGGCCCCCTACTAGTATCACTGGGACTCCTCGCCGTCAATGTTCTCTTCCCGTGCCTTAGCCTTGCCATGACCTAAAAACAACATCCCCCAACGGGGTCAGTTACACAGAACAACAATCCTCAAGAGTTGAACAGTATACAACAATCACTAAATGAATTAATGAATTAAGTTGAATGATGAGCATCAATGTACGCCCGAATGAAATGTGTAAGAGCACAAGTAGCCGAGTGTCCGGAGTGCCGTATATAAACCCGCTATTGGCCTAATTAGTCTCACAATCCAATGTGTCTGGAGTCCCGCGTATACACATTACCATGCGCACAGTCCAATGTGTCCGGAGTCCCGCATATACACATGACCATAGTGTGCCCGACTAAAATTCCACACATGCGCCAACCGGCCATGCAATATAATTCTGGAAAATCACCAGAACAAAAATGGCCAAGGTGAGAAGTAATGAATAGAATCCGATAATGATCAAGAACGACTCACCGAGATGAAATAATGACACAACATATGATAGCTTCAATGAAATGATTTGGAACTGTCGTTACTTGTGAGTTACATGATGAGTTGATAAATACAGGTCTCGACATGAATGATATATTATGAGTGAATTACATGTATGAATGAACAACAACATAAGGAATGAATATCCTTTTAACCGAGTAAGAATTTACTTATACAATACCGGTGTTGAAATGTCCTTCCTCGAACAACGTCCTAAAAAGATATGTCGGTCGCTTGAACAACCTTGAATAACACAATTACCAATAATACGCTCAATATACGTATCAAGTATGAATTACGACTAACTCAAAGGTCGGTACAACAATATCCAAACTCATTGAGGCAATCAAACAACCACTTAGCGAACATCAATCCTTCATTATAACCAAAACCCAAATATATCGAAACCAACTCCAAAATGAGTAGTTCAATCCAACAAAACACCTTCAATGATACCAATATTTTCATAGGAAACCACAACTCGAAGTTACGACAACTATACTCGGAAACCCACAAAAATAACCAAAGTTAACATCAAGGGTTCTAGATTAATTCTCCAAAGGTTCATGAAATCCGAAAAACATATCTATAAATCCGTAGGAATACATTTACCCAAGGTAGATAATCAAAATCTAACATATTACAACAACAATCCAAGCTTAAACGAAGAAATCGGAAGGAAAATACCCAAAATCCGAAATTCTAGATCCAAGATATAATTACCTTGATTTTTTGTGTTGGAGAGGATGAAATGATGATAAATCCAAGTGATAAGCTTTAAGATGATGATGGATGAGTGCATCTCAAAAAGATTTCTCCAAATCGCCCAAAATCGTCCGGAATCAAAGTGAGAAGTGAAAATGATGAATCTGAGCCGGACTGTCCTATTTAACGTGCGTTAACGGGTGTTCTGTGTTAGGAGTATGCCCTCGAATGCCACTCAGAGGATGTTGAGTGAGGGCATTGTACTTGTAATTATGTAAATCATTAATATAAAGCAATGGATGTTTCTTTATTTACTGGCAGTTACTGGCATTCCTAACTCGTAAATATACATATAGAAACTAGTCTATGTATTTGAGAGCAAAACGTTCCACTCCTTATTGGATAAGGGGGTCGGCACTGAAAAGGTTTATAGCTTAAATACTTAATCGTTCGCAAGTCGATGAAACTTGACTGGGCGTTAAGTTTATGTGAAGACTTGTATGGCGTGTTCTTTGACATGGAGAGTGCCTGTCGAACACTAATGGTTAGTGGGAGAACACGTTATAGGTATGCTAATTGGATTAGTATACTCGAACCGACTCACCCTCGATTTGTCACACGGATTTCACTCCCGGACAGTCAATGACGGAATCGAAAGGTTGTGATAGGTATTCGTGAACCTTCGGTTTGAGGATTTAGTAGGGATGTGCTTGGGACGTTAAGATTTTCATTAGAGTAGTTCGACCCTATAAACCGGGAGGTGGGGGTCAACCTCGACGTGCATCTTAACGGGCAAGTAGCAGGTCCTACTGAATACCAAGATAGAATTCTTTCTCCCATTAGTGAGCGATTTATATGTCATATGCGGTTATTGGCAGATGATATCATAAGTCTTTGGCCAAAGCATTGGAGCTAGTTGTATTGGATACACGAGAGCTCAATGATCTCGATTTGCATTAATGCATGCATAGCGTCAAGTACTTATAGGGTTTGACTAACCGTGACCCTATAACTTGATCGGGACATTTGAAAGAAGGGTTTATACGTTTACTGGTATTCACGAAAGAATGGTTCTTGAATGATCCCTATCATTCGTTCTCAGTTAGGGTACAGTGTAGGCCGCCAGGCTGGCTAGGTGGTGCCACTACTCTTTGGTTCCTCCCATTACTGACTGAGACGAAATGAATCGAGCTTAATCTCTCATTATGAATATTGGATATTGGATATCTAATTTGTGACATTGGATGTCTAAATTGATTTATTGGATAAATTAATTTACGACCTAATTAATTAAATAAATTACCGGGTGATTAATTTAATTCATGAATATAATTATTTATTGGAGAAATTAATTATGTCATTATGTATTTAATATGATTAATTAATTGGAATAATTAATCGATATAAATACATCAGAACGGAATCGGAGTTTCTCGGGAGTCCGAAACGAACCGAACTCGTTGGATTCCTTCTAGAGGCCGGCCACACCTTTTGATCTCTTACCTTTAGTCTTTGTCTTGCTTTGGTGGGTGAAGACTAATCACCTAAGAGATATGATATCTCTTATAATAAGGATAAAAGGATTGTGTGGGATTTAGAAGTAGAATAAATGAAGACTATTCCTCACTTCTCAAGATCATCCATCAGCCGTGAGTATTAGTTAGAGAGAGAGAAAAAGTTTTCTCAAATTGTCTTCATCTTCTTCTTCATCTTCTTCTTGAGTTTTCTTGGAGAAAATTAAAGATACATTGAGAGATATATATTATACACTTAGAGTGCAATAATAAAAGGCTTCATCACTTGATTCTAGCCGTAACCATAGAGGTTAATCGGGTATTGTAATTCCGGTCATTTTTCCGGCGCGTGGCAAGTAGAGACGCGGTGCTTTCGGTATTGGATCGTTCAAGGGCTTGGAGCGGATTGGATTCGTATAGATCAAGCAAATATTGGGGAATAGCTCAAGAAAAGGTTACCATTTAATCAACGGACTTCGAGGGTGAGTTTCTTATAACTATTGTTTTTCGTTTATATATTCGTATATATGTAGCTCGATCGATCCTCGTAGGGATTCAGATCAAATTAATTTTCGTTTTACCGCTTCCGCTGGGCCTTCGTTTTAGGCACCGAATCCCAACAGTGGTATCGGAGCGTAGGTCTTGCGATCGTATATACGATATTAGCATTTAGAATGCTTGATTAGATGGTGAATGATTTGGAATCATTTTAGTCATAATTGTGGGATATGTTTTTACGTTCGTTGTAGTTATATTTTTCGTAAGTTTATGTCTAAATATAAATCTTAATTTCTTGGAAATATGATTTATATTGAAGATATGAATGTTGGAGAATATAGATATTGGATATCCGGTCAAAAAACTAGCCCCGAAATGCCGTTGGACGGTTCGGGAGGGGTCCGAAAGGTGGGGCCGCGCCTGTGGTCTGAGCCGCCCGGCGGTGCATCAGATCGGGGCCGCGGCCCGAGCCTGTGGGCCGGGCAGCCCTGCATGGTGGCTGGTGGCGTTACGGGCGCGGTTCAGCCCATTTCGGACCCATTTCGAGCTTGTTTGCTTCGTGTATTCCAAAAAAACGATTTCCCACATTTTAAATTGGATTTAATATGATTAAAAAGATTTATGGTATTTCATTTTACAAGGGAAAATTGATTTAGTGGAATACTTGTGATCGACCTAATTATTTTGAACGTTTTCATATTACCGATTGTGTGAATCGATTGGATCGGTTCGTATTGTTGATTGGATCAATGTATCTCTACACTTTTCATTTTTTTAATATTTATTGGATGAATGCTTTTGAATGGTGATGTGGTTCGTGGACTTAGTTTTTTGAATCCTTCGTTTTATTCGATTGGGTTGTAAAGGCCGTTTTGAGCCTATTTATTTTACTAGAAATATTTGTATCTAGTATGCGATTTTCAATATAAAATTTATATGTAATGACGAAGACAGGAGGAAGATCGTTTCGAGAAGACGAAGATTCAAGACGAAGACTTGTATTTAGATTACGGAGTTTTTATTTTCTAGGAATGCTCCATGAACCACATGTTGGTAGCAACTAGGTTGTGAATGGTTTTTTCATATTGTATGAATGCCACAAACGCACTAAAATGATTAATGTGCAAAGTGTAATGTTAATCGCGAAAATTCTCTCACAACAAAATATTAAGTTTATAAGGTTTCAAGGTTTTCCTTCCCTCCATCGAGTTTTCGAGAAATTGAAATCCAAACCGGATGTGCTATGCTTCCGAGTTATCGGGGTAGTCGTTCGGGGAGGACGGATAAATTATCGGGAGCACATTGGATGCCTTCGGTTGGAGCAAATTTTATCCCTAGAAACCTGATAGGTTGCCCGATAAGATTCAATTGTGAAACTGATTTGCGTCGATGGTATAAACTTAACTTGTTCACAAACCATAAAAACCGTATAGGTTGAGGGGAGTGAACAATGGGAAAAAGAAGATCGAATCATCTATTAGATGGGTTGGTGTTGAACACCACTTTATGAAAAATAATAGACTAGAAACCTGATCGGTTACCCTCTATTAAGATTTATAAAGAACTCAATCACCACTATGAAGTAGTGCGACGATACTTTCGGATTTCACATGGGAGTGTGTTGTTCCGATAAAAATAGTGGGAGTTGGGTAACAAGAATAGAAAAGATCTTAATTCTATACTCAGAACATAATTAAACGAGTCACTAATTAATCTATTATACTTAATGCAGACATAACTCTCAATATGACAATGAATCCACTCGCAATTCTACTCGAGAAGAACACCCTGATTGGACCTAACTTTGTGGACTGGCTCCGCAATCTGATGATTGTCCTCAGTATAGAGGCACTGGGATACGTCTTGGAGATGGACATTCCGGCGTCTCCTGTGCGGACCAGAGCCAATCAGGAAGAGATCGAAAACCACGAAAAGTGGGTTAAGGATGACATAAAAGTCCGTGCTTACATGATGGCTTATATGTCTAATGAGCTTCAGAGAGATGATGAGAAAATGACTTCTGCTAGGCAGATTCTATCTCACTTAACCGAACTTTATGGTGAGCACAGCAGAACTGCTAGATATGAGATATCCAAGCAACTATTCGTTGTAAGGATGAAGGAAGGTGAGAAGGTTGGGGAACACGTCCTCAAAATAATATCTATGATCGAGAGATTAGAGGCTCTTGAATTTAAAATGGATACTTCTCTCCAAACCGACCTTATCCTTCAGTCTCTCCCTGATTCCTTCTCACAGTTTGTTATGAACTTCAACTGTAATGAGATTGCATGTAACTTAGCTAGGCTAATGAACAAACTGGTGACCGCTCAGACTCAGATGAAGACTCCACGAATGAAGGATTCTGCCCTTGTGATTTCTTCTGGACTTCGGAAGTCTAAGAATAAGATGAAAAAGACCATGAAGCAGACTGGACCACAAGTTAAGGACCTTAAAGGAAAGGACAAGGCCCGGATGGTTCCAAAAGGCAAGAAGAAGAAAGATACTTGTTTTAAGTGCGGTGAGTGGGCCACTGGGTTAGAGACTGTCCGATTCTTCATGGCACTTCAGGTACAGAACTTTTAGTTTTGGAAACAAATTGTTCTGCTACTGTATTTTCTACTTCCTGGATACTGGATTCTGGTGCTAGTTCTCATATTTGTACTGTGAATCAGGATCTGGAACAAAGTAGGAAGCTTTTTTTTTTTTTATTTATTTTACATGTAGCGAGCTTTCACAAACCTTAACTTAAATGTCACAAAATAAATTGCATCCTGAACATAACGAATTTGAAGCTTGGAGCTGGAGAAGTGATGATCACAGTCGGAAGCGGGCATAGTGTCGAGGCAACCGACATAGGATCACTTCTTTTGTGTTTAGAATCCGGTTTTGTTTTGACTTTAGAAGATGTACTTGTTTTTCCCTAGGGGCACAAAAACATTGTATCTATTCCGGTCATGGACCGAAAAGGTTTTTCATTTTTCATTGGTGATGGTTCGTGCAAAATTTATTTTAGAAATAAACTAGTGGGTACTGCTACATTGTTAAATGGATTGTATCATCTAAATCTCAGCAACAAAGTAGTTGTGAATACTATGACTAGAAAACGTGGTAGGGATGAAACTAATCAAGTTTTGAAATGGCATCTTAGACTTGGTCATGTTGGTCAGACCAAGGTTTACTAGATGGAAAAGGATGGACTTATGGGTCCATTGGGATCGGATCCCTTTCCTAATTGTGAATCTTGCCTTAAAGGCAAAATGACTAAGTCCCCCTTCACAGGGACTTTTGAAAGAGCCGCTGATAAACTGGGATTAATCCATACCGACATATGTGGTGCTTTGGAAGAAGCACGTAACGGATATCAATATTTCATTACGTTTACGGATGATCATACTAGGTATGGTTATGTATACTTAATGAAACATAAATACGAGGCCTTTGAGAAATTACAGGAATTCAAGGCCCTAGTCGAGAAACAAACTGGTAATCATATCAAAGCACTTTGGTCGGACCGAGGTGGCGAGTATATGAGTACGGAGTTTGACGAGTTCCTTAAGGAACATGGAATAGTTTCACAACTAACACCTCCAGGTACTTCTCAGTTAAATGGTGTGTCAGAAAGAAGGAACCGGACCTTGTTGAACATGGTCCGTTCCATGCTGGGCTATACTGACTTACCGATTTACATGTGGGGGTATGCACTCCTAACTACTGCCTACATCTTAAACAAATGTCCTTCCAAATCCATTCCTAAAACTCCACATGAGATGTGGGAGGGCAGGAAACCAAGTCTTAATCATATTAGGATTTGGGGATGTCCCGCCTATGTCAAGAAGATTATGGTGGAGAAGTTGGAAGCTAGGTCCACGAAGGGACGTTTCATTGGATTCCCGTATGGGACGATGGGATATCTATTCTACATGCCTGAAGATCGAAAGATCGTTGTTTCTTTACAAGCACACTTCCTGGAAGATGAGTTCATTCAGGAAGGCGGAGAAGGTAGAAGTATTTCTTTAGAAGAATACAATGAAACTCCTCGGGAGACACCTGTGCAAGAAACTAGAACCGAACCTTCTGAAACACAAGTACAACCAACTCGTAGGTCTAGTAGGGTATCTCATTTACCTGAGAGCTATGGGCTTGTGCACTTGGAGGAGCTGGGTCTCCATGAAGTTCCAATTGATAGCCAAGAGACCGACCCAACGACCTATGACCAAGCAATGTTGGATGTAGACTCCGCGAAATGGCGTGAAGCTATGGAAGCTGAGATAGACTCGATGCATGTCAATCAGGTCTGGACTCTAGTAGACCACCCCAAGGGCATAGTGCCTATTGGGAACAAGTGGATCTACAAGAGAAAGACTGATGGTGATGTCAAGGTTGACGCCTATAAGGCCAGGCTTGTGGCAAAGGGTTATACCCAGAAAGAATGGATCGATTACCGCATAATGCTTGCTATAGCTGCCTACCACGATTATGAGATATAGCAAATGGACGTAAAGACGGCTTTCCTTAATGGATTCCTCGAGGAGGAAATCTATATTGTATGCTTTCTTTCTCTTTTCGACTTCTTCGACTTTTCTCATTTTTATCAATTCATCTCATTCTCAATCATCTCCATCTCATTTTTATCTCACTTTGATCTCCTTATCATTTTTATCTCAATTCATCTCCTTCTCCCCCTTTTTGTCTTCATCAAAAAGTGTAGAAAAATATAGAATGTATCAAATGGAATATAAATATGCATGATACCAATTTATGCATTAATAAACAAAAATACTCCCCTCAGAGTATTATCTCCCCCTTTTTAAAATATTAATTGTTAAAATTTATTTTTGGGGATCCAACCTATAGTTGGTTTTTCTTTTGAAACGTAGACGATGTTTGGAATAATTGTTCCTTTAAGAACCCAAATCTTTTTTCATTTTTATCGTCCGGCGTGGACTTTTGCAAGTAGAAATATGATGCCCAATTTTCAAACATTTTTCACATCGGGGTATTTTTAAATTGACGGATTCATTTTTTGAACGTGGTTTGAATCCTAACCCCTCTTTATTTAGAGTATATTTTTGAACACATAACATTTGTTCAAATTTACCGTTGCCGCACGAGAATTTCTTTGTCAAAATTTTTAGTTCGTCTTAAACTTTTAAAAGATCATTTTTTAAAATATTCTCATTTTCAATGCATTTCAAATGATCGATTTCAATAAATTTCCCTTTTTCAAGTATTTTGGAATTTTCAATTTCCAAAGTTTTGTATTTAGACTTGAGGGATTTAATTTCATTTAAAGCATTTTGATTGTCCGTATGTAATAACTCGAATGCTTCAAAAAGTTCATCGTAGGAGTTACTTACTTGGCTTTTGACGTCGCTATCGTCGAATGAACTCTGGTCCATGAGCGCGAGATTATTTTGGTCAAGAAAATCTTCATCGGGATCTTCGTCGCTCCATGTTGCGATTAAAACCTCCTTTTGCTTTACTCGACAGTTCTTAGCAAAGTGGCCTGGTTTACGACCTAATCGACAAGTATTGTCGAATTTCTTAGGTTCGCCTGCTTTAATGTCCTTCTTTCTCCAGTTTAATAAGTGTTGGAACTTATTAATATTCTTGGCATAATATGCCATTTCTTCATCACTTTCGTCCCCCGGGATTTCTTCTTTCTTTTTCGACATTTTAGCCTTCGTGGATAACGATATTTCCTTTGGTTTCGGTTTGGCATTCCGAGATTTTAGAACAATCTCGTAGTTGATAAGAGAACCAACGAGAGCACTAAAATCAAGATTGTTTAAATCCTTAGATTCCATAATTGCCGTAACCGTACCGTCCCATTCTCGAGGTAGTGATCGGAGAATTTTCTTTACTTTCTCACTACTCGAAAGTGGTTTTGCGAAACATGCTAATCCATTAGTGATGACCGAAAATTAGTCGTGCATAATCGAGATGGATTCATCGTCCTTCATTTGGAATAATTCATAATCGTGAAGGAGCAAGTTTATCTTCGTCTCTTTGACTTGAGACGTACCTTCGTGTGTTACCTCAAGCATTTTCCAGATTTCTTTGGCACTATCACACGATGATATCCGGTTGTGTTCTTCCAAATTTAAGGCACAATAAAGGAGTTGAGTTGCCTTACAATTGAAATGGTCATTTTTTCAATCGGAGTCATCATATTCTTCAAAAGTTTTAAGCATACCGTTGGAATTCGTTGGAATTTTTGGACCAAGACAAATCACCTTCCAAAGTTCGATGTCATAAGCTCGAATGAATATCGACATCTTCTTCTTCCAAGTCATGAAGTTCGCGCCATCAAAAAATGGTGGTCGGTTAAGAGCAAGGCCTTTGGCTGGAGAGATTTGAAACGCCATTTTGGATCTTCTCCTCGGATGTTAAGCCGCGTATTGGAGTACCGCTCCGATACCAATTGTTGGTATAAAATTGGATATTTGTGCCGTTTTTCGTAGGATTAAGATCAAAACCTCTACGCCTCTCTTCTATCGGTCGAGGGATTACCTTTACAAGCTCGTCTTCTATCGGTCCGAGTAAAACCATTTTTCCTTATCTATTGGATAAGGAATCAAACACTCTAGCTTTCTATGGGTACTAGATAAACCTCACTTAGATATCGATTGCGATTCTAATAATGCCAGATACTTGATCCTAATAACACCGAATCCAATCGTATCTTTTGTTTTACCTCTCGTGTATAATGTTGAATGTATAAACACTCAAACTAACAATATAAGCTCAATATTACAACAACAATGTAAGTATATGATTCTCAGATGTATGACTCGTTTTCTTGAAGTTGTACTCAAACAATACCATAGGAATGGTATTTATAGGCATTTCCCACAAACTAGCCGTTGCTGCCTGTTTTGACTTGCTAGCGTGCGCTAGCCTTCTTTATTAGCGTGCGCTAAACTCTTCCAGTTTCAGTCCAGTAGCTTCGTTTCTGCTTTAGCGTACGTTATACCTTCTCCCTTACATACGTAATCATCTTGTTTAGCGTGCGTTAATATCTCATTGTAGCGTGCGCTAATACAATATATCCGTTGCATGGATTGTCAAAGTATCCGTTTGATATGCTGACTTTGACTTGCTTTTCCCAACGTTCTGATTGACTTGTTTCAAACTGCTTAACGTGCGCTATTCCTTCTTAGTAGTGTGCGCTAATGCTGACTTCATTGCATACGTCATTCTGTGTTTGAATATCTTTATAACGGTAACAAGACTTCTATAGCGTCCGTTAATGATAACGTGTAGCGTGTGCTATCTCTTCAGATGACGTCCCTTCAGGTAACTTCGAACTAGGCTGATATGCAGATTACTTCCGTTAGCGTGCGCTAACGTATGATGACTTGCGTGCGCTAGATATGCATTTTGCTCAGCTTTTTGCTACTTCTTCTGCTTTGTCGTTTTGCTTCGCCTCGATGTTGTTTTGTTGTTTAGCAACTTTAATCATCAAAACACAAATTAAATAATGTGTGGAATAAATATTCCAACACCGGGTATGTCTTGCAGGGACTCTGAGGTTCGTGGATTGTTAGCCCGATGGCGAGATAACTGATGGGGTTATCATCGGGTATGTCTTGCGGGGACTCCGAGGTTCGTAGCTTGTTAGTGCGATGCCGGGATAACTTATGGTTGTGGTTTGGTTAAGTGCGTATCTGTGCTTGTAGTCACGTGACTGTTGTTACGGTGACATGTGAATTGATTTAGTTTCCATGTGGGTTATTCACTCGGGCTTGTTCTACAGGAGCATCTGAGGTTCGTGGCTTGCTAGCACGGGACACGAATAATCTGTGGAAATAGGTTGTTATGGTATGATCGGGTCGTGGACCCCGTGTGTTGTTATCGTAATTTTGTTTTGGGAAAATGACTTTTGGGCTGTGTTCCTAAATGTTTTCGAAAGGTTTGAGAATTCTTAAAATCCCAAATGTTTTCAAAACTCCCGAGATCGTAAAGTGTTTTTACAAGATGTATATCGGGTTTACCCCTATCTGTGGATTTAACCGTTTTGATCAAGTGATTTACCTCGGGAAGTATGTTTATGATTTCTATGTCTGTGGAGTATGATATGTATGGCTCGTTTTCGTATTTTATACTTGCACTAGCAAAACAGTGGAGTTTTGCTAACCCCCGAGTATTCGGGGGGTGGATGTCTGTTTTTGCATTCAGGTTTTGGAAGCATAACACAGGATCGGCACGAAGGATGATGAAAGATGATCGATACTAATCACATGTGGAACCGTACATTGTGTATTGGTTCAGTTGTACTTTATTTCCGCTGCAGTATTTTTCCCCGTTGTACGGGAGTTCGTTGTATTTTGACCCCTGCGTGGGCATATATTGTAATTGAGTTGTATGTTTTTATTGAAAGACCAAATCGGTCTACTGAGTAATTTTTAGCCTTAAAGGCATTGTTGAATTGTTCGATGTTGTTACCAGCCTGGTAGATCCTTGAGAAAAGGTTATACGGCCTGTAATATCTCTGAGCGGATTGGGGGTGTTACATAAATGGTATCAGAGCTCAGGTTGTGGAAACCTAGGCTGTCGGGTCAAGTTGTGTTGTTTGAGACTTGTTTCGTCGGATTTTATCTGATTGAGTCGTGTCGCAATGCATCGTCTGAGTTTGTTGGTCGTGATTAGTATCGTGGGGCGATCAACATCTTCGTGCGACCTGTGGATGTAAGTCTCCCTTCTTTGTGTTTGTGCCTCGTCTGATGCGAGTTACATGTATGATTATGAGTTAATTGACGGAATCCTCCTATGGACGTGATATGTGGTTATTTGACTCTCATATTTCGTTCATATGAGGAGTAGTGTTTCTGGATTGTGCATGTTGGACTGTATTTCTTTTATCCGCTGTGTGAGTTCTTTTGTAATGGCTTTCGGTATTTTACCGACTGAGTTTTATTTCGAAAACCGATTCCCTTAACCGAGTTTTTGGCATTATGGCCTTGATCGTTTTGGCGAAATTCTTATGACGGTATTTAGTATTTTGTAAATGGCTTTTGTGAATTTTTGAAATATTACCGTCATCGACTTTTTTGGCGTTTTTGTAAATGGTTTTTAGTCCGGTGGGTTCCAGTGCGGGGCCCACGTCGCAATATTGTTCCGTATAATTACCTGAAATTTTTGGGCATTCTATCCCATTGAATTATCTTTGAAAACCCTGAGTATCTTAGAAAATAAATTTCGAGACGTACTTTTAAAATGAATTATTTTCTCGTGGTACATCCAAGGTGCCACAATATGTTTCAAAATTCTTCTACCTCGAGGACAAAAATGTTTTGAGATATTTTCAATGTTTTAGAAACACTTTTACTTAGACCCGAGAGTCGAATATTCTGAAAGTTTTTCATTAAGAGAAAGTGTCCTCATTTTTATCAAATGCGAAATGGTTCTCCAAAGTCTCGATAACGATGTTTCACGTTTGTACTTTTTTTTGAAAGGTGATACTCAAGATCAACCGGTGTTTTTCTAAATTATTTTCAAAAGGGGGTTTTCATTTTTTTTTTAAACCTATCAATTCCCGTTTGCGTTTGGGAATGTATGTATGATGTTTGCTTTGTCGTTATAATGTTAACTTCCGAGTATGATCGAATTGGTGGCATGAACGTTGAGGTGTTGCCACGTATTTGTAGTACTAGCCCTCTGTGAGAGGTGTGAACTGGTATTTACTATTTGTCGCCTCGTGGTGATATGCGTGTTGTCGCACGAGTGTGAGCTGTTGAAGCTTAGATTTTTGTGCGTTTATGCATATGGGTGATTGTTTCATGATGTTTGTGATTGTGTGCTGGCTATCGCTCGGGCCGTTGTAATCGTCGAACGATGCCGTTGCTATTGTGATTTTTGTATACATTGATATGTTATGCTGAGTTGGCATCTCCGGTATGTTGTTTTGCGGTGTTATGTTCCATTGTATCTAGCATCTGTATTTTCGGTATGCCGAGCCGAGGCATTCAACCGTGATGTGCCGGGGGAATGTACGTGCAATTTGTCCTTCCTCGCCTGTAACGCGTTTCAAGTGCGGATTCGAGGGACATCATGTTCAGTTTTGTGAGTTGATTACCGAGCCTTCCGAGGCACGGACTTGAGCATTGATATTAGGAATAGCTCCAAGGAGTCCCTGAGGGGCGTGGTCTATCAGTTGTATGTTATGTTGTTTCCTTACCTTGTTGTTTCGAACTTCGAAAATTATGTTCTTTTATTCGAAGTGGATCGGATTTGGAACTTCTGTGTTTTCAAAAAGCTGATCAAAAGATATAAACATGTATCGAAGACTTCTCGTAGCCCCAGCATACAGAACCAATCATACAGTTATAAAGACTAAGTATGGAAGCTGTCTCGAATCGACAACACAACTATCATTCCATACAGCATCCAAACAGGACAAGAAGAAATCTTTGTTATTCACTAAGTCAACGTCCCGTTTGAGAAGATATATTTAAATACTAAGGATACAGTATTTAAATATCCAGCCGTCAGAGATCTCCAATCTAGCGCAATATGCGGATCGTGTTTTATTCAAACATATCATCCCGTTGGAATGGAATCTTGCTCAACGGATTTATATGAACGGATATATTTCAGAAAGCTATATATATCCCCAGCCTCTGAAGATCTACAACAGAAATATACATGCAAACTCGCAAACAAACGATCGAATATATACGGAAGTAAAACAAGTGCTTACATGAATATTCAGAGCAAACATATCTCCTAAGTCATTCTGCTATTCTGAAAGAAGAGATATACAGTGCTCAAAACCGTGAACAACACATCATCAGCTAAAAGCTCAGAAAGTCAAAGCTATTGTTCAAATATTGTTCTAACCCTTGAACAAACCCATCAACCCTATGTTGACTGAGAATCCTTGATCTTCCCGAACTGTGTGTGACGGACTTGCATTGAAGAAGATGAAGCTTCGGAACTGTGTGTGAAGAAGCCAGTCAAGTGAAATCTCAAACCAATTTGTGTGAACGGTTGAAGGCAAAGATCATTATATCAATCCGTGTGAACGATATACTGATTAGGTTTGATTATAAATATGTAGTTGTGTACGTAGTATTTATAATAAACATTTTTCACTCCTGTGTGGAGGACCAGTGGATGTATAGGGGTTTACCTCGAACCACTTTAATTACTGTGTCAATTACCTTCTGCAATTACTGTTTTGTTATTTGTGATTATCTTTAAGTATACACTTCATATCTAGTTGCTGTATTTACAACAACTTATTTTGACAAGGCTTCCGTTATGCACTCAGATTTGAAAAGCCGTACAGCTTGTCATTTAAAACACTCTCCAAGCTATATCCTGTATACTTAGTGGCCAATAAGTGGTATCGGAGCGGTTGATTCTAAAAAGAATTAGTCGTATTTTTTATTGAATCGGATCCTTAAATCACTTGTTCTTTTAAAATAGTCTTTTTCTTCCTCATATCTTCATATCGATACATCTATTATCAATAAAGTTCCTATGTTCTATATTAATGAATTTGACGATTGGAGAATTAGGATAGAGGCTCATCTTGCAGCTGTAGCACCCCCAAATCCTATCAAGTTATTACGGTGCCGTAGACCCCACGCCAGAGATCCACCAAAGTAACATGACTAAAATACATTAAATTAAACAACAAGGGAAAATCATAGTCGCTACCATGATATCCGACACAATATTCCGATAAGGAATTTCAACGACAAAAGTGGCCTACATGGCCAAAATGAAATACAACAGCATCCACGAACATCTGTTCGGGTAATACAACACGACAAGACTGTAGTACACTCCAACTGACTGACCAACAATGAACAACTCGGACTAGTATCGCTCGTATGCCTCATCGCCATCATCATGCCCCTGTGCCTCAACTCTCTCCTCGCAAGCACCTAAAAAAAGAAAACATGTTACGCCCACTGGTCAGTCATCCAGATAATGAACATCAAATACATGTATAACATGATAAGCATCCAAAGGCATAATGAAACGGTATAATGATGATAATGATACGAGAAGCTCACAAACCAAGGTAAGAACCGAGCATTTGTGAAAAACTATGCCCACGGCATACTATTAATACTTGACGAGGTTAGAACATAAGTGCCAAACGGCTAATCATATTCAAAGAATACCACAATCAATTACTCGTCATGAACCAAACCGTAAGGATTAAATATGAATAACAATGACCTGAGGCTCCAATGAAATTAACAAGACAATCACAAGGCCTAAAACCACTCACCGAAGCACAAATATCACAATCACATGAAGCCAAAACAGCCCAAGTCAAGTATTGATTAGGCCGAAGCCACGACACGAAGCCGTATCACAATTAGGGCCGAAGCCACGGCATGAAAGCCGTATCACAATTAGGGCCGAAGCCACGGCATGAAAGCCGTATCACAATTAGTGCCGAAGCCACGGCATGAAAGCCGTATCACAATTAGGGCCGAAGCCACGGCATGAAAGCCGTATCACAATTAGGGCCGAAGCCACGGCATGAAAGCCGTATCACAATTAGGGCCGAAGCCACGGCATGAAAGCCGTATCACAATTAGGGCCGAAGCCACGGCATGAAAGCCATATCACAATTAGGGATGGTATGCTGTCTTGAGTCGGCCAGCACCATCCTCGACAGTCCCAACTCAACACCTCGATTGCCTTAGAACGGCTAACCGATGACAATGATGCAGCGAATGATTCCATGAATGCTTGAGTGCTTCGATTTCCTTATAATGGCTAATCGATGTGAACGATATGATGAATGATTGAACACTTCGATTTGCCTGTGAACGGAAATTCGATAACAATGATATGAAGGATGCCTCGGCACCTTTAATCGGTTACCGACGACGAAGGTCAGAAATGAATAAGCCAATGCCTTTAATAAGTCCGCCTGACACGGTCGCGGCGCGCAGTTGGCCGGCAGGGACTCGACCGTGTCCTGCTAGACACGGTCGCGGCGCGGAGGGGACTACCAATAGTGACCCGTCCGACAGCGACTCGGAATGACTCGACCGTGTTCTGGAACACG
This sequence comes from Orobanche coerulescens, assembly GCA_033398695.1. Lineage (NCBI taxonomy): Eukaryota > Viridiplantae > Streptophyta > Magnoliopsida > Lamiales > Orobanchaceae > Orobanche > Orobanche coerulescens. The sequence continues at coordinate 128,149,024 of CM065805.1, forward strand.
GCCGCCCTAAGCGATCGGTTACGCTTATCCGGAAGAGTTCGACTCGGCCGTGCCAGACGACACGGTCGGGTCCTGTGTCAGAAACTTCGGCATTTCCGGACGAGTACGGCACGGGCCGTGTCGGACGACACGGCCGAGTTCGGTCGGCAGTGATCGGCCAATAACTAAAAAAATGAGCGGGTGAGCTAAAACGACCATAACTCTCTTGTCCGGACTCCGATTGACTCACCGTTTGAACCATTGGGAAGTTAACTCGATGCTCTATAATATTGCAAAGAATAAGAATTTTTGGAGTTACCAAAAATTAATGGTGATTTAACAAAGTCGAACTTATATGAGGAAAGTTGAAACAATGAACAATAACGTTACACAACTCGAAGTTTTTCCGAACGGTGAACACGGTGAACGAACATGATTGATGAATGATTATAAATGAGTGAAAATCCACTGAGTGACAATCACCGAATGAAATTACTGAATGATAATTACTGAATTACAACCGGGTATTACATACACCCCCCCTTAAAAGGAGTTTCGTCCTCGAAACTCAGGGTAAACAACTCGGGATATGAACTATCCATCAAGATATGAAAACAATAATGCACATCTAGTCCTCGGGACCAAATCAATCGCGCGCCCAAGTCCCCAAGACTTGACGTCTCGAATCTCAGTGAATGATTTCCCAAATTATCAAGAAATCTTGAGCACAACGCCGAAGGGGTGAACTCCCAACAGTTGATCCAAATCTCAAGATTCTCAAATATGATCATAATAAAATAGATCAAGAATAAATGATCCACAGTCACGATACATTACTACGGATTGAGTTACACAGTCATCCAAAAACAAGGTTACATCTCAAATGTAGTCAACATCGTTATCCTTCCATGTCATCGATCTCCTCTATCTCAACGATTTAAGGTATATCCGCAGATGAACTCACCGCTAAATATGATCTCGGAAGGTCATGAGAATGAAAGTGACTAAAATGAATGATGAATGATAAATGACTACAAATCCGACAAGGATTTGGAATGACTCACCAAGGTGAATTAATAACGTCATGAGTGATAGCTCTCTGAAGTGATTGGAACCGCCGTTCCTCGTGAATTGAATGATTAATCGATAATTATGAGTCCCAACATGATTGATATATATATATATGATGAATGAATTAGATGAATGAGTGAATGACAATGAAATGAATGATTGTCCTACTACCGAGCAAGAATTAACTTGTTCAAAACCGGTGATGAATGTCCTTACCTCGGGTTCTCGAAGCCTGATAGGACCCCTTGGATGAAGTACGGACTGGAGTAACAAAATCCCTCGAGGCTTGTGAGCCCTCTCGAGATCTAGCGGCACCAGAACTCCTGCAGTATTTCTGAAGGTGTCCCGGTTCCTACACGTAAAACAAACAATAGCCGGCACCGTACACCGAGTATTAACGTGTCCTGCCGATTCACGATTAAAGCAAACAACGAACTCGCTGTCGAGAGTAAGAAGCCTTCTCGGACGAAGACGATCAGAACGACCTCTTGGACGTCGGAGCCCGATGTCCCTCTGGACGAATCAGCATCCTAGTCCTCTCACCCGAAGGAACTGAAGGATGTTTCCGAGTAAGCTCCTTGATCAAAAGCTCTGCTCCAAGAGCCTTCCCGATGAACTCACTAAGTGAATTACAATTGTGGTTGAACAACTGCATCCTCAACTGCGGATTTAGCCTCTTGCTAAAATACTTGATCTTATCCGCTTGATGCGGATAACTGATGAAGCAAACTGAAGTAGTCCCTGAAACTTCTCAGCAATGACAATAACACCCTCGTCCTCGACGGATTCAGGGTTCAAAACCTCTGATAAGTTGGCTTCCCGCAGTGGGGCCGGATAATACCTCTCTATCATGAGAGTCTTGAATTCGCCCCAAACACAATCTCGATCGGTGGGTTTCACAGAAAGCCACCAAGAATAAGCACCCTTACTCAAGTAGTAAGCCGCTACCGCCACTTTACTCTCCTCCGGACACTGAACCATGTCGAAGAGTTTATCAAAATGCTCAAGCCAATGAACAATATCAGCTGGTTCCGACGAACCCTCAAAAGTAGGCGGCCTCTGACGAGAGATATCTCCAACAATCTGATTCACTCTCCCAGTCTGTCCATTAAACGGCTCCTGGAATTCCTGTTTCGGTGGACCACGAACCATCGAGGTCTGCATGGTCTCCATCATCCGCGTCATCTGAGTCATCTGGGCCATCATGCCTTGCATAAATATGAATGGGTCAACCCGAGCACCTTCCGAGTGAGATGCCTCTCGGGTACGACTCCCTGACGGCGACTGATTATCTGCTGATGAATGAGTAGCCTCGATATTTGATGAATTAATGATACCACTCGCATTCGCACGGGCATGCACACGAGATCCCGGGTTTCGGCCCGCACCGCGGCCTCCTCCCCTGCGTCCTCTGACAGCTCTATCCATACTGAAGTAGGAAAGTCACATGATGATTATAGATTCCGCATATATATCGCATTATGATTACGTTACAGAGTGACAATAATGAGCATACACGCTCTCGCACAATGAATGCATTAATGATTTAATGAAATGATCGTCGACATTACGTCAGAGTATGATAAGATCGTATGAAACATCAAATGAGGTAACATGATTGCCTGATGAAATTCCTGAAATGATTACCTTGAACAAGTTAACAAGGTTGAAAATTCGATCCTCAAGATCAACAACTGAACCGTGAGATGGGCTGAATGATTAATGAATTAACTGAATAATGAGATCAACTGAGTGATGAATGAATTAACTGAACGATGATATTGGTGAGTGATGAATGAATTATGTGAGTGATGATATTGACTGAGTGATGAATGAATTAACTGACTGATGAATGAATTATCTGAGTGATGATATTGACTGAGTGAGGAATGAATTAACTGAGTGATGGATGAATTATCTGAGTGATGATATTGACTAAGTGATGAATGAATTAACTGAATGATGAATGAATTATCTGAGTGATGTTATTGACTGAGTGATGAATGAATTAACTGAGTGATGAGATCAAAATGATGATTGAGAATTATTAACTGATAAATGAGTTGATCCTTAATGCTTACACAAGTCACACGTGCTCCAAAACAATTAGTCATGAATAAATCATAACACTAATATCACATATAGGTTTCAGCAAAGCATGGACGATTAATGACATGATGGATGTATGAACACAAAGAGAATCGAGTCCTTACATAGGTCATACGAAGCTTCGAGGTTTCGCGATACTAGTCTTCACTGACGACGACTCGATGAATGAATGACTCGTGCAGTCGCACTAATATTACGACTCACAAAACCTTACTGACTAGATTGTCATAACCTGACAATCCCACTACTACCGCGTCGGTAGTACCACATAACTCACATCTCAGGGTATTTCACAACCCAAAGCTCTCTGATACCATTTCTGTAACACCCCCAAATCCTATTGGGTTATTACAGTGCCGTGGACCCCACGCCAGGAGATCCACCAGGCGAACATGACTAAAATACATTAAATTAAACAACAAGGGAAAATCATAGTCCCTACCATGATATCCGACACAATATTCCGATAAGGAATTTCAACGACAAAAGTGGCCTACATGGCCAAAATGAAATACAACAGCATCCACGAACATCTGTTCGGGTAATACAACACGACAAGACTGGAGTACACTCCAACTGACTGACCAACAATGAACAACTCGGACTAGTATCGCTCGTATGCCTCGTCGCGATCGTCATGCCCCTGTGCCTCAACTCTCTCCTCGCAAGCACCTAAAACATGAAAACATGTTCCGCCCCCATGGGGTCAGTCATCCAGATAATGAACATCAAATACATGTATAACATGATATGCATCCAAAGGCAGAATGAAACGGTATAATGATGATAATAAGACGAGATGCTCACAAACCAAGGTCAGAACCGAGCATTCGTGAAATACTATGCCCACGGCATACTATTAATACCTGTTCGACAGGTTAGAACATAAGTGCCCAACGGCGAATCATAATCATAGAATACCACAATGAATTACACGACATGAACCAAACCAGAACAGGATTAAATATGAATCACAATGCCTGGAGGCTCCAATGAAATTAACAAGACAATCACAAGGCCTAAAAACCACTCGGTAAAATCACAAATATCACAATCACATGAAGCCGAAACAGCCCGAAGCTGTTATTGATTAGGGCCGAAGCCATGGCACGAAGCCGTATCACAATTAGGGCCAAAGCCACGGCATGAAAGCCGTATCACAATTAGGGCCGAAGCCACGACATGAAAGCCGTATCACAATTAGGGCCGAAGCCACGGCATGAAAGCCGTATCACAATTAGGGACGAAGCCACGACATGAAAGCCGTATCACAATTAGGGCCGAAGCCACGGCATGAAAGCCGTGTCACAATTAGGGCCGAAGCCACGGCATGGAAGCCGTATCACAATTAGGGATGGTATGCTGTCTTGAGTCGGCCAGCACCATCCTCGACAGTCCCAACTCAACACCTCGATTGCCTTAGAACGGCTAACCGATGACAATGATGCAGCGGATGATTCCATGAATGCTTGAGCGCTTCGATTTCCTTATAATGGCTAATCGATGTGAACGATATGATGAATGATTGAACACTTCGATTTGCCTGCGAACGGCAATTCGATAACAATGATATGAAGGATGCCTCGGCACCTTTAATCGGTTACCGACGACGAAGGTGAGAAATGAATAAGCCAATGCCTTTAATCGGCGTGTACAGTTTTAATGACAATCCAAAAAGGAATAACAATGATCTCAACAATGTCTTAAATTGACATCTATGTTAACAACAATCGATACATCGACCCCGCGAACCGGCTATCGACAATGACATTAATAATGAGTATCACAATGCCTAGAATCGGCCGTTAACGAACAACAATAAATATTTGGCAAAATTGCCGAAAGGTATCGAGCGATCTCTTAATATCAATGAATTCATGAAGAGACTAAGTCTCGGAATGATACAACACATTTATACACATATATGATGACATTAATCTCATTGACTAGTACAAGTATAAAACTTGCCTCAAACCGAAGGCGAGGAAGTCCTTCCACGAACAACGTCCTTAATAGGGAATACCGCCACTCGAACAACCTTGAATTACACAAGCACCAACAATTAAGCAATATACGAATCAAACACGAATATAACAAACTCGAAACGTCGATACGATTAAACTAAGTTCATTGGGGCATTATATCGAATACGTTGTGGCCAAACTCCGTTTGTTTACAATCAAATCTCAATATATCAATATCAAATCCTCCAAGAAGTGTTTCAAACCAACAAACATCTTCCAAATGATCAATAATCCAAAATGAATATCCGAAAACGTGATTTCAACAACAATTAATCGAAAACCCCCAATTTCAACTCGATATTCAAAGTGTTCTTGAATAATCCCTCAATAATCCAATGAATCCTTATACAAACTCATAATCATATACATATCCCTTCATATAACATGATTATAACGTCCAAAACATCATATCTCAACACAAAATCGAAATCCAAGATGTTGAAGAAGTTACCTCTTGAAGATCCAACCACTTCGATCCGAAGAACACGAGTTTAATCGAGTATCCAAGCTTCACGATCGAAAGGAGATGAAGAAAATCAAACATTCAAATGATTTGTGAAGGAAAATCCCTCCCTCAAGCTCTCTCTCTCGGTTGAAGGTGAAGAAATGGGAAAGAAATGAGCTGAAATGCTCAAAAAACGAATTTATAGGGGTTGACTCGCCTGACAGACTCGACTGTGTCAATTACCTTCTGCAATTACTGTTTTGTTATTTGTGATTATCTTTAAGTATACACTTCATATCTAGTTGCTGTATTTACAACAACTTATTTTGACAAGGCTTCCGTTATGCACTCAGATTTGAAAAGCCGTACAGCTTGTCATTTAAAACACTCTCCAAGCTATATCCTGTATACTTAGTGGCCAATAAGTGGTATCGGAGCGGTTGATTCTAAAAAGAATTAGTCGTATTTTTTATTGAATCGGATCCTTAAATCACTTGTTCTTTTAAAATAGTCTTTTTCTTCCTCATATCTTCATATCGATACATCTATTATCAATAAAGTTCCTATGTTCTATATTAATGAATTTGACGATTGGAGAATTAGGATAGAGGCTCATCTTGCAGCTGTAACACCCCCAAATCCTATTGGGTTATTACAGTGCCGTAGACCCCACGCCAGGAGATCCACCAGGCGAACATGACTAAAATACATTAAATTAAACAACAAGGGAAAATCATAGTCGCTACCATGATATCCGACACAATATTCCGATAAGGAATTTCAACGACAAAAGTGGCCTACATGGCCAAAATGAAATACAACAGCATCCACGAACATCTGTTCGGGTAATACAACACGACAAGACTGTAGTACACTCCAACTGACTGACCAACAATGAACAACTCGGACTAGTATCGCTCGTATGCCTCATCGCCATCATCATGCCCCTGTGCCTCAACTCTCTCCTCGCAAGCACCTAAAACATGAAAACATGTTCTGCCCCCACGGGGTCAGTCATCCAGATAATGAACATCAAATACATGTATAACATGATATGCATCCAAAGGCAGAATGAAACGGTATAATGATGATAATGATACGAGATGCTCACAAACCAAGGTAAGAACCGAGCATTTGTGAAATACTATGCCCACGGCATACTATTAATACCTGTTCGACAGGTTAGAACATAAGTGCCCAACGGCGAATCATAATCACAGAATACCACAATGAATTACACGACATGAACCAAACCAGAACAGGATTAAATATGAATCACAATGCCCGGAGGCTCCAATGAAATTAACAAGACAATCACAAGGCCTAAAAACCACTCAGCCGAAACTGTCAAATATCACAATCACATGAAGCCAAAACAGCCCGAAGCTGTTATTGATTAGGGCCGAAGCCACGACACGAAGCCGTATCACAATTAGGGCCGAAGCCACGGCATGAAAGCCGTATCACAATTAGGGCCGAAGCCACGGCATGAAAGCCGTATCACAATTAGTGCCGAAGCCACGGCATGAAAGCCGTATCACAATTAGGGCCGAAGCCACGGCATGAAAGCCGTATCACAATTAGGGCCGAAGCCACGGCATGAAAGCCGTATCACAATTAGGGCCGAAGCCACGGCATGAAAGCCGTATCACAATTAGGGCCGAAGCCACGGCATGAAAGCCATATCACAATTAGGGATGGTATGCTGTCTTGAGTCGGCCAGCACCATCCTCGACAGTCCCAACTCAACACCTCGATTGCCTTAGAACGGCTAACCGATGACAATGATGCAGCGGATGATTCCATGAATGCTTGAGTGCTTCGATTTCCTTATAATGGCTAATCGATGTGAACGATATGATGAATGATTGAACACTTCGATTTGCCTGTGAACGGAAATTCGATAACAATGATATGAAGGATGCCTCGGCACCTTTAATCGGTTACCGACGACGAAGGTCAGAAATGAATAAGCCAATGCCTTTAATAAGTCCGCCTGACACGGTCGCGGCGCGCAGTTGGCCGGCAGGGACTCGACCGTGTCCTGCTAGACACGGTCGCGGCGCGGAGGGGCCTACCAATAGTGACCCGTCCGACAGCGACTCGGAATGACTCGACCGTGTTCTGGAACACGGTCGGGCGTCTGGGCAGTCGGTTCTGGCTTATCCGGAAGAGTTCGACTCGGCCGTGCCAGACGACACGGTCGGGTCCTGTGTCAGAAACTTCAGCATTTCCGGACGAGTACGGCACGGGCCGTGTCGGACGACACGGCCGAGTTCGGTCGGCAGTGATCGGCCAATAACTAAAAAAATGAGCGGGTGAGCTAAAACGACCATAACTCTCTTGTCCGGACTCCGATTGACTCACCGTTTGAACCATTGGGAAGTTAACTCGATGCTCTATAATATTGCAAAGAATAAGAATTTTTGGAGTTACCAAAAATTAATGGTGATTTAACAAAGTCGAACTTATATGAGGAAAGTTGAAACAATGAACAATAACGTTACACAACTCGAAGTTTTTCCGAACGGTGAACACGGTGAACGAACATGATTGATGAATGATTATAAATGAGTGAAAATCCACTGAGTGACAATCACCGAATGAAATTACTGAATGATAATGACTGAATTACAACCGGGTATTACATACACCCCCCCTAAAAGGAGTTTCATCCTCGAAACTCAGGGTAAACAACTCGGGATATGAACTATCCATCAAGATATGAAAACAATAATGCACATCTAGTCCTCGGGACCAAATCAATCGCGCGCCCAAGTCCCCAAGACTTGACGTCTCGAATCTCAGTGAATGATTTCCCAAATTATCAAGAAATCTTGAGCACAACGCCGAAGGGGTGAACTCCCAACAGTTGATCCAAATCTCAAGATTCTCAAATATGATCATAATAAAATAGATCAAGAATAAATGATCCACAGTCACGATACATTACTACGGATTGAGTTACACAGTCATCCAAAAACAAGGTTACATCTCAAATGTAGTCAACATCGTTATCCTTCCATGTCATCGATCTCCTCTATCTCAACGATTTAAGGTATATCCGCAGATGAACTCACCGCTAAATATGATCTCGGAAGGTCATGAGAATGAAAGTGACTAAAATGAATGATGAATGATAAATGACTACAAATCCGACAAGGATTTGGAATGACTCACCAAGGTGAATTAATAACGTCATGAGTGATAGCTCTCTGAAGTGATTGGAACCGCCGTTCCTCGTGAATTGAATGATTAATCGATAATTATGAGTCCCAACATGATTGATATATATAAATATGATGAATGAATTAGATGAATGAGTGAATGACAATGAAATGAATGATTGTCCTACTACCGAGCAAGAATTAACTTGTTCAAAACCGGTGATGAATGTCCTTACCTCGGGTTCTCGAAGCCTGATAGGACCCCTTGGATGAAATGCATTTGGAGTAACAAAATCCCTCGAGGCTTGTGAGCCCTCTCGAGATCTAGCGGCACTGAACTCTGCGGTATTTACGAAGGTGTCCGGGTTCCCACACGAGAAAACAAACAATAGGCGGCACCGTACACGAGTATTAACGTGTCCTGGCGATTCCACGATTAAAGCAAACAACGGTCGAACTCGTCGTCGAGTAAGAAGCCTTCTCAGCACGAAGGACGCATCAAAGCGACCTCTTGGACGTCGGGCCGATGTCCCTGCAGACGAATCAGCATCCTAGTCCTCTCACCGAAGGAATGAAGGATGTTTCGAGTAAGCTCCTTGATCAAAAGCTCTGCTCCAAGAGCCTTCGATGAACTCACTAAGTGAATTACAATTGTGGTTGAACAATGCATCCTCAGCTGATTTAGCCTCTTGCTAAAATACTTGATCTTATCCGCTTGATGCGGATAAGCGATGAAGCAAGCGAAGTAGTCCACGAAACTTCTCGGCAATGACAATAACACCCTCGTCTCGGCCAGTTCGGGAGTTCAAAACCTCGATAAGTTGGCTTCCCGATGGGGCGGATAATACCTCTCTATCATGAGAGTCTTGAATTCGCCCCAAACACAATCTCGATCGGTGGGTTTCACGAGAAAGCCACCAAGAATAAGCACCCTTACTCAAGTAGTAAGCCGCTACCGCCATGTACTCTCCTCAGGACCTTTGAACCATGTCGAAGAGTTTATCAAAATGGTCAAGCCAATGAACAATATCATGGTTCCAGCGAACCCTCAAAAGTAGGCGGCCTCGGCGAGAGATATCTCCAACAATCGATTCACTCTCCCGATCTGTCCATTAAACGGCTCCTGGAATTCTGTTTCGGTGGACCACGAACCATCGAGTCTGCATGGTCTCCATCATCCGCGTCATCGAGTCATCAGGCCATCATGCCTTGCATAAATATGAATGGGTCAACCCGAGCACCTTAAGTGAGATGCCTCTCGGGTACGACTCCCTGACGGCGACTGATTATCTGCTGATGAATGAGTAGCCTCGATATTTGATGAATTAATGATACCACTCGCATTCGCACGGGCATGCACACGAGATCCCGGGTTTCGGCCCGCACCGCGGCCTCCTCCCCTGCGTCCTCTGACAGCTCTATCCATACTGAAGTAGGAAAGTCACATGATGATTATAGATTCCGCATATATATCGCATTATGATTACGTTACAGAGTGACAATAATGAGCATACACGCTCTCGCAAAATGAATGCATTAATGATTTAATGAAATGATCGTCGACATTACGTCAGAGTATGATAAGATCGTATGAAACATCAAATGAGGTAACATGATTGCCTGATGAAATTCCTGAAATGATTACCTTGAACAAGTTAACAAGGTTGAAAATTCGATCCTCAAGATCAACAACTGAACCGTGAGATGGGCTGAATGATTAATGAATTAACTGAATAATGAGATCAACTGAGTGATGAAGGAATTAACTGAACGATGATATTGACTGAGTGATGAATGAATTATGTGAGTGATGATATTGACTGAGTGATGAATGAATTAACTGACTGATGAATGAATTATCTGAGTGATGATATTGACTGAGTGAGGAATGAATTAACTGAGTGATGGATGAATTATCTGAGTGATGATATTGACTAAGTGATGAATGAATTAACTGAATGATGAATGAATTATCTGAGTGATGTTATTGACTGAGTGATGAATGAATTAACTGAGTGATGAGATCAAAATGATGATTGAGAATTATTAACTGATAAATGAGTTGATCCTTAATGCTTACACAAGTCACACGTGCTCCAAAACAATTAGTCATGAATAAATCATAACACTAATATCACATATAGGTTTCAGCAAAGCATGGACGATTAATGACATGATGGATGTATGAACACAAAGAGAATCGAGTCCTTACATAGGTCATACGAAGCTTCGAGGTTTCGCGATACTAGTCTTCACTGACGACGACTCGATGAATGAATGACTCGTGCAGTCGCACTAATATTACGACTCACAAAACCTTACTGACTAGATTGTCATAACCTGACAATCCCGCTACTACCGCGTCGGTAGTACCACATAACTCACATCTCAGGGTATTTCACAACCCAAAGCTCTCTGATACCATTTCTGTAACACCCCCAAATCCTATTGGGTTATTACAGTGCCGTGGACCCCACGCCAGGAGATCCACCAGCGAACATGACTAAAATACATTAAATTAAACAACAAGGGAAAATCAAAGTCCCTACCATGATATCCGACACAATATTCCGATAAGGAATTTCAACGACAAAAGTGGCCTACATGGCGAAATGAAATCTGGAGCATCCACGAACATGCATTGGGTGTACAACACGACAAGGCCGAGTACACTCCAGTAGTGACCAACAATGAACAACTCGGACTAGTATCGCTCTTATTACTCGTAGCGATGGTCATGCCCCTGTGCCTCAACTCTCTCCTCGCAAGCACCTAAAACATGAAAACATGTTCCGCCCCCATAGAATTGATCATCAGATAATGAACATCAAATACATGTATAACATGATATGCATCCAAAGGCAGAATGAAACGGTATAATGATGATAATAAGACGAGATGCTCACAAACCAAGGTCAGAACCGAGCATTCGTGAAATACTATGCCCACGGCATACTATTAATACCTGTTCGACAGGTTAGAACATAAGTGCCCAACGGCGAATCATAATCATAGAATACCACAATGAATTACACGACATGAACCAAACCAGAACAGGATTAAATATGAATCACAATGCCCGGAGGCTCCAATGAAATTAACAAGACAATCACAAGGCCTAAAAACCACTCAGCCGAAACTGTCAAATATCACAATCACATGAAGCCGAAACAGCCCGAAGCTGTTATTGATTAGGGCCGAAGCCACGGCACGAAGCCGTATCACAATTAGGGCCAAAGCCACGGCATGAAAGCCGTATCACAATTAGGGCCGAAGCCACGACATGAAAGCCGTATCACAATTAGGGCCGAAGCCACGGCATGAAAGCCGTATCACAATTAGGGCCGAAGCCACGACATGAAAGCCGTATCACAATTAGGGCCGAAGCCACGGCATGAAAGCCGTATCACAATTAGGGCCGAAGCCACGGCATGAAAGCCGTATCACAATTAGGGATGGTATGCTGTCTTGAGTCGGCCAGCACCATCCTCGACAGTCCCAACTCAACACCTCGATTGCCTTAGAACGGCTAACCGATGACAATGATGCGGCGGATGATTCCATGAATGCTTGAGCGCTTCGATTTCCTTATAATGGCTAATCGATGTGAACGATATGATGAATGATTGAACACTTGATTTGCTGCGAGCGGCAATTCGATAACAATGATATGAAGGATGCCTCGGCACCTTTAATCGATTCTGAAGCAGCGAAGGTGAGAAATGAATAAGCCAATGCCTTTAATCGGCGTATGCGGTTTTAATGACAATCCAAAAAGGAATAACAATGATCTCAACAATGTCTTAAATTGACATCTATGTTAACAACAATCGATACATCGACCCCGCGAACCGGCTATCGACAATGACATTAATAATGAGTATCACAATGCCTAGAATCGGCCGTTAACGAACAACAATAAATATTTGGCAAAATTGCCGAAAGGTATCGTATCGAACGATCTCTTAATATCAATGAATTCATGAAGAGACTAAGTCTCGGAATGATACAACACATTTATACACATATATGATGACATTAATCTCATTGACTAGTACAAGTATAAAACTTGCCTCAAACCGAAGGCGAGGAAGTCCTTCCACGAACAACGTCCTTAATAGGGAATACCGGCCACTCGAACAACCTTGAATTACACAAGCACCAACAATTCGCGTAATATACGAATCAAACACGAATATAACAAACTCGAAACGTCGATACGATTAAACTAAGTTCATTGGGGCATTATATCGAATACGTTGTGGCCAAACTCCGTTTGTTTACAATCAAATCTCAATATATCAATATCAAATCCTCCAAGAAGTGTTTCAAACCAACAAACATCTTCCAAATGATCAATAATCCAAAATGAATATCCGAAAACGTGATTTCAACAACAATTAATCGAAAACCCCCAATTTCAACTCGATATTCAAAGTGTTCTTGAATAATCCCTCAATAATCCAATGAATCCTTATACAAACTCATAATCATATACATATCCCTTCATATAACATGATTATAACGTCCAAAACATCATATCTCAACACAAAATCGAAATCCAAGATGTTGAAGAAGTTACCTCTTGAAGATCCAACCACTTCGATCCGAAGAACACGAGTTTAATCGAGTATCCAAGCTTCACGATCGAAAGGAGATGAAGAAAATCAAACATTCAAATGATTTGTGAAGGAAAATCCCTCCCTCAAGCTCTCTCTCTCGGTTGAAGGTGAAGAAATGGGAAAGAAATGAGCTGAAATGCTCAAAAAACGAATTTATAGGGGTTGACTCGCCTGACAGACTCGACCGTGTCCGCCTGACACGGTCACGGCGCGCAGCTGGCCGGCAGGGACTCGACCATGTCCTACTAGACACGGTCGCGGCGCGGAGTGGCCTACCGATAGTGACCCGTCCGACAGCGACTCGGCATGACTCGACCGTGTCCTGGAACACGGTCGGGCGTCTGGGCAGTCGGTTCTGGCTTATCCGGAAGAGTTCGACTCGGCCGTGCCAGACGACACAGTCGGGTCCTGTGGCAGAAACTTCGGCATTTCCGGACGAGTACGGCACGGGCCGTGTCGGACGACACGGCCGAGTTCGGTCGGCAGTGATCGGCCAATAACAAAAAAAATGAGCGGGTGAGCTAAAACGACCATAACTCTCTTGTCCGAACTCCGATTGACTCACCGTTTGAACCATTGGAAAGTTAACTTGATGCTCTATAATATTGCAAAGATTTAGAATTTTTGGATTTACCAAAAATTAATGGTGATTTAACAAAGTCGAACTTATATGAGGAAAGTTGAAACAATGAACAATAACGTTACAGAACTCGAAGTTTTTCTGAACGGTGAACACGGTGAACGAACATGATTGATGAATGATTATAAATGAGTGAAAATCCACTGAGTGACAATCACCGAATGAAATTACTGAATGATAATGACTGAATTACAATCGGGTATTACAGCAGCAATGCACGAAGAGATGATTTTTGTTATACAGGATGGCCCCATAAAGATAATGAAGGTAAATCCGGCCGCAAGAATTGAAGGCCAAGCTCATGCTGAGATTCTCGAGAAAGAGCGTGAACAATGGATTTCTGACAAAAGAAAGCGCGCCAACCTCGACAATTTGTAATAAAAAGCTACAAAACAGCCAAGGAAATCTGGGATAAACTCAAGTTAATTTGTGAGGGAACTGAGCTCTCAAAAGAAAACAAGATTTCAAAATTAACTCAGCAATTTGAATCTTTTGAAATGAAACTAACCGAAACACTTGAGGAACTTGACCTCGGATTCACTGGGATTGTTGGTGAACTTGAAGCATTAAGCAAAATTTATACTCAAAGGGAGAAAAACCTAAAGATTTTCAGATCTCTCCCTGCCCGATGGGATATTAAGACCACAACTATGCGTGTGTCGTGTAATCTTAGTGAAATATCTACTTTTGATCTCTTTTCTAACCTTAAAGCATTTGAGTACGATATAGATAGGAGAGAGAAAGCTGAAGAATCTCCCGCTAGGACTACAGCCTTAGCCACTGTATCCAATCGAAGACACAGCATGCCGAGCTCATCAAAGCCCACTCTGTTGTTGCCCAAAATATTTATCCGAAGATTAAATACTGCTGGAAGACGGACAACAAACAAGGTTGCGGGAGCACTTCCGAGAGAAGATAAATAAAACAAGATTTGCCGGGTTTGTTAGGCCCAGGCTTGAATGCTCTCGCGAGATGTTATTAATACAAATATTCGTGGATACAAGTATTAATGAGAGAAATCTAAATACAATGAGTGTAAAAAGACTCTGTTGATCCGGCTCTTGAGCGAAGCTCGGTGTTCTTCGTCCCGCCGGTAATCTGCTCGAGGAGAAAAGGCCGGGAGAAGTAAGACCGAAAGAAAGCTGTTGCCAAGAGTTGGATGTTAGCCAAGTGCTGGTATTGTTTCTGTATTGAGTGCTTGAATCGTGAGGTTCCAGAAGAGTTTTTCGGTCTCTGGACAAGTGCTGGGAACCTTCTATATATAGAGGCTGAGGGGCCCTGTCCCCTAGTGGGCGATCGCCTTTCGGCATTTAATGCAATGGGGCGATCGCCCTAAAGGTTACGTGGGCTGCCTGCCAAAAGTCCAAAGCTACAGCTGGTGGCCAGCCGTGCGGTCCAATGAGGATCCAGCACGCGTCCGGAAGCACTGTCACAGGAGGTCCCACTTAGCTACTTTCGGCGGACCTTGTCAGTAGGTGCAGGCTGTAGTCACATGTCTTGTCCGCCAACTCCTTTCGCAGGTCTGGGCCATGCTGGTAGGTGAGGTAGGTGACAAGATTGTCAGCGCCTTTTGTGGATCTGCACGTGGGGTCAGCTTTGAGACTTGGCCTTTGCCGACTGGATGGTCATCGGTGGTGATCGACCTGGATGGTCTTCGGAGGTCGACATCTGCCAGTGGATGGAGGTCGCCAAGGGTCGGTCGCCAAGGGTAGGTCGCCAGGTGCCGAGAGACGGTCGATCGCCAAGGGTCGGTCGTCGAGTACCGAGAGGCGATCGTCTTGATGTCGATCGCTCGGCACCGGGACTTGTCCTGGGCCCTACGGTTGGCCAGTCTAGCATGCCCGCTGGGTTAAGGCTCGGTCGCCTGGTCGCCGATCGGCAGGCTTGCCTTGGTCGCTCGGCAGTAAGTCGGTCGCTCGGCCTGTAAGTCGGTCGCTCGGCCTCGGAGGCGATCGCCGGTCGGAAGGTGTTAAATCTTGACACAACACACTCATAATAATTCTGACAGCGACGATGACATCCTGTCGCAAGACGAAATGGCATTCCTCATGCATAAGTTCAAGAAGTTCATCAAGCAATCGGGAAAGACTCCATACAGGCCCAAGCACATACACAAATGAAATCTTGAAACTTCCTCTGGTGATGCTAACCTGTGTTATAATTGCAGGAAACTTGGACATTATGCAAATAAATGTCCTCATCCCAAAGTTCAAAGGTTGCCGGAAGCCGAGCAACAAGAAAAAGATGAAAGAAGACGTGCTTGGAAAAACAAGGTCAAAGCCCTGATTGGTGAATTAGAAGCCGCCCACGCTCCATCTAAATCCGAAGAATGTATTCAGGTAGTCACTGACAGTGATTCATCTCACGATGACTTCGAAGATAAAGCCTATATGTGCTTTATGGCCAAGGACATTCCGGAAGATGAAGAGAGCGATGATGAGGTAAGCTCAACTTCAGGTATTCCCTCCAATGCATCTCATACTTTTGCAAACATGATGAATGAATTTAAGACCATTCAAATAGCCCATGAGACATTGAAAAATGAAAATATACAGCTCCAACTTTCTAACTTAGAGCTGAAAGAAGAAAACGACTTGCTGAAAGTAAATTATGAAAATATGTCTATTGATTGTGAAAACAGCAAAGTCTAGTCTGAAAAACTCATGGAGAGCAATCATCAACATGCTCATGAACTAAGTGAGAGTAAATCTCATAGTGAAAGCAATACAAATGATTTTGTTATGCTTCAATCCAAAGTAAAAACTCTCGAAAAACGAGAAGGAGAACTTGAGACCATTCTGAAATCTTTCGAGAAATCATCCAAAAGAATGGAAGAAATTCTAAGCACTGGGCAACATGCTCAAGATAAAAGTGGCTTAGGATACAACTCATTTTCCAATAAAGGGAAAACTTCTAGTACTATGTTCGTCAGGGGTGTAGATCCCATTCCTGTACCGGAAGAAGTTCAGAATCATGTGAAATAACCCGTTGCACCACGAACAGCAAAAGCTGCCATTCCGCCACCTCAGTCCTACTCCAGACAGCGGAATCATCAAACATTCAAACCTGTAAGGCGTATCCAACAGCATGCCCCCCGAGCATATCAGCAGCGCCAACAGCCATTCAGAAGGAAGTCTGTATCCAAATACCAAAGGCCCGCACGGCAGTACTTTCAGTACAGCACGCCTAGGTATTGGATACAGGAGCCTCGTCATTGATCGCGATAGCTAATTTCCGCACAGTATCAACAACAGCATTGGGAATCCAACTTGAGACCCAGAAGGCAAGCTGTTAGGCCGAAGAAAATGGCTCCACATCTAAGGCGGCATTCATACTGGACAAATAATAACCCTGAATTTTACATGCATAATAATTATAATGGTTATAGCAACTACGTATATGCCCCACGTAGAAATCGCAATAACGGACCTAAACCTTCCTACAGTAAACATATTGCTGTCAGGAAAATCTGGGTACCTAAAAGCACTAACATCCACGGACCCAACAATCAAAGGGGACCTAAATCTACCTAATTTGTTTGCTACAGGACATTCTGGAGAAGGACATCTGGTACTTCGACATCGAATGTTCCCGGCACATGACAGGAGATAAAACCAAGCTATCAGATTTTGTAGAAGGTCGCGGTCCAAAAGTGCGCTTCAGTGATAAATCTAAAGGAAGAACAAGAGGGAAGGGAAACATACTTGTCGGAAAATTCAAAGTCACCGATGTAGCTTATGTTCAAGGCTTACAGTACAATCTACTTAGTATTAGCCAGTACTGTGACAAACAGTTCTCAGTGAAATTCTATATAGATCACTGTAGAGTCAAGAACATCCTGACCAAAGAAGTTGTGCTCACAGGAAGCAGCTCAGGTAATATGTATATTGCTGACTGGATGCCTACGAGCTCCACAATTCCTTGTTTTGTTGCCAAAGGCACTGCAGATCTAATCTGGCTATGGCACAAAAGGATGTCACATATCAACTTCAAGACTATCAACAAACTCTCCAGACAGGGAATGGTTAGAGGATTGCCAAATGTTTCATTCCAGAAAGACAACGTTTGTGGACCCTGTCAGAAAGGCAAGCAAATCAAGACCACCCTGAAAAGCATATCCTACCTTTCAACCCACAGAGTGTTGGAAATGCTACATATGGATCTCTATGGTCCCGTAGACCCGGTAAGTTTGGGAGGTAAGAAATATTGTCTCGTTATTGTTGATGATTATTCCAGGTATGCTTGGACAATTTTCCTAAGCTAGAAGAAGGAAACAACATCAAAGCTGCCCGAGCACCTAAGAAAGCTTCAAAATGAAAAAGGGTCGAATATTGTGTCTATTCATTCCGACAGTGGTACATAATTCACTAACCTCTTTATAGAGCAATACTGTTCAGAAAATGGGATACATCACAAATACTCAGCTGCCCGTACACCTCAACAAAATGGTGTTTCCGAGCGAAAGAATAGGACGCTGAAGGAAGCGACAAGGACAATGATTGCCGCAAGCAAGTTGCCAAAGCGTTTCTGGGGAGAAGCCACCAATACAGCGTGCTACACACAAAACCACTATATCATCAACAAGCATCACAACAAAACAGCATACGAGGTATGGAACAACCCTGTATTGCACTCTCGCACCAAGCATATTCACATGAAGCATCACTTCATCAGGAATCATGTTGAGAACAATGATGTTCAGCTGGAAAAAGTTCATACAGATATCCAGTTAGCCTACATCTTCACCAAACCTCTCGACAGAGCAAGATTATGCATGCTTCGACGTGAATTGTGATTGCTACAGCCTGACTCCCTGTAAGTTTTTAATGCTTTTACTTAGCAAATTGAGGGGGAATGCTGTAAGACCCAAGAATACGGTATTCACCGTTAGTTATTTGTACACTCAATCTATCAGAACAGCACTGTAGGAACCAAGCGATATAAATTATCCTACAGCTGATGTGTGCAAAAATTAAGGGGGAATACATACGACCCAAGAATACATTATTAATCCGAAAGCTGTTGTATCGAATTGAAACGTGTATGTACCTTTTAAGGGGGAACGCTGTATTTTCGCGGATACAGCACATACAATGGGAAATCAATTATCATGCAATTTATTTTAAAAATATTTTATGTCCACGTGCCCTGTTATCATTACAATCCGTTTGCATTAAATGCTTTACACGACATCTGGACATTGGTATCTTCAAACCGCAATGTTTTCAATTTTTTTATTAATTATACACCGACGTTTCAGGCAATAAGGGTAATTTGAAAAATTAGAAGTGGGACCCGCTCTTATTTTAAATTAATTGGATAAGTTGTACCGGTTAAACTTAGTCTAATCGTGATCGTCCATTTTAAACAAATGGTTCCCATCCCTTAAATCTGACCGTTCAGTCTATGAAAACCCTTCTTCGCTGCCCACTATAAAAGGACTGAAAATCCCATTTGAGACACTTTACGCTTTCTGCATACTGTAAGAGTTCTTGAGCATACAACCTACAAGTTTTCTATGTTTACTGCATTCTTGCTTGAAACCTTTTTAACTTTTCTTCGAGTATCAACAATGGCATCTTCTCAGACCTCTTCCATCTCTCTCAATAAAACATCTAACATCATCGACGGATGGATCTTTTCAAGATCTGTCTTTCTTGAACGTGTTCATGCCAAAGTGGATGACATCGAATCGATGGAGTACTTCATCACTAGGATTCGTCAACAAGGCCTCTATCACCTTGGCATCCACTCTGCTGAAAGATTTGATGTTCATCTGGTTGAGGAGTTCTACCTCAATACTGCTGTTCGTTTCCTTTCACAAGCCCAGGGAGGACATGTCGCTAACATCACAACCGTCGTTCATGGAGTTGAGATTCGCGTTGACCAAGAGCTACTCCAGAATATTTACAGGCTTCCTGCTGATGGACTGTCAATGGAAGATATTGAGACCTTTTGGTCCCATGAACTATTAACCGCCTACTATGGCTTGTTCACCGGTTCATCCTCGGTTGAAACGGTTCACACCTCTTGCCATAAGAAAAACTTCTATTTACCTTTTGTCTGCTTACATTATTTATGTTGTCGTATTATTGAGAACAGAACATGTGCTTTTGAGATGTGCACCAATCTTAGGTTTAGGATGATGGTTGCAATAATGTCTTGTGAGAAGGTCAACTGGTGTCAGATCATCCTCAAACGGTTGCAGGAAGAAGTTTCTAAGGCTGCTTCGCAGAAGAAATCCTTTGGTCTACTGTTGAACTACATTCTGACCAAATGCGGTGTTCCGCAAGACGAAAAAGCCAAGAAGATCACTTCTCGCATTTATATGGAAAGCATCAAACTCACCGTCTTCAGGAAAGGACCTCTCATTACGAACAGGCCCTACGTTCGCAAATTGCCGCTTTATGCCGATCCAAGGGACGTATCTTCAAAGTCTCATAGCGAGGAGACTCCATGGAAAAGAAAAAGAACTCACAGCAAAACTCCAGTTGCTGGTGAGAAACCGAAAAGGAAGCTAAGGAGGCTTTCCAAAGTTAAGGCAACAGAAACCTCCAAGAACACTTCTTCCGTGGCTCAACCCACTGAACAACTCCCTCAGGGCCCAACCCCTGTGGAAGAGATGTCTGCTACTGTCGATACAGTAGATCCCGAGCCTTTGGCCGCTATGACGGATGCTCAGACACCTGCCAACATACAAGAGTCTGGCGAGTCGGCTGCCACTTTGGAGCCTATAGCTACTTCTCCTATACGGGATCCCACACCCATTCAGGATCCATCTCCCATCAGGGTACCAACCCATGTAAGGAATCCCTCTCCGATACAGGATTCCACATTTGTAGATGAACCCATGCCTACAGCGAACCCAGGCGCTGTACGCAGCCCCTCTCCAGACATAATAATTCACAAAACCCTACTTTCTGTGCAAATCGAACAGGCATACGAGTAGTTTCTCCAATGGAAAAGTTACAGACTAGCTCCGTACGAAACCCTGTACAACTGGAGCGAATAGGGTAACGAAGAAAGATTTGTTTTGGAAGTGACAGACGCTCAAGATGTTGCTATCCTAATCCAATGGGACAATTTGTGCGTTAAAGAGCTTATTGAGAGCCATTTGTTTGAAAAAGCTGAATCACGAAATAAAGGTAAAGCTAAGTCCGAGGAATCTCCCGAAAATACAAAGTCATCCCAACTCTGACGATAATGACGATACCCTACAAGCTGGTCTAAGAAAGAGTCGCGAAGAATATGAATTTCAGATGGGTGCAGGAACTTAAAGTCAACATCAATCACATCCCCATCAACAAGACTCTGTTCCCGACAATGAGGATTCAGCCCCTCATGTCGAGGAGGAACAATCTGTTTCGCAACAGGCACCCGAGCCTGTCGCCGCCCAAGTAAAAGAAGAATCCAGCGCCATCCCGCATGAGGAATCAGTCCCTCTGCCGGAGCAGGTGAAAGCTGAGAGACAGCTGGAGGAATCAGTCCCTCCTGGAGGATGCATCACCCCCTATCACTGAGCCCGAATATGATACTCCCGCACCATCAACTGCCTTGGAATCCGACGACGGTATAATACCTGAGGATGTCCACCTCAATTCACGTCCCAATGTGAATTTGAGACAGTTGAACGGAGTCGAGGATTTCGCCCAGCCAGACTCTCCTAGAACTGCCACAAGAAAAGAGCGATTACATGCTCTTGGCCTCCAAACTGTTTTAATCCAGGACGCCGTCAATGCCCTGTACTCTATGGAAAAAGCTCTTGATTGGCTACACACATCTGTTGTTGAAGAAATGACAGGACTGAGGCACGAAGTCTCCCAAGTGGTACAAGCCTTCACTGTCTTACCACATGTCTTCAATCAGGCACTGATCCAATTGTAAGAAAAATGGGAGCAGATCATGAGAGAAGCGCAATCAAAGCTACGCGTGTCTGAGGCCAAGACAGCATCTGCTCTGATCAAATCCGGTTCCCAACTTCGAGCCCATGACAAGAAAATTCAAGATATGTCGCAGGTGCTCTCATCCCTTGTTGATAAAATGACTAATATTGAGACGAAACAGGATGCTACTTTACAAATCCTGGAATGCCTTGATGAAAAGGTGTCATACCTTGATGACGCCAAAAAGGGGGAAGAATCGAGGGAAGCTGCTAGGAGAACGAGGTTGGAGCAAGAGAAAGAAATGTTAGCTCCTTTTGAAGACTCCATCACTGCTGATATAGCCCGTATCACATCTCCAAATGTTAGGATACTGGGAGATTGACCAGAATTCTAGGATCCTAAGTATCCTTGGAAAAGCCTAGTCTGAAAGCCGCAAGCTATGAACCTCCCGGCGGACCGACAACCTACTGCTACAGAGATCAATAACTGGAGGAGAAATGAATTGCTAAGATACTTTGTTGTACTTATCAGGGATTCCTCAATTTTCAATAGATGCAAGACGGTACAGGAAGCCGTAGAGGAGTTCAAGAAGAAGCTGGAGGAAGGAACGCTCCCGCTACAGCTGCAAATGAAGTCAAAGCACAAGAATTGTGACTTGGTTACCCATCTAGAGGATTGGATCCTAGTCTTCGATAAATCATATGAAGGTTGAGCCTTATATCTGAATCGAGATAGGGAAGCACATCAAAACTGGTGGAAGGGCACCAAGAATGACCCGAAAAAGCCACGGAGGCATTCAGACTACAGGAGTTAAATTTCCTTATATTATTTTTGTAATCTTATTTTCAGAACAGCAAAATATTGTACTCCTCATTTCATTATCAATAAAAATTTTACCTGTCTTGAAAGATTACAACTCGTAATCTACTGTGTTATTGTATGTTACAAACACTTAAATTTATCCTTGCTGTATTCATATATGAAACCTATCTTAATACATAAGCTGTAAAGAACTTGTCTGCGAAAAGTTCATAGTTTAAGTTGTATGTATCTAGAATACAATGTAAGATTGTGCCTGCGTGCCAATCATAAGTTCAAACATGTAT
Organism: Orobanche coerulescens; assembly: GCA_033398695.1. NCBI lineage: Eukaryota > Viridiplantae > Streptophyta > Magnoliopsida > Lamiales > Orobanchaceae > Orobanche > Orobanche coerulescens. The sequence continues at coordinate 128,172,070 of CM065805.1, forward strand.
CACTCTTTTGATAAAAGCTGAACTTGCCTGCGAACAGTTCTTAGTATTAGGCTAAATGCTGAAGACCAAATCATTCGAACAGAAGACCAAGAAGTCTGCCCTCCTTTAAGACGCTAAAAGTCGAAGTTTTGGCATCATTAAGGATGTTTTGGATAAAATCACTTAGCTTTAAAAAGAAGACTTGGAAGGACTTGGCAAATTATCAAAAAGGGGGAAATTGTTGGGATAACAATCCCTGTATCGATATTGTCAGGACAATCAATCCCTGTATCGAAAAGATCATGACAGAATGTTTTGATAAATATGCCAATCCAGCATACATCAAGCAACTGTATCGAAAACCTGATCAAAAGATATAAACCTGTATCGAAGACTTCTCATAGCCCCAGCATACAGAATCAATCATACAGCAAAGGAGTCTTATAAAGACTAAGTATGGAAGCTATCTCAAATCGACAATACAACTATCATTCCATACAGCACCCAAACAGGACAAGAAGGAATCTTTGTCATTCACTAAGTCAACGTCCCATTTGAGAAGATATATTTAAACACTAAAGGATAAAGTATTTAAATATCCAGCTGTCAGAGATCTTCAATCTAGCGCAATATCTCTTGTTTTATTCAAACACATCATCCTGTTGGAATGGAATCTTGCTCAACGGATTTATATCGATGGATATATTTCAGAAAGCTATATATATCCCCAGCCTCTGAAGATCTACAACAGAGATATACACGCAAACTCGCAAACAAACGATCGAATATATACGCAAGTAAAACAAGTGCTTACATGAATATTCAGAGCAAACATATCTCCCAAGGCATTTTGCTATTCTGAAAGAAGAGATATACAGTGCTCAAAACCGTGAACAACACATCATCAGCTAAAAGCTCAGAAAGTCAAAGCCGTTGTTCAAATATTGTTCTAACCCTTGAACAAACCCATCAGCCCTGTGTGGACTGAGAATCCTTGCTCTTCCCGAACTGTGTGTGACGGACTTGCATTGAAGAAGACGAAGCTTCGGAACTGTGTGTGAAGAACCCAGTCAAGTGAAAGCTCAAACCAATCTGTGTGAACGGTTGAAGGCTAAGATCATTATATCAATCTGTGTGAACGATATACTGATTTGGTTTGATTATAAATACGTAGTTGTGTACATAGTATTTATAATAAACATTTCTCACTCCTGTGTGGAGGACCAGTGGACGTAGAGGGGTTTACCTCGAACCACTTTAATTACTGTGTCAATTACCTTCTGCCATTACTGTTTTATTATTTGTGATTATCTTTAAGTATACAATTCATATCTAGTTGCTATATTTACAGCACCTTATCTTGACAAGACTTCCGCTACGCACTCAGATTTGAAAAACCGTACAGCTTGTCATTTAAAACACTCTCCAAGATGTATCCTGTATACTTAGTGGCCAACACCAGAATAAACCTGATTGGAGCACATTGTGTGCCATTTTTTGTCCTCCAAAATTCCTACTGCAGTGAGTCTTATGGCAGAGTTGCAACACCTTAGCTTTCTCATCAACGGGCACACACCTTAGGATGACATCATCCTTACCAATCTTGAAAAAGTAAGGATCTTCCCAAAATATTTCCTGCACACAGATAAGAAATGCTTCCTTTCTTAGGAAGTAAGATCAGGCCTCCTCTCAGCACAAGCAAGGTAGTTAACAATGTCAGCATACCAAGGCACAATCCGTGCACTCAAAGCTTGTTCAAACGGAAAAGACTCAAGCAAATTATCACATATCAATGGTGCAGGAAGATTATCAAGATGAGATAAATGGTCAGCCACAACATTCTCACTACCCTTCTTATCTCTAATCCCAATATGAACCTCTTGCAACAAAAGCATCCAACGAATGAGCATAGGCTTAGCTAGGGGTTTAGTCAAAAGGTAACAAAGTGGACCATTATCACTATGGATGATACCCTTAGACCCTATGATGTATGCACGGAATTTATCTAGGGAAAACACAACAGCAAACATCTCTTTTTCAGTAGTAGTGTAGTTTACTTGAGCAGGATTTAGGGTCAAACGCGCATAATAAATGACGAGAAGCATTTTATCCACACGTTACCCAACACAGCACCAACAGCAGAGTTAGAGGCATCACACATAATTTTAAAAGGCTCAGACCAAATGGGACCAATAACAACAGGGTGTAGTGCTCAACTTCTCCTTAAGCACATTAAAAGCAGATAAACACTTAGCACCAAACACATATGGTACATCTTTAGCAAGTAGACGACATAGAGGTTGACTAATCTTACAATTTTTTTTAATAAAACTCCGGTAAAAACCCGCACGACCTAGAAAACTTCTAATACCTTTGACATCATGAGGTGGAGGTAATCACTCAATCACATCCACCTTAGCTTTGTCGACCTCAACACCTCTCTTAGAGATAATATGACCCAGAACATTACAACTTCGGGCCATAAAATGACTCTTCTCCCAACTAAGCATTAGACCACTTTCAACAGACCTACTCAAAACGTGTTCAATCTTGCTAAAGCAATTATGAAAAGAATACCCAAAAATAGAGAAATCGTCTATAAATAACTCAACAAAATCACCAATCATCTCAGAGAAAACAGACATCATACATTGTTGGAACGTACCTGGTGCATTGCAAAGTCCTAAAGGCATCCTCTTGTAAGCATAAGTGCCATAAGGACACGTGAAGGCTGTTTTGGCTTGGTTCTCGGGGGCAATTGGAATCTGGTAGTAGCCCGATAATCCATCTAGGAAGCAGTAGAACTCGTGGCCAGCCAATCTATCCAACATATGGTCGATGAATAGAAGCGTAAATTGATCCTTCTGCATGGCAGCATTGAGCTTCCCATAATCGATGCACATCCTCCAACCAGTGATTTTTCTAGTGGGCACTAACTCATCATTGTCATTCAAGACCACTGTAATCCCCCATTCTTTGACACCACATGCACGTAGCTGACCCACTCACTATCAGCAATGGGAAAAAATATTTCCCTCAGCTAGAAATCTATAGACCTCTTTTCTCACTACCTCCATCATCATGAGATTCAGCCTTCTTTGACCATCTCTTTTCGGGGTGGCTCCTTCTTCGAATTTAATTCGATGCATACAAGTGGCAGGACTGATCCCCTTAATATGTGGATAAACTTCATCCATAAGCCGCCTTGAATTTCTTAAGTACCTCAACTAATGCCTCTTCTTCTTTTGCATTGAGTTAGGAAGAGAATATGACTGGCTTTTTCTCTCTTTTTTCAAAGAACGCCTACTTTAACTTCGAAGGCAATTCCTTGAGCTCGAGTTCGACTTCCTTTTTATCATTGGGAGTCTCAACTACCAATGGCTCATCAACAGGTAAATTAGTGGGCAACAATGCCTCCATAGATGCTTCCTCTCTGAGCTGCTCCTCTAATTCTATAGATCCCTCAAAAGCTTCTTCCAACTGCTTCAATTCAACAAAACACGCCTCAGTGAAAGTGTCAATGACATCTATTTAGGAATAGTTGTCGACGATGTTGACTGAAGGAATTGCTGCATTGGCATGCATATTGTAGGAGACTGTCTCTCCCAACATCGACATCTTGATTATACCATTCTTTACATCGATTAGAGTGTTGGCAGTAGTCATGAATGGTATTCCCAACAGTAATATGTGCTCTCTTCCATTCTCTTGAACATCTCCAATCTCAAGTACCATGAAGTCCACGGGCACTATCAAGTTTCCAACTCGGACCAAAATGTATTCAACAACACCTCGAGGGTGTCGAATGGATCGATCATCTAGTTGCAAGCACATCCTAGTCGACTTCAATTCTTCCAAATCCAACTACTTAAAATGGAGTACGACATTAGATTGATCCCAACTCCCAAATCTAACATCCCAAAAGCTTATTTTCCATTTCCCATGGCAATCTTTATCACAAAACTTATAGGGTCTCGCTGATTTGGAGGTAGAGACTGCTGGATGATTGAATTAGCACTCTCAGAAACCAAAATTTGATCGTTCTCCTCAAATCTCCTCTTTCGATGCCAACTCCTTGAAGAATTTCACATATACAGGGAAAATTTTAATCACTTCCAACAATGGTAAATTCACATTCACCTTTGACAGCACCTTGTAAAACTCTGAGAACTGTTAATGTTGCTTATCATTCTTCATTCTACTAGGAAAAGGTACCGGTGGATGGTAAGGCTTCTCAGCCGTGTGCAATCAGATCTTGGGCTGCTCATTTTCTTTCTCAGCTCTAGGCAGTGTTTCCGCTAAAGGTGTCTCTCCCACCCTGTTATCGATGGTCTTTCCACTCTTCAGTACAGTGACAGCTTGAGCTTGATGCGACTGTTGGCCTTGACTCAAAATTTTCCCAGTCTGCTGCTGCTGCATATGATTAGCCACTCCAGATATCTATCCCAAAGCTGTTTCTAGACGCTTGATGGTAGCATCTTGAGCTTCTCTCACCTGCTTTCTCTCTTGCATGAATGCATTGAAACTATCAGCCGAAGGATACCTTTGAGCAGGCGGCAGCGAGTGACATTAGAATTTTCGGTCCTTGCAGGAATTAATTTTGCTGAGTCGGGTATCGCCATTGATAATTGAAGTTCTGTTGCTGCTGTGGGTACCACTGATGCTGGGGCGGATACTTATTGAACTGCTGTTGAGGATGTTGGTTTTGAAAATTCCGTCAAAATCCTTGTCCTTGGCTCTCTTCCATCAAGAGTCGGACTGATTTTGCCATCCCGAGTTTTGCTATCGTTTGTTCTGATTGAATCCTTGCCCTTGCTCAAATTGTTGTCGTGGAGGATATCCCTGCGCATCATAAACTTAGGCTCCTCCTTCATATGTCAGCTCCCCCATTCTTTGACACTCGTCAGGATGGTGTCCTATTTTTCCACAAATGCCGCATGACTCAGCAAATATCTCTTGTCTAATAAGTTCCCGTCGAGGTGGAGGAGCAACAGATTTGCTCGTCTTTAATTCCTACAGCTCTCTCGTCATGTTGGATAGCTGCTTTTTCATATCCGGGCTCTCAGAAATTACACTCACTTCAACACGCCGTGTGCGGGTAGATTTCTGCTGCGAACTAGCTGCCAAGGTATCGAAAATCTAATTCAGTAGTATTCACTACTATGTACTCTCTAGCTGTGCTATCCACCATAAATTGAGAGGTTTACTGCAGCCCATCATAGAAAAATTGCCAAAGCATCTCTGGCGCCATATGATGGTGAGGACACTTTTGAAGCATCTCTCTAAACCTTTCCCATGCCTCGTGGAAAAGTTCATCTCCAGCTTGCATGAAGTTAATGATTTTTGTCCTCACTTCCTATTTCTTGTGTTTTGGATAATACTTCAGCATGAACTTCTCACACACATCATTCCAAATAGTCAGAGAATTTGGCGGAAATGATAGGTAGCACGACTTGTCTTTGTCCTTCAGAGTGTGTGGAAAACATTTCAGTTTTAGTTGATCCTCAGTAATTTCCCCAAGAGGAAAGGATTGGACCACCGTACAGAATTCCCTGATGAATTTAAGAGCATCCTCATTAAGGCATCCCAAAGTATGATGGCAGCAGATTCAAATGGTTGTGCTTCACATCATAGTTCCTTGCTGCAGTGGGAAGGACAATAGCTGAAGCATTGGTCTCAAAAGTCGGTGGAGCGAAATCTCCCATAACTTTTTGGGCCATCTCAACAACTACAACTTCTTATTATGAAGAATCACTCACATATATCTCATTGATCACTAAAGTTTCCCCAACAAAGCTTCTTCTTCAACTTCGTTTGGTCTCAGTTCGGTTACCTCCTTTGCTTTTTCCAGAATTACACTCCTCCGATTGATGCTGTCAATGCATGTCGTTAATTTCCTTTTCTGAGTTCTGCGACCTTGCATACACAACACTAGCAAATGGATTACACGTACTAGAGGGAGAAAAATAACCAAACAAAAATAAAAATAAAAAGAAATATAATGCAACACAAATATCTAAGGCACCATACAGAATGGCCCCATTAGAAATGCAAGAGTTGACGAAACAATTGGGTGAACTGTTGGACAAAGGTTATATTCAGCCTAGTGCATCTCGATGGCATGCATCGGTATTGTTCGTACTGAAGAAAGACGGATCTTTGCGGTTATGTATTGAGTATCGTGAATTGAATAAAGTCACTATCAAGAACAAGTATCCGTTGCCAAGAATTGATGATGTATTTGATCAATTACCAGAGGCTACGGTTTTCTAGAAGATTGATTTGGGATTGGGGTATTATCAATTGCAGATTCGGGATTCGGATATTCTGAAAACGACATTCTGAACAAGATACGGACATTACGAATTTATAGTTATGCCTTTTGGTTTGACGAATGCTCCAGCGGCATTTATGCAACTTATGAACAAAACATTTATCGAATATCTCGATAAATTTGTGGTGGTGTTTATTGATGATATTTTGATTTATTCCAAGAACGAGACGGAGCATGCCGATCACTTGAGAACTGTGCTAGGTATTTTGAGGACTGATAAGTTGTATGCTAAGTTTTCCAAGTGTGAATTCTGGCTGAAAGAAATTACTTTTCTTGGGAGCCTCCACGGAATGTTAAGGAAGTTCGGAGTTTTCTGGGATTAGCCGGTTATTATCGTTGATTTTTCGAAGGTTTCTCGACAACTCGCTTAGATATTATATAAAACTCAGAAGTTCGAGTGGAGTGATGAGTGTAAGAAGAGTTTTGATGAGTTGAAAAAGAGGATGACTACGTATTCGGTTCTAGCCTTACCACAAGGAACGGAAGGTTTCGTCATTTATATTGATGCTTCTAAACAAGGATTGGGATGTGCATTGATACAAAACGAGAGAGTAGTGGCTTATGCATCTCGACAATTAAAGCCATACGAGATGAATTATCTGACCTTGACTTAGCCGTTGCGGTGTATGTGTTAAAAATTTGGAGGCATTATTTATATGGTTCTTCTTGTCGAGGGTATACGGATCATAAGAGCTTGAAGTATATATTCACGCAGAAAGAGCTTAATATGCGCCAGCAGTGATGGTTGGAATCGCTTAAAGATTATGATCTTAACATTCTTTACCATCCAGGTAAAGCGAATGTCGTTGCCGACGCTTTGAGCCGCAAGTAAGTCGTGTTGCAGAAATTGGAATTACTTACCATTCAACCAAAGCTCAGAAGAGAGTTGATCGATTTGGAAATTGAAGTTTGGCCTCAAAGAGCTCAAGGACAATTACGTTTCCTTGAGATTACGTCCTCCGTGATGGAAGATATTAAGGCCAAACAGTTAGACGATCTCTTATTTATGCAGCTTCGGGAAGATGTTGTTAAAGGAAAGGCTCCTGGATTCTTAATCGATGAAAATGAAGTTCCTCGTTTTCGAGGTAGAACTTGTGTGCGTAAGTGGGATGATCTCAAGCAAGTGATTTTGAATGAAGCACATTCTACTCCGTACTCGATTCCTCCGGGTACGAGTACAATGTATAAAGACTTGAAGAAAAAATTTTGGTGGCCGAACATGAAGAAGGATGTAATGGAGTTCGTGTCGAAATGCTTGACTTGTCAGCAAGTTAAAGCTGAGCATCAAAGACCTGCTGGGAAGTTGCAACTGTTACCAATTCCATAATGGAAGTGGGAAGACATCGCAATGGATTTTATTGTGGGAATGCCAAGGACGCGAACACGAATGAATATGATTTGGGTAATCGCTGATCGGTTAACCAAATTCTGAGCATTAGAGATACTTGGGGACCAGAGAGGTTAGCTCATTTGTTCATTGCAGAGATTGTGAGACTCCATAGTACCCCAAAAAGTATTGTTTCAGATCACGATGGTCCTTTTGTGTCACATTCCTGGAAGGCAGTACATCGAGCACTCGGTACCGAACTGAATTTAAGCTGCTTATCATCCTCAGATGGATGGACTGTCGGAGAGAATGATCCAAATGTTGGAAGACATGTTGAGGGCTTGTGCGTTGGATTGGAAAGAAGATTGGAAGATTTATTTACCATTGATCGAATTTGCGTATAATAATAGTTGGCATAGTTCGATTGGAATGGCTCCATTTGAAGCATTATATAGAAGACGGTGTCGTCGCCAATTTTTTGGGACGAACCGTACGAGTTTCTTGGAGTAGAACAGGACTTGATGATTCAAACACGGGAGAAAGTCGCAGTTATTCGACAAAGGTTGTTGACCTCCCAGAGTCGACAAAAGTCATATGCCGATGTTCGACGTCGATGTTAGAGTTTCAAGAAGGAGATCATGTGTTGTTGAAAGTATCGCCAACTCATGGAGTTCTTTGGTTTGGTAAGAAAGGGAAGCTTAGTCCTTGTTATATTGGTCCCTTCGAGACCCTGGACAAGGTAGGTGATGTATATTATCGACTAGCGTTACCTCCGATGCTTAGTCATATTCATAACGTGTTCCATGTTTCGCAATTGCGTAAGTATGTTCCCGATCCCAGTCATATTATTGATTATCCAAAGATTGAAGTTAATGATGATGTTTCGTATGAAGAGCAACCGGTAGCCATATTGGAGAGGCGAGTGAAACAACTGCGATAGAAAGCAATTCCGTTAGTAAAGGTCTAATGGTCTAAATATGGAATTGAGGAAGCTGTTGTGCGGAAATCCCTCACACCATGCCGCAAGTGCACGGTGTCAACAAGTAATAAAGTGATAAGTAATATATTGTTCCTTCGAGGACTGATTTCACTAAGTACCAAAATATAGTCCACTCACAATTTTATTTGAAGAACAATTATATTGAATTTATACCTAAACTAATTGCAGAAAAATAAATAGAAAATAATAATAGTGATAATAAGGATAATAATAATAAGGGTGTAGGATTATGATTTTCACCTCAAACAATCAAGAATGATTTTTATTCAATTCAATTCACTTTTATTCAATTGATTGTAAGCCAGGAATTCCTAAATTATTCTAAAGCCTTTCCCAAGGTCGATAGAAAATACTACGAATTATTAACTCGATATATCCCTATTCAAATTAGATAATTAATAGCTAAAACTGTTCATGAATTCCCACAATAAACAGGCTTCACAATTCCCATGAGTATATACCTATCTCACGAAAATCATGATTTTTCTCACAAGAACGATGCCTAAATTTCATCTCCCGAATCTATAAAGACATTCAAATCAATTCAACTATTGGCCATACAATTGAAAGCATTGAGAACAGTAAGAAGAATCCAATTCAATAGAATAACGAATGAATTGAAATAAAAATAAATAAATCAAACCGTCATGTAATCGACTACAATCACAATCCTACTCGAATAGATCTAGAAAATAAAATGCGAAAAAATTAAGAAAAAACGTAATGGATCCATGGTCTTGTCGTCGCCCCACAAATCTCTTCGTTTCTGCTCCTCTCGTGTCTCCGCTCTATCTATCGATGCCACTGTTTTTATGACCTTCAATCCCTATTTATAACTTTCCTCAGCCTCCAAAACACGTCCGGGGATTTGGGTCGAAAACTGCTCCAAAAACGGCAAAGAAACGCGGAAGTCTCAGCAAAACCTCCCTGTGGGCCGCGGCTCACTTAAGCTGTGCCACGGCCCCTAACCTTCAACGCATACCTGGGCGCGCTATTTTTCTTCCTAGGCCGCGGCTCAGCATCCTTGTGCCGCGGCACAGGGTACAGTCCGCTTGGGGCTTTGCTGGGGCTGTGCGTGTGCCGCGGCTCGTTTTTCTTATGCCGCGGCACCAGGGCAAAAATCGTCGTTTTCACCCGTTTTTCGTCGTTTAGGCTTCCAGACTCCAATTTTCTACAAAACATATAAAGATAGTGCATTAAAAGCTCATTTATGCAGATTTAGGCTCAAAATGGATATAAAATAATGATAAAAAAGCGCATAAAAATACGCCTAACAGAAGCCACGTGGGAAACTGAAGATAGTATGCATTCCCGATACCCTGAACTTTTTGAATCTTAAGTTTCGCGACGAAACTTCTTTTTAGGGGGTAAGGGTGTAATATACATGTGTTTTACATATGTTATTTTGGTTGTATCTTGTTGTAATGTTGATTATGTGGAGATGAGTGTATTGATGAAATGATAATTGGAATGTTCATGATTGTTAATCGTTGAGTTTTGTGATTTTCGGAGGTGTTCGTTCTGGCCGGGCTGTAGGATATGTGACATGTGGGTTACAGCCGTAAGACATTCTAAGTTACAGCCGTAATGTGTGTTACGGCCGTAAGGCACTGCCGGTTACGGCCGCAATGCACCCGCACAAAATGGGCAGAAGCCTCGGTAGGACCTATTACGGCCGTAAGGGAGAGAAAGAGGGGTAGAAACCTTAAAATCACAACAATTTCATACCACATGGCTTCACAAACAAGTTCTCAAGTCAAGTCGGGTTATACGGTCATAAATCATGAGGTTTGAACAATTAGAGGTCATATAAAGTATCCTCATGTGGTTTCCAATGCTCATGGTTTCCATAGGAGTAGAGTCCTCCCAACTTCACTTATTATACTTTAGCAATGGGGTTATATGGCCATAATGCATGAGGTGTGATCATTTAGAGGTCATCTAAAGTATCCTCATGTGGTTTCACATGCTCCTGGTCCCATAGGAGCAACGGCCTCCCAATTAACTACCAGATTATAGAAATTAAAAGCTCAAATATATGGAATACTATTCTTTTAATTTCAATTTCTCACCCATCAACCACATTCAAACATCAAGCCTCAATCATTCAAGTACAAAATGCCCCACAATTACTATGCAATGACCATACCAATCAACTCATAATAAAACCATCTCAATCAATCCAATCTATCAAAGCATGAACTATAAACTTCAATCTTAACTTCTATTTCTTAATTCAAACTAAGATCTAAATAAAGACATTCAAGATTAGAATTCCAAAACAAATGCACAATTAACATTCCAAAACAGACACACACCCGAACAAGAAAAGACGACAATGTCCCCATTGTCATAAAAATAAGTTGGAGAAAGGAAAAGAGGGTGATATAAGGGGTTAAACCTGATAGCAATTGAGGGCAGAGAATTCAAAAACTCCAACATCCTACACAGTGAAAACAACCAAACACGAAAAAACCAAATGAAACACAAAACAAATAATGAAAAGAAATGTTGAATAATTTAACTAAACTAAATTACCAACTCGTGGGTTTCATGACACGCAGCGCTTGTTTAACGTCGTTAGCTTGAAGAAAAAAATCTTCAAAAATCCGGATCGATGATCCGCAATGACTCCACCAATTGAGCTTCGACGTCCCTTTTTATGTATGGCTTCACACGATGTCCATTCGTCGGTAAGGACTCATTTGTCTCCTCATTTCATAATCGGAGGGCTCTAAAGGGAAGAACCTCCTCAATAAAGAAAGGACCACTCCAACGATATTTAAGTGTTTTTTGGAAAATATCTTGAGTCTGAAGTTGAACAAGAGAACTTTCATTCCGAGTTTTAACTCCTTGTGCAAGATTCAGCGATCGTGAAGCCTCTTCACACGATCCTTATAAACTTTAGCATTGTCGTAAGCCTCATTATGCAACTTACCTAGCTTGGACATCTGTAACATCCTATGCTTCGCAGCATCACCTAAATCGAAGTTAGCCGCTTTGATCCACCAATATAACTTGTGCTCAATTTCAACCGGCAAGTGACAATTCCTTCCGAACACAAGGCGATATGGGCTCATCCCCAATATGCTCTTACAGGCTGTGCAGTATGCCCATAGTGCATCATTTAACTTTGAGGATTTCGAGACGGCTGCACAATCTTCTCTAAAATTCCCTTGATTTGCTTGTTGCTCCTCTCGGCTTGTTCCGAAGTTTGTGGATGGTAGGGGTAGCAATCTTGTGCCTTATCCCATTATTTTTCGTCGGCTTCTCAAAACGCTTGTTGCAGAAATGCTTTCCACCATCACTAATGATTGCCTTTGGGAGTCCGAACCTACAGAGACTATTCTCCTGCACAAACCTTAGCACTACATGAAAGTCACAAGTTCCAGTGTTGATTGCCTCAACACACTTGGACACATAATCAACAACTAATAGAATGTATTCGTACCCAAGGGAATTGAGAAAGGGTCCCATGAAATCAATGCCCCAAACATCAAAGATCTCAACAACAAGAATATTGTTAAGGGGCATTTCATTCCTACGACCAATAGACCCAACTCTTTGGCATTGATCACAAAAGAGATAAAATGCATGAGAATACTTAAACAATGTAGGCCAGAATAAACCTGATTGGAGCACATTGTGTGCCATTTTTTGTCCTCCAAAATGCCCACTGTAGTGAGTCTCATGGTAGAGTTGCAACACCTTAGCTTGCTCATCAACGGGCACACACCTTAGGATGACATCATCCTTACCAATCTTGAACAAGTAAGGATGTTCCAAAAATATTGCCTGCACACAGATAAGAAATGCTTCCTTTCTTAGGAAGTAAGATCAGGCCTCCTCTCAGCACAAGCAAGGTAGTTAACAATGTCGGCATACCAAGGCACAATCCGTGCACTCAAAGCTTGTTCAAATGGAAAAGACTCAAGCAAATTATCACATATCAATGGTGCAGGCAGGTCATCAAGACGAGATAAATGGTCAGCCACAACATTCTCACTACCCTTCCTATCTCTAATCCCAATATGAACCTCTTGCAACAAAAGCATCCAACGAATGAGCCTAGACTTAGCTTGCAACACCCCAAAGTAGGCGAATATTACAGTGCCGTGGACCCCCGACTGGGCCCCATTAGGCCAATGAGAATTAATGAATTAAGTAATATAATTGTAGTACCGAACCACATTATATCATTAATTACTCCGATAAGGAGTTTCATTACAACACACCCAAGATCATACAGAACGCATGCATATTTTATATGAAGATAAAATATACAACACTGAATAAAATGAGTATTCAAACGGAAGTCTGCAGCGGAAATATAATGAAGTAAACACGAATGACTAAAAAGGACTGGGCCCCCTACTAGTATCACTGGGACTCCTCGCCATCAACGTTCTCTTCCCGTGCCTTAGCCTTGCCATGACCTAAAAACAACATCCCCCAACGGGGTCAGTTACACAGAACAACAATCCTCAACAGTATACAACAATCACTAAATGAATTAATGAATTAAGTTGAATGATGAGCATCAATACACGCCCGAATGAAATGCGTAAGAGCACAAGTAGCCGAGTGTCCGGAGTGACGTATATAAACCCGCTATTGGCCTAATTAGTCTCACGATCCAATGTGTCTGGAGTCCCGTGTATACACATTACCATGCGCACAGTCCAATGTGTCTAGAGTCCCGCATATACACATGACCATAGTGTGCCCGACTAAAATTCCACACATGCGCCAACCGGCCATGCAATATAATTCTGGAAAATCACCAGAACAAAAATGGCCAAGGTGAGGAGTAATGAATAAAATCTGATAATGATCAAGAACGACTCACCGAGATGAAATAATGACACAACATATGATAGCTTCAATGAAATGATTTGGAACCGTCGTTACTTGTGAGTTACCTTGATTTGTTGTGTTGGAGAGGATGAAATGATGATAAATCCAAGTGATAAGCTTGAAGATGATGATGGATGAGTGCAGCTCGAAAAGATTTCTCCAAATCGCCCAAAATCGTCCGGAATCAAAGTGAGAAGTGAAAATGATGAATCTGAGCCGGAATGTCCTATTTAGCATGCGTTAACGGGTGTTCTGTGTTAGGAGTATGCCCTCGAATGCCACTCAGAGGATGTTGAGTGAGGCCATTGTACTTGTAATTATGTAAATCATTAATATAAAGCAATTGATGTTTCTTTATTTACTGGCAGTTACTGGCATTCCTAACTCGTAAATATACATATAGAAACTAGTCTGTGTATTTGAGAGCAAAACGTTCCACTCCTTATTGGATAAGGGGGTCGGCACTGAAAAGGTTTATAGCTTAAATACTTAATCGTTCGCAAGTCGATGAAACTTGACTGGGCGTTAAGTTTATGTGAAGACTTGTATGGCGTGTTCTTTGACATGGCGAGTGCCTGTCGAACACTAATGGTTAGTGGGAGAACACATTATAGGTATGCTAATTGGATTAGTATACTCGAACCGACTCACCCTCGATTCGTCACACAGATTTCACTCCGGGATAGTCAATGACGGAATCGAAAGGTTGTGATAGGTATTCGTGAACCTTCGATTTGAGGATTTAGTAGGGATGTGCTTGTGACGTTAAGATTTTCATTAGAGTAGTTCGACCCTATAAACTGGGAGGTGGGGGTCAACATCGACGTGCATCTTAACGGGCAAGTAGCAGGTCCTACTGAATACCAAGATAGAATTCTTTCTCCCGTTAGTGAGCGAGTTATATGTCATATGCGGTTATTGGCAGATGATATCATAAGTCTTTGGCCAAAGCATTGGAGCTAGTTGTATTGGACACACGAGAGCTCAATGATCTCGATTTGAATTAATGCATGCATAGCGTCAAGTACTTATAGGGTTTGACTAACTGTGACCCTATAACTTGATCGGGACATTTGAAAGAAGGGTTTATACGTTTACTGGTATTCACGACAGAATGGTTCTTGAATGATCCCTATCATTCGTTCTCAGTTAGGGTACAGTGTAGGCCGCCAGGCTGGCTAGGTGGTGCCACTACTCTTTGGTTCCTCCCATTGCTGACTGAGACGGAATGAATCGAGCTTAATCTCTCATTATGAATATTAGATATTGGATATCTAATTTGGGACATTGGATGTCTAAATTGATTTATTGGATAAATTAATTTACGACCTAATTAATTAAATAAATTACCGGGTGATTAATTTAATTCATGAATATAATTATTTCTTGGAGAAATTAATTATGTCATTATGTATTTAATATGATTAATTAATTAGAATAATTAATCGATATAAATACATCATAATGGAATCGGAGTTTCTCGGGAGTCCGAAACGAACCGAACTCGTTGGATTCCTTCTAGAGGCTAGCCACACCTTTTGATCTCTTACCTTTAGTCTTTGTCTTACTTTGGTGGGTGAAGACTAATCACCTAAGAGATATGATATCTCTTATAATAAGGATAAAAGGATTGTGTGGAATTTAGAAGTAGAATAAATGAAGACTATTCCTCACTTCTCAAGATCATCCATCAGCCGTGAGTATTAGTGAGAGAGAGAAAAAGTTTTCTCAAATTTTCTTCATCTTGTTCTTCATCTTGTTCTTGTGTTTTCTTGGAGAAAATTCAAGATACATTGAGAGATATATATTAGACACTTAGAGTGCAATAATAAAAGGCTTCATCAGTTGATTCTAGCCGTAACCATAGAGGTTAATCGTGTAACACCCCAAAAACCTTACGGGAGTATTACACGCCGTGGGCCCCGCGCCGGAACCCACCAGGCTAAAAATCATTTACAAAAACGCCAAAAAGGTCGATGACGGTAGTATTTTCCAAAACTCACAAAATCATTTGAAAACACCCAACTACCGTCAAGACGATCAAGGCCAAAAACTCGGTTAAGGGAATCGGTTTTTGAAATCAAACTCAGTTGGTATAAAGCCGAAAGCCATTTGAAAGAACTCACGCAGCAGATAGAAATACAGTCCAAGATACATATACATCAATAATGATATACACAACAAAATACACGATTCCCCAATAATATGCCATAGCCAGTATCATCCGGAATCCTCGCCTCACGACCGCAACCATCAAAGTCCTCAATACCTGAAAAACAAGTCCCATAACGGGGTCAGCAATAATGTCCGACAAATAACCGCAAGTACATAAACATAAATATTCACATGCCATGCATCATGAGAATAATAACCTCAACGATAACCTTACCACCTCCGGTAATCCAACGATTCTCGTCAAAATCCCAATATCACGATAATACCATAAAAATCCCAAGATCACAACAATACCATATAAGACCTCAATACCGAATACTTTCTCGTACATAATCCTCTATGTACGATTACCATTAAATATACCTCTATCCTGACGTCCTTCCAAATGCATACCATAGACCAATAATATCAAAAATGACATCAACAATATCCGAATACTACAATCTTCCCAAGATTGTCCAAGTTTCTAATCTTTTTAGAACATCACCGAACATTCACAATATGCAATACAACATAAAATACTTATGAAATGTAAATGGAATTACTCATCAAAACATTACAACCGAACAAGTAAACACTTGCCTCAAATAGCCGGGTCGGTAAAGCAAATCAGTCCCGAGGTTCGATTCCCGCACCTTGACAAAATATTTATATCCCGATATCAATAACAGTATACTACGACATTCGATTCCCACGATCAACGACTATCCCAATTTTATAATTTTGTTTTCCTCTTTCTCAAAAGTGATGATCCGAACTTTAACAAGTTCATTACTAAAACTCCAGAATATTACTTTAAATATAAAAAATAATATTCAATATTTTTCGGTTGTATTTATGATATAACCATTATTTGATCGAATAAAAACTTCGTACTATTTAAATACGAAAAATATTCCAAAGTCATCAATTTTGAAAACTCATGATTTTCATATGGAAAAATATTAATAATCATAGTATTAAATTTTCCATCCTTAAACACAAATATAAGGTATTCAACCCGTTCGATACAAACGAAAAATATAGAGCTGATTCGGTAATGTATTGATAAATACAGGAGTCAAAACATTTTATAAAAATCAAAATAAAAACTGATTTGTGATAACATGTATCTCTAGTACAAATTTCATGAAACTTTATCAAAACTAGACTTGCAGGTTCAAAGATATACGTGTTCAAACTAGACAACTCGATCAACTTCAAAAGAAATGTTGCTGGAAGTGACTGAAAATATCAGGGCTGACTCACTATAAAGCAGTTCATATTAAGCAGGTATTCTGACTCAATACCTATATTCCAAATAAGATTTTCACTTATATGAATTTTTTTTATAATATGCTCGAGATGTATTCGTAAAATACCTTACGGATTGAGAGGTAATCGAGTTCAAAGAAGGCAACCCAGACTGGAATTCACAGATTCTCTGGGGAATTTCATCAAACAGCTACCGGGCGTCTCCTGGAAAAGGCTGCTCTGATTCGCTGAGTCTTTGAGCATTTTGGAGGACATACAAATCTCCAATGTAGGATATAAACGTATGTCCTTTAAGTCGTGTAAATTGTCTACAGGTATAGATAAGTTTTATGGGACAGGCTTAAAGGTAAGGCCACTCTTTCCGGGTTCAAAGTCGCCTAGTTGGTCAAGACAGCATCATGACTAGGCATTATGAGTGACGACCCGTGCCTCGGTCGCGCGGGATTCTCGGACGGCTGTCGGGCGCTGACGCACGCAGTGACGCACGGTGCCCGACAGCTGACAGTCTTCCACTAATTCGATCATAACTTCTTTGTCCGAACTCCGATTGGCTCGTCGTTTGAACCGTTGGAAAGCTAACTCAAATATACATAATACTGTAAATTTTCAGAATTTTTGAACATCCCAAAAATTCGTGGTGATTTTTCAAAGTTGATACTTGTGCACGACACCTCCGAGAAAATGTCCAATCTTGTCTCTACTAACAATTCTGGTATCCCTTTCTTATTTTAAATGTTCCAAGACCAGAAATGTATCTCCAATACATTCAAATAAATTTACAAGTCCCGTATTTAGTCGGTATGTATTCTAAAATTCAGGATATTACATACTACCCCCCTTAAAAATAAGTTTCGTCCTCGAAACTTGCAATCCTCTTACAAACAACCGTTTAATCAAAAAAATCCAACATCACCAAAAGTAAACAATCATTATCGAACAATTGGAACAATATACTTACAGGTCTGTGAAGTCGATGATCTCCCGTGATACTAGCATATGACACCATTTCAAAAATCTCGACACAAAAAGAGTGCAAAACAGAATCAATCACAATTTGAAAACAATTGGTCTCCGCCAAGACCACAATAAGTTTAGAGCACTGTCGAGTTTTGTGGGATCTGTGACGCTGTGTCTCCTCACCTAAAGCGCATGAGCCGCTCCTTGTCACATGCACGTATCACCGGCGTTCCACTCCACATCGAAAGCCGCACATTGCACGTGCCTCGCACCGGCGTTCACTTCCCGATTGGAGCCGCACATTGCACATGACCACGGCACCGGCGTTCACTCCCTGCCTCGTCGGTCTCGGGAACACCAACAATCCCCAAACCCACACATCACCATGACAGTACTCAAAAATCATATAGTTCCAAAACATCACAAACATCACGCTACTACCACACCGGTAGAGCCACATAACACACATGCCCGGTTATCACAAAACTTTGGGCTCCGATACCATATTTGTAACACCCCAAAAACCTTACGGGAGTATTACACGCCGTGGGCCCCGCGCCGGAACCCACCAGGCTAAAAATCATTTACAAAAACGTCAAAAAGGTCGATGACGGTAGTATTTTCCAAAACTCACAAAATCATTTGAAAACACCCAACTACCGTCAAGACGATCAAGGCCAAAAACTCGGTTAAGGGAATCGGTTTTTGAAATCAAACTTAGTTGGTATAAAGCCGAAAGCCATTTGAAAGAACTCACGCAGCGGATAGAAATACAGTCCAAGATACATATACATCAATAATGATATACACAACAAAATACACGATTCCCCAATAATATGCCATAGCCAGTATCATCCGGAATCCTCGCCTCACGACCGCAACCATCAAAGTCCTCAATACCTGAAAAACAAGTCCCATAACGGGGTCAGCAATAATGTCCGACAAATAACCGCAAGTACATAAACATAAATATTCACATGCCATGCATCATGAGAATAATAACCTCAACGATAACCTTACCACCTCCGGTAATCCAACGATTCTCGTCAAAATCCCAATATCACGATAATACCATAAAAATCCCAGTATCACAACAATACCATATAATACCTCAATACCGAATACTTTCTCGTACATAATCCTCTATGTACGATTACCATAAAATATACCTCTATCCGGAAGTCCTTACTAAATTCATACCATAGACCAATAATATCAAAAATGACATCAACAATATCCGAATAATACAATCTTCCCAAGATTGTCCAAGTTTCTAATCTTTTTAGAACATCACCGAACATTCACAATATGCAATACAACATAAAATACTTATGAAATGTAAATGGAATTACTCATCAAAACATTACAACCGAACAAGTAAACACTTGCCTCAAATAGCGTGGTCGGTAAAGCAAATCGATCCCGAGGTTCGATTCCCGCACCTTGACAAAATATTTATATCCCGATATCAATAAGATACTACGACATTCGATTCCCACGATCAACGACTATCCCAATTTTATAATTTTGTTTTCCTCTTTCTCAAAAGTGATGATCCGAACTTTAACAAGTTCATTACTAAAACTCGAATATTATTTTAAATATAAAAATAATATTCAATATTTTCGGTTGTATTTATGATATAACCATTATTTGATCGAATAAAAACTTCGTACTATTTAAATACGAAAAATATTCCAAAGTCATCAATTTTGAAAACTCATGATTTTCATATGGAAAAATATTAATAATCATAGTATTAAATTTTCCATCCTTAAACACAAATATAAGGTATTCAACCCGTTCGATACAAACGAAAAATATAGAGCTGATTCGGTAATGTATTGATAAATACAGGAGTCAAAACATTTCATAAAAATCAAAATAAAAACTGATTTGTGATAACATGTATCTCTAGTACAAATTTCATGAAACTTTATCAAAACTAGACTTGCAGGTTCAAAGATATACGTGTTCAAACTAGACAACTCGATCAACTTCAAAAGAAATGTTGCTGGAAGTGACTGAAAATATCAGGGCTGACTCACTATAAAGCAGTTCATATTAAGCAGGTATTCTGACTCAATACCTATATTCCAAATAAGATTTTTACTTATATGAATTTTCTTTATAATATGCTCGAGATGTATTCGTAAAATACCTTACGGATTGAGAGGTAATCGAGTTCAAAGAAGGCAACCCAGACTGGAATTCACAAATTCTCTGGGGAATTTCATCAAAAAGCTACCGGGCGTCTCCTGGAAAAGGCTGCTCTGATTCGCTGAGTCTTTGAGCATTTTGGAGGACATACAAATCTCTAATGTAGGATATAAACGTATGTCCTTTAAGTCGTGTAAATTTTATACAGGTATAGATAAGTTTTATGGGACAGGCTTAAAGGTAAGGCCACTCTTTCCGGGTTCAAAATCGCCTAGTTGGTCAAGACAGCATCATGACTAGGCATTATGAGTGACGACCCGTGCCTCGGTCGCGCGGGATTCTCGGACGGCTGTGGGGCGCTGACGCACGCAGTGACGCACGGTGCCCGACAGCTGACAGTCTTCCACTAATTCGATCATAACTTCTTTGTCCGAACTCCGATTGGCTCGTCGTTTGAACCGTTGGAAAGCTAACTCAAATCTCCATAATACTGTAAATTTTCAGAATTTTTGAACATCCCAAAAATTCGTGGTGATTTTTCAAAGTTGATACTTGTGCACGACACCTCCGAGAAAATGTCCAATCTTGTCTCTACTAACATTTCTGGTATCCCTTTCTTATTTTAAATGTTCCAAGACCAGAAATGTATCTCCAATACATTCAAATAAATTTACAAGTTCCGTATTTAGTCGGTATGTATTCTAAAATTCAGGATATTACAAATCGGGTATTGTAATTCCGGTCATTATTCCGGCGCGTGGCAAGTAGAGACGCGGTGCTTTCGGCGTTGGATCGTTCAAGGTCTTGGAGCGGATTGGATTCGTAGAGATCAAGCAAATATTGGGGAATAGCTCAAGAAAAGGTTATCATTTAATCAACGGACTTCGAGGGTGAGTTTCTTATAACTATTGTTTTTCGTTTATATATTCGTATATACGTAGCTCGATCGATCCTCGTAGGGATTCAGATCGAATTAATTTTTGTTTTACCGCTTCCGCTGGGCCTTAATTTTAGGCACCGAATCCCAACAGTGGTATCGGAGCGTAGGTCTTGCGATCGTATATACGATATTAGCATTTAGAATGCTTGATTAGATGGTGAATGATTTGGAATCATTTTAGTCATAATTGTGGTATATGTTTTTACGTTCGTTGTAGTTATATTTTTCGTAAGTTTATGTCTAAATATAAATCTTAATTTCTTGGAAATATGATTTATATTGAAGATATGAATGTTGGAGAATATAGATATTGGATATCCGGTCAAAAAACTAGCCCCGAAATGCCGTTGGACGGTCCGGGAGAGGTCCGGAAGCAGGGGGCCGCGGCCCAGGGCTCGGGGGCCGCGGCCCAGGGGGCTGCTGGGCAGCCCTGCATGGTGGCTGGTGGCGTTTCTGGCACGGTTCAGCCCATTTCGGACCATTTCGAGCTTGTTTGCTTCGTGTATTCCAAAAAATGATTTCCCACATTTTAAATTGGATTTAATATGATTAAAATGATTTATGGTATTTCATTTTACAAGGGAAAATTGATTTATTGGAATACTTGTGATCGACCTAATTATTTTGAACGTTTTCATATTACCGATTGTGTGAATCGATTGGATCGGTTCGTATTGTTGATTGGATCAATGTATCTCTACGCTTTCCATTTTTTTAATATTTATTGGATGAATGCTTTTGAATGGTGATGTGGTTCGTGGACTTAGTTTTTTGAATCGTTCGTTTTATTCGATTGGGTTGTAAAGGCCGTTTTGAGCCTATTTATTTTACTAGAAATATTTGTATCTAGTATGCGATTTTCAATATAAAATTTATATGTAATGACGAAGGCAGGAGGAAGATCGTTTCGAGAAGACGAAGATTCAATACGAAGACTTGTAATTAGATTACGGAGTTTTTGTTTTCTAGGATTGGTCCATGAACCACATGTTGGTAGCAACTAGGTTGTGAATGGTTTTTTCATATTGTATGAATGCCACAAACGCACTAAAATGATTAATGTGCAAAGTGTAATGTTAATCGCAAAAATTCTCCCACAACAAAATATTAAGTTTATAAGGTTTCAAGGTTTTCCTTCCCTCCATCGAGTTTTCGAGAAATTGAAATCCAAACCGGATGTGCTATGCTTCCGAGTTATCGGGGTAGTCGTTCGGAGAGGACGGATAAATTATCGGGAGCGCATTGGATGCCTTCGGTTGGAGCAAATTTTATCCCTAGAAACCTGATAGGTTGCCCGATAATATTCAATTGTGAAACTAATTTGCGTCGATGGTTTAAACTTAACTTGTTCACAAACTATAAAAACCGTATAGGTTGAGGGGAGTGAACAAGGGGAAAAAGAAGATCGAATCATCTATTAGATGGGTTGGTGTTGGACACCACTTTATGAAAATTAATAGACTAGAAACCTGATCGGTTACCCTCTATTAAGATTTATAAAGAACTCAATCACCACTATGAAGTAGTGCGACGATACTTTCGGATTTCACATGGGAGTGTGTTGTTCCGATAAAAATAGTGGAAGCTGGGTAACAAGAATAGAAAAGACCTTAATTCTATACTCAGAACATAATTAAACGAGTCACTAATTAATCTATTATACTTAATGCAGACATAACTCTCAATATGACACTGAATCCACTCGCAATTCTACTCGAGAAGAACACCCTGATTGGACCTAACTTTGTGGACTGGCTCCGCAATCTGATGATTGTCCTCAGTATAGAGGCACTGGGATACGTCTTGGAGATGGACATTCTGGCGCCTCCTGTGCGGACCAGAGCCAATCAGGAAGAGATCGAAAACCACGAAAAGTGGGTTAAGGATGACATAAAAGTCCGTGCTTACATGATGGCTTATATGTCTAATGAGCTTCAGAGAGCTGATGAGAAAATGACTTCTGCTAGGCAGATTCTATCTCACTTAACCGAACTTTATGGTGAGCACAGCAGAACTGCTAGATATGAGATATCCAAGCAACTATTCGTTGCAAGGATGAAGGAAGGTGAGAAGGTTGGGGAACACGTCCTCAAAATAATATCCATGATCGAGATATTGGAGGCTCTTGATTTTAAAATGGATACTTCTCTCCAAACCGACCTTATCCTTCAGTCTCTCCCTGATTCCTTCTCACAGTTTGTTATGAACTTCAACTGTAATGAGATTGCATGTAACTTAGCTAGGCTAATGAACAAACTAGTGACCGCTCAGTCTCAGATGAAGACTCCACGAATGAAGGATTCTGCCCTTGTGATTTCTTCTGGACTTCGGAAGTCTAAGAATAAGATGAAAAAGACCATGAAGCAGACTGGACCACAAGTTAAGGACCTTAAAGGAAAGGACAAGGCCCCGAAGGTTCCAAAAGGCAAGAAGAAGAAAGATACTTGTTTTAAGTGCGGTGAGTTGGGCCACTGGGTTAGAGACTGTCCGATTCTTCATGGCACTTCAGGTACAGAACTTTTAGTTTTGGAAACAAATTGTTCTGCTACTGTATTTTCTACTTCCTTGATACTGGATTCTGGTGCTAGTTCTCATATTTGTACTGTGAATCAGGATCTGGAACAAAGTAGGAGGCCTTTTTTTTTTACATGTAGCGAGCTTTCACAAACCTTAACTTAAATGTCACAAAATAAATTGCATCCTGAACACAACGAATTTGAAGCTTGGAGCTGGAGAAGTGATGATCACAGTCGGAAGCGGGCATAGTGTCGAGGCAACCGACATAGGATCACTTCTTTTGGTTTAGAATACGGTTTTGTTTTGACTTTAGAAGATGTACTTGTTTTTCCCTAGGGGCACAAAAACATTGTATCTATTCCGGTCATGGACCGAAAAGGTTTTTCATTTTTTATTGGTGATGGTTCGTGCAAAATTTATTTCAAAAATAAACTAGTGGGTACTGCTACATTGTTAAATGGATTGTATCATCTAAATCTCAGCAACAAAGTAGTTGTGAATACTATGACTAGAAAACGTGGTAGGGATGATACTAATCATGTTTTGAAATGGCATCTTAGACTTGGTCATGTTGGTCAGACCAAGGTTTACAAGATGGAAAAGGATGGACTTATGGGTCCATTGGGATCGGATCCCTTTCCTAATTGTGAATCTTGCCTTAAAGGGAAAATGACTAAGTCCACCTTCACAGAGACTTTTGAAAGAGCCGTTGATAAACTGGGATTAATCCATACCGACATATGTGGTGCTTTGGAAGCAGCACGTAATGGATATCAATATTTCATTACGTTTACGGATGATCATACTAGGTATGGTTATGTATACTTAATGAAACATAAATACGAGGCCTTTGAGAAATTCCAGGAATTCAAGGCCCTAGTCGAGAAACAAACTGGTAATCATATCAAAGCACTTTGGTCGGACCGAGGTGGCGAGTATATGAGTACGGAGTTTGACGAGTTCCTTAAGGAACATGGAATAGTTTCACAACTAACACCTCCAGGTACTCCTCAGTTAAATGGTGTGTCAGAAAGAAGGAACCGGACCTTGTTGAACATGGTCCGTTCCATGCTGGGCTATACTGACTTACCGATTTACTTGTGGGGGTATGCACTCCTGTCTACTGCCTACATCTTAAACAGATGTCCTTCCAAATCCGTTCCTAAAACTCCACATGAGATGTGGGAGGGCAGGAAACCAAGTCTTAATCATATTAGGATTTGGGGATGTCCCACCTATGTCAAGAAGATTAAGGTGGAGAAGTTGGAAGCTAGGTCCGCGAAGGGACGTTTCATTGGATTCCCGTATGGGACAATGGGATATCTATTATACATGTCCGAAGATTGAAAGATCGTTGTTTCTTTACAAGCACACTTCCTGAAAGATGAGTTCATTCAGGAAGGCAGATAAGGTAGAAGTATTTCTTTAGAAGAATACAATGAAACTCCTCGGGAGACACCTATGCAAGAAACTGGAACCGAACCTTCTGAAACACAAGTACAACCACCTCGTAGGTCTAGTAGGGTGTCTCATTTACCTGAGAGCTATGGGCTTGTGCACTTGGAGGAGCTGGGTCTCCATGAAGTTCCAATTGATAGCCAAGAGACCGACCCAACGACCTATGACCAAGCAATGTTGGATGTAGACTCCGCGAAATGGCGTGAAGCTATGGAAGCTGAGATAGACTCGATGCATGTCAATCAGGTCTGGACTCTAGTAGACCACCCCAAGGGCATAGTGCCTATTGGGAACAAGTGGATCTACAAGAGAAAGACTGATGGTGATGTCAAGGTTGACGCCTATAAGGCCAGGCTTGTGGCAAAGGGTTATACCCAGGAAGAATGGATCGATTACCGCATAATGCTTGCTATAGCTGCCTACCACGATTATGAGATATAGCAAATGGATGTAAAGACGGCTTTCCTTAATGGATTCCTCGAGGAGGAAATCTATATTGTATGCTTTCTTTCTCTTTTCGACTTCTTCGATTTTTCTCATTTTTATCAATTCATCTCATTCTCAATCATCTCAATCTCATTTTTATCTCACTTTGATCTCCTTATCATTTTTATCTCAATTCATCTCTTTCTCCCCCTTTTTGTCTTCATCAAAAAGTGTAGAAAAATATAGAATGTATCAAATGGAATATAAATATGCATGATACCAATTTATGTATTAATAAACAAAAATACTCCCCCTAAGAGTATTATCTCCCCCTTTTTAAAATATTAATTGTTAAAATTTATTTTTGGGGATCCAACCTATAGTTGGTTTTTCTTTTGAAACGTAGACGATGTTTGGAATAATTGTTCCTTTAAGAACCCAAATCTTTTTCATTTTTATCGTCCAGCGTGGGCTTTTGCATGTAGAAATATGATGCCCAATTTTCAAACATTTTTCACATCGGGGTATTTTTAAATTGACGGATTCATTTTTTGAACATGGTTTAAATCCTAACCCCTCTTTATTTAGAGTATATTTTTGAACACATAACATTTGTTCAAATTTACCGTTGCCGCACGAGAATTTCTTTGTCAAAATTTTTAGTTCATCTTAAACTTTTAAAAGATCATTTTTTAAAATATTCTCATTTCCAATGCATTTCGAATGATCGATTTCAATAAATTTCCCTTTTTCAAGTATTTTGGAATTTTCAATTTCCAAAGTTTTGTATTTAGACTTGAGGGATTTAATTTCATTTAAAGCATTTTGATTGTCCGTATGTAATAACTCGAATGCTTCAAAAAGTTCATCGTAGGAGTTACTTGACGTCGCTATCGTCGAATGAACTCCGTTCCATGAGCGCGAGATTATTTTGGTCAAGAAAATCTTCATCGGGGTCTTCGTCGCTCCATGTTGCGATTAAAACCTCCTTTTGCTTTACTCGACAGTTCTTAGCAAAGTGGCCTGGTTTACCATATAATCGACAAGTATTGTCGAATTTCTTAGGTTCGCCTGCTTGAATGTCCTTCTTTCTCCGGTTTAATAAGTGTTGGAACTTATTAATATTCTTGGCATAATATGCCATTTCTTCATCACTTTCGTCCCCTGGGATTTCTTCTTTCTTTTTCGACATTTTAGCCTTAGTGGCTAACGATATTTCCTTTGGTTTCCGTTTGGCATTCCGAGATTTTAGAACAATCTCGTAGTTGATAAGAGAACCAACGAGAGCACTAAAATCAAGATTGTTTGAATCCTTAGATTCCATAATTGCCGTAACCGTACCGTCCCATTCTCGAGGTAGTGATCGGAGAATTTTCTTTACTTTCTCACTACTCGAAAGTGGTTTTGCGAAACGTGCTAATCCATTAGTGATGACCGAAAATCAGTCGTGCATAATCGAGATGGATTCGTCGTCCTTCATTTGGAATAATTCATAATCATGAAGGAGCATGTTTATCTTCGTCTCTTTGACTTGAGACGTACCTTCGTGTGTTACCTCAAGTATTTTCCAGATTTCTTTGGCACTATCACACGATGATATCCGGTTGTGTTCTTCCAGATTTAAGGCACAATAAAGGAGTTGAGTTGCCTTACAATTGAAATGGTCATTTTTCCAATCGGAGTCGTCATATTCTTCAAAAGTTTAAGCATACCGTTGGAATTCGTTGGAATTTTTGGACCAAGACAAATCACCTTCCAAAGTTCGATGTCGTAAGCTCGAATGAATATCGACATATTCTTCTTCCAAGTCATGAAGTTCGTGCCATCAAAAAATGGTGGTTGGTTGAGAGCAAGGCCTTCAGCTGGAGAGATTTGAAACGCCATTTTGGATCTTCTCCTCGGATGTTAAGCCGCGTATTAGAGTACGGCTCCGATACCAATTGTTGGTATAAAATCGGATATTTGTGCCGTTTTTTGCGGAAGGGTAAATAAATTGCGGAAAATAAATCACACAAGGATTTATAGAGGTTCGACTATTAACGAAGCCTACGTCCTCTCTCGATGTATCTTTTTCTTAGGATTAAGATCAAAACCTCTACGCCTCTCTTCTATCGGTCGAGGGATTACCTTTACAAGCTCGTCTTCTATCGGTCCGAGTAAAACCGTTTTCCCTTATCTATTGGATAAGGAATCAACCACTCTAGCTTTATATGGGTATTAGATAAACCTCACTTAAATATCGATTGCGATTCTAATAATGCCGGATACTTGATCCTAATAACACCGAATCCAATCGTATCTTTTGTTTTACCTCTCATGTATAATGTTGAATGTATAAACACTCAAACTAACGATATAAGCTCAATATTACAACAACAATGTAAGTATATGATTCTCAGATGTATGACTCGTTTGATTGAAGTTGTTGTACTCAAACAATACCATAGGAATGGTATTTATAGGCATTTCCCACAAACTAGCCGTTGCTGCCTGTTTTGACTTGCTAGCGTGCGCTAGCCTTCTTTATTAGCGTACGCTAAACTATTCCAGTTTCAGTCCAGTAGCTTCTTTTCTCCTTTAGCGTACGTTATACCTTATCCCTTACGTACGCAATCATCTTGTTTTAGCGTGCGTTAATATCTCATTGTACCGTGCGCTAATACAATATATCCGTTGCATGGATTGTCAAAGTTTCCGTTTGATATGCTGACTTTGACTTGCTTTTCCCAATGTTCTGATTGACTTGTTTCAAACTACTTAACGTGCGCTATTCCTTCTTAGTAGTGTGCGCTAATGATGACTTCATTGCATACGTCATTCTGTGTTTGAATATCTTTATAACGGTAACAAGACTTCGATAGCGTGCATTAATGATAACGTGTAGCGTGCGCTATCTCTTCAGATGACTTCCCTTCAGGTAACTTCGAACTAGGCTGATATGCAGATTACTTCCGTTAGCGTGTGCTAACGTATGATGACTTGCGTGCGCTAGATATGCATTTTGCTCAGCTTTTTGCTACTTCTTCTGCTTCGTCGTTTTGCTTCGCCTCGATGTTGTTTTGTTGTTTAGCAACTTTAATCATCAAAACACAAATTAAATAATGTGTGGAATAAATATTCCAACACCGGGTATGTCTTGCGGGGACTCTGAGGTTCGTGGCTTGTTAGCCCGATGGCGAGATAACTGATGGGGTTATCATCGGGTTTGTCTTGCAGGGACTCCGAGGTTCGTAGCTTGTTAGTGCGATACCGGGATAACTTATGGTTGTGGTTTGGTTAAGTGCGTATCTATGCTTGTAGTCACGTGACTGTTGTTACGGTGACATGTGAATTGATTTAGTTTCCCTGTGGGTTATTCACTCGGGTTTGTTCTACGGGAGCATCTGAGGTTCGTGGCTTGCTAGCACGGGACACGAATAATCTGTGGAAACAGGTTGTTATGGTATGATCGGGTCGTGGACCCCGTGTGTTGTTATCGTAATTTTGTTTTGGGAAAATGTCTTTTGGGCTGTGTTCCTAAAAGTTTTCGAAAGGTTTGAGAATTCTTAAAATCCCAAATGTTTTCAAAACTCCCGAGATCGTAAAGTGTTTTTACAAGATGTATATCGGGTTTACCCCTATCTGTCGATTTAATCGTTTTGATCAAGTGATTTACCTCGGGAAGTATGTTTATGATTTCTAAGTCTGTGGAGTATGATATGTATGGCTCGTTTTCGTATTTTATACTTGCACTAGCAAAACAGTGGAGTTTTGCTAACCCCCGAGTATTCGGGGGGTGGATGTCTGTTTTTGCATTCAGGTTTTGGGAGCATAACACAGGATCGGCACGAAGGATGATGAAAGATGATCGATACTAATCACATGTGGAACCGTACGTTGTGTATTGGTTCAGTTGTACTTTATTTCCGCTGCATTATTTTTCCCCCGTTGTACGGGAGTTCGTTGTATTTTGACCCCTGCGTGGGCATATATTGTAATTGAGTTGTATGTTTTTATTGAAAGACCAAATCGGTCTGTTGTTGCCCAAAAATATTTATCCGAAGATTAATACTGCTGGAAGACGGAAAACAAACAACAATTGCGGGAGCACTTCCGAGAGAAGATAAATAATACAAGATTTGCCGGGTTTGTTAGGCCCGGGCTTGAATGCTCTCGCGAGATGTTATTAATACAAATATTCGTGGATACAAGTATTAATGAGAGAAATCTAAATACAATGAGTGTAAAAAGACTCTGTTAATCCGGCTCTTGAGCAAAGCTTGGTGTTCTTCGTCCCGCCGATAATCTGCTCGAGGAGAAAAGGCCGGGAGAAGTAAGACCGAAAGAAAGCCGTTGCCAAGAGTTGGATGTTAACCAAGTGCTGTATATTGTTTCTGTATTGTGTGCTCAAATCGTGAGGTTGCAGAAGGAAGCTGAAGCCTTTTTTGTGGTAAAGGTTCGATCCCTTGGACAAGTGCTGGGAGCCATGCTTATATAGGGACAGCCGGGTCCTGTCCTTTAGCTGCCGATCGCCTTCCGGCCATTTTAATAATCTGCCGATCGCCTGCCGGTCCATATAATATTGGGGAGATCTCCTGGGCTGTCGGGCTAAAGTCGAGGAGATCTTGTTTGTCGAATAAAGTCAATGCATGGTGGCGCGGTGGGCGGTCCAATAAGGAGCCATCACGTGTCCGAGTCGGTCAAATGTGGCCCTACCGACAAGCTTTCGGCTTTGTCGGTGGTGGAGGAATCTGTCGAGGCATTGGTCAATGGCCCGAGATTCGCGGATCTTGTCTCGGCCCTTGCACGTGGTGCCGATCTTGAGGCTCGGCCTTCGCCCAGGTGTCCGTCGGTGGTGATCGACATGAGCGGTCGTCTCTAGCTGATCATCCGAGGTCGCCATCGGCCAGTGGATGGAGATCGCCAATGGTCGGTCACCAAGGGTAGATCGCCAGGTGCCGAGAGACGGTCGGTCGCCAAGGGTCGGTCGCCGAGTACCGAGAGGCGATCGTCTTGGTGTCGATCGCTCGGCACCGGGATTCCTCCTGGGACCTTCGGTTGACCAGTCTAGCATGTCCGCTGGGCTAAGGCTCGGTCGCCTGGTCGCTGGTCGGCAGATTTGCCTTGGTCGCCCGGCAGTAAGTCGGTCGCTCGGCCTCGGAGGCGATCGCCGGTCGGAAGGTGTTAAATCTTGACACAACACGGTCTACTGAGTCATTTTTAGCCTTAAAGGCATTGTTGAATTGTTCGATTTTGTTACTAGCCTGGTAGATCCTTGAGAAAAGGTTATACGACGTGTAATATCCCTGAGCGGATTGGGGGTGTTACATAAATGGTATCGGAGCCTAGGTTGTGGAAACCTAGGCTGTCGGGTCAAGTTGTGTTGTTTGAGACTTATTTCGTCGGATTTTATTTGATTGAGTCGTGTCGCGACGCATTGTCTGAGTTTGTTGGTCGTGATTAGTATCGTGGGGCGATCATCATCTTCGTGCCACCTGTGGATGTAAGTCTCCCTTCTTTGTGTTTGTGCCTCGTCTCATGCGAGTTACAGGTATGATTATGAGTTAATTGACGGAATCCTCCTATGGATTTTGATTTCGTGATATGTGGTTATTTGACTCTCATATTTCGTTCATATGAGGAGTAGTGTTGCTGGATTGTGCTTGTTGGACTGTATTTCTTTTATCCGCTGTGTGAGTTCTTTTGTAATGGCTTTCGGTATTTTACCGACTGAGTTTTATTTCGAAAACCGATTCCCTTAACCGAGTTTTTGGCATTATGGCCTTGATCGTTTTGGCGAAATTCTTATGACGGTATTTAGTATTTTGTAAATGGCTTTTGTGAATTTTTGAAATATTACCGTCATCGACTTTTTTAGCGTTTTTGTAAATGGTTTTTAGTCTGGTGGGTTCCAGTGCGGGGCCCACGGCACTATATTGTTCCGTGTAATTACCTGAAATTTTTGGGCATTCTATCCCATTGAATTATCTTTGAAAACCCTGAGTATCTTAGAAAATAAATTTCGAGACGTACTTTTAAAATGAATTATTTTTTCGTGGTACATCCAAGGTGCCACAATATGTTTCAAAATTCTTCTACCTCGAGGACAAAAATGTTTTGAGATATTTTCAATGTTTTAAAAACACTTTTACTTAGACCCGAGAGTCGAATATTCTGAAAGTTTTTCATTAAGAGAAAGTGTCCTCATTTTTATCAAATGTGAAATGGTTCTCCAAAGTCTCGATAACGATGTTTCACGTTTGTACTTTTTTTTTGAAAGGTGATACTTAAGATCAACTGGTGTTTTTCTAAATTATTTTCAAAAGGGGGTTTTCATTTTTTTTTAAACCTATCAATTCCCGTTTGCGTTTGGGAATGTATGTATGATGTTTGCTTTGTCGTTATAATGTTAACTTCCGAGTATGATCGAATTGGTGGCATGAACGTTGAGGCGTTGCCACGTATTTGTAGTACTAGCCCTCTGTGAGAGGTGTGAACTGGTATTTACTATTTGTCGCCTCATGGTGATTTGCGTGTTGTCGCACGAGTGTGAGCTGTTGAAGCTTGGATTTTTGTGCGTTTATGCATATGGGTGATTGTTTCATGATGTTTGTGATTGTGTGCTGGCTATCGCTCGGGTCGTTGTAATCGTCGAACAATTCCGTTGCTATTGTGATTTTTGTATGCATTGATATGTTATGCTGAGTTGGCATCTCCGGTATGTTGTTTTGCGGTGTTATGTTCCATTGTATATAACATCTGTATTTTCGGTATGCCGAGCCGAGGCATTTCAACCATGATGTGCCGGGGGAATGTACGTGCAATTTGTCCTTCCTCGCCTGTGACGCGTTTCAAGTGCGGACTCGAGGGACATCATGTTCAGTTTTGTGAGTTGATTACCGAGCCTTCCGAGGCACGGACTTGAGCATTGATATTAGGACCGGCTCCAAGGAGTCCCTGAGGGGCGTGGTCTATCAGTTGTATGTTATGTTGTTTCCTTACCTTGTTGTTTCGAACTTCGAAAATTATGTTCTTTTATTCGAAGTGGATCGGATTTGGAACTTCTGTGTTTTCGACTCTGTCGACTCATTTATATTCGATAACATTTTTTGAACTTGCCCTGTCCCTTGTTTTTGTTGATCGAACGAGAGTGGTATTATTTCGGAATTACTCGTTTGTCGTTGTGTCTTTTCAATTGCTATTCCCTTTCCTGTGGATCTTATGTGAGTGCACATCTTGTTGTTTTCACGGGATCATGCTTTGTCTCGAGTCGAGATGTGAACCTCGGAGTTGTCGGTTGAACCTTATTGTTCTTCGTGATTCGCACATGATTGTTCGATTTTTGTTGTCTCGATCGTTGTGGTTCGATCATTGATTGTTTAGTTTTCGTTGACCTCGTTTCGTGATTGTTGAGCATTCAGACTCCTTCCTAACTTCCTTAAGTTCGGGAAATTAGTATCGTTTCCGATCTTCCAACCCTTGGGCGGTGGAATTCCGTATTTGTTCAGCGATTGGCGTGTTGATTAATGTACCATTAGGTTGGTCAATCATGTTGATTTTCGTTCATTGTGTTTTGCGATTGTCCGGATAATCGACTTGATTGTATTATCTGTTTGATGATGGTTGTCACTTGTTGGTTTTAATATGTCTCTACCGGTGGCGTTGTGTTGGTCGTCGTGGAGCGTGTTTTCACACTGTATATTCCTTTGCGTTGCTTGTAACGTTTCACCGTTGGGCGTAAGTTACACGTTTCTTGTGTATCTCGTTGAGTTTTCCTGGTGGGATATTGCATCTTCCTACATATTTTAAGTTTCGGGACGAAACTTCTTTTAAGGAGGGTAGAATGTAATACCCGCAATTTTGATTTTCGGTAATTTTCTTTGTTTGGCGGAAGTCCATTTTGAGGACTCTCTCATGACCGTTTCGTCATTTCGAGAATGATTAATTCTGCACTTTTTGTCATCTGAGTTCTTTTCGGCATCGTTTTGTTGAGTTCCATGTTCTTAAGCGGCTTTCCGCACTTGAGTTCGATTCTTGCGAATCTCGTCCGAAACTGTTGTTTCGAATTTCTCGTAAGTTCATTTAATGTTATTATTCATGTTGCGAGTTTTGGTTTGGTGTTTCGATCACGTATCGTGTATTTCTGACATTTTAGGCCATTTTCGTAATTTCCCAAAGTTTGGGGTAATTACTTCCGTTGTCGAATTTCGAGCCTTCGGGTGGTCGGAATCGTGTGTTCTCTTAGCTCTTAGATTCGTCTTTGCGAGTACGTCGTAACTGTAATACCCGAGATTTCTGATGTGTAATAGAACCTTGTGATATTGTATTTGTTGCATTTTGATCTGAGTATTATTCTCCGTATTTCATGATCCGGTGTTGTTGAGCGCATGATTGCATGAATGTGTTCTAAGTGGTGATTTTGCACATGTAGCACACGCTATCGACTTAGCGTAGCGTACGCTAAATTGGATTCGTAGCGCACACTACTTATGCACCTTAACGCACGCTATACGTAGTCAGCATGATTAAGACAGGGTGGTAGGTGAGATCAGCCGCGGATCTTGGTCGGATCATGTCGGGATGAACCTGGACGGCTTTCGGGAAAAGCCAAGTCAACGCGGCAGCACACGCTAATGATATGAGCATAGCGCACGCTAAATGCTGAGTACAGTGAAGTCAGTAAGATTCGTATGACCGTTAGCGCACGCTATGGATAGGGACTAGCGCACGCTAGTAACCCTTTTCTATATATAAGACAACTCACTTTTTCATTTTTCGGATCTTTTCACTTCCCAAATCCGAATTTTTGAGCTTAGAGAGTTACTTCCTCCAACCTTAACCTCTCATATCACCCTACTAGCACCAGTTTGGAGATTGTAGATCATTGGAGATTGGTGTTCAAGCCCTCAGTGTTGGATTTCTTCAAGTTCCTCATTGTTCTTCACTACTTTGAGGTAGGTGATTCTTCACCAATATTAAGTAGTGTTCTGAAGGACGTTTTGATCATGATTTGGGATTATCTAGTCAGTTAAATTCGTAAGTAGTCGAACATCATGTGTTAGAAGGATATTTTCGATGCTTCGGTACTTATTCATCGTATAATCCATTGAACCTATTAGTGTTTGAACTATTAGCATGTTCATGAAGCTTCAAAACCGATTATGACCAGTATATGGAGATTACCAAGTTCTTATGTATTTACATAAAGGAATGATACGTTTTGGGACATGGAATGGATTGAACTTAGGATAGTTTCTTGAAGATCAAAGATGAATTATGGTGTTGTGATGATCATACGTATCCGTGTATCTCGTAGTCGTTTAATCCGTAAAGATCTTTCACAAACCGTATGAGCATGATATGCACGGAGATGATATGTATTAACACTGTAAATTTCATGAGTTTCATCACCATTAGATCAAGTTTTCTGCCCAGTAGTAAACTGCCATGCACGGTTAGCGCACGCTAAGATATGTATATTAACGTGCGCTATCGGGAATGAGTTAACGTACGCTACGTTTGGTACGTAACATACGTTATGTCATCAGTCAAGTCAGTCGGCTGATTAGAGAGGACTGTCAGTACATAGCTTGTAACACCCCAAAAGGCGGCTATTACAGTGCCGTGAATCCCACACAGGGACCCACCAGGCGATATCCAAAACAGGTTAAATAAATATTATTTGTGATACCGAACCACAATGAATAGTCATTACTCCGATTAGGAGTTTATTAAAATATGGCCAACGGCGTTATAATACACCATGAAGACAACGGAATAACATCAAGGACAATGTCAAATCAACGACAACCATTACATGAACAATTCATACACATGAAATATATAACCATCATGAGAATCTAATCATCATTATAACCAAGCAAGATAACTTGCCTCAATACGGAGACGAGAATAGTCCTTTTCTTGTTGGAATGAACGAACGGTCCTCGACTAATATTGTTTACTCGAACAATCAACCTTAAACTAAATACATTTTACTCAATAACATATTCGTATAATTATCAATATAGGATTAGTAAGACGTCATCCTACGATCCTTTAGAATAGTTTGTTAGTTCCAATTATCGAAGTCTTATGTCAGGAGTTCTTTTAACATCATTACAACCATAAAAATCGGTTTACAATACTATTACCGAATGTTCCCATGGTTCATCATAAACAAGACTTCTATTAAGGGTATGTTGAATAACCAATTATGATGTTAAGATCATATTATGATGATTAAACTTTCCAAATCATTAAAATATTGAAGGAACAAAATCTGCACATTTATAATCATTCTCCTCTCATCTAAATTGAATATTAAGTTTACAACAAGTTTATAAGTTCTGAGATTACACCATAACCATGAGGATTATCAAAATATTTGTTTACAAGCCTGGAAGAATAACTAACATTATGATGAATTCACCATGTACCTAGTATGAAGATCAAAACAAACTAAGTTCTCATCACATTAGATGAATGAAAAGTTGTTGTGTTGTTTCACAATTATCCTTAACCATTTAAAATCTTGCTGAGCTAAACATAAGGAGGATATACTTCTTAAGAAATCTGAGCAGGAAGACATCCTTCTACTTCTAATCATGACCAAGTTCTTCCCAAGGTAAGTGAAAACTTAAAATGGTGTTTAATTACTTTATGATAACAACTCTATTAGTTAAATCCAAATATGGTGAAGTTAACTGATTCAAAGGTATTTTACTGAGCTAAATTCGTCCAAAGATGAGCATGGTAGTTACAACATGGTTAAATTCACTATATCATCAAGAACACTTCCATCTCAAACCCTTATTTATCATATTCATCAAAAGTGTTAAAAAGGTTGGATTAAAACTATGTTTTACTTGATTAATCTAACTCTAGGTGAAGTATAATTCGCCATTAACATCAACATAAGAAAATAATGCAGAGAGGAAAGTACACCTACCTCCAAAAATGAAGAACAACTTCATTGCTATGAGAAAATATACTCCAAGCTCAAGAACAACTCCTAATCTCCAAGGAAATGAGCTCCACTCCAAGATTTAAGGCTTAGAAGCAAGTTGGTGAAGGATGTTATCGTTTTGGAAGTGCAGAGGGATGGTATGTGAAGAGAGAAATTCGGTTTGGGGTTGTGAAGAAATGAAAATCAGGCTGGTCCTATAAATAGACTGTGCAGACTTAGCGCACGCTAACGGGAAGCTTTAGCGTACGCTAATGCACTTACGTACGCTAACCGGTCGATATTACGTACGTAAGCGGCTTACAGTGGCTACTGTCTTTAATTCGCAGGTCGTTAGCGCACGCTAATGAGAAATGGGTTACGCACGCTAATAAAAGTTGATTCTAGCCGACATGACAACTCAGACCTTGTTCACATGCATGCTAACGGCTAAGGAGTTCATGTGCTGAAGTCAACTGATGCCAGATTCCCTCTTAGCGTACGCAACAGAGGAAACCTTACGCACGCTAAGGCACAGGATTAGCGTACGTTAATCGTACTATGTAGCGTACGCTACATCAACAGAAAAATTCGAAAATGCAACTCTCTAATTAACATCGAATCATCACATATGAAATGAAATAACAACGATATGAAATTCAAATCTATAATACCTCAACATAATACTAAATGCAACAATTCATGATAATCAGATTATCCGAATAATACAATGACAGGTAAAAATGAAAAGTTACAGTCGGATATTACATAGCTAGCGTAGGCTAGACTTGGTCATTTGCGTACGTTAGCAGGCAGACTTAGCGCACGTTACGTAGAGTACGTAGCATACGCTAAGTAGTTCAGGCAGATTACATTTTTAGAGTTTTCGGCCATAGACCGGATTGTTAGATATTCGTACGACGTGAGATGAATCCTTTATTATCTCTTTTGTCAAGGTTCGAGCTTGCTACGTTGATCAAAGGATACGGACTTCGAGTGTGTCGAGATCCTTGGAGTGAATAGTTCTTGCCATCTTTGAGGCAAGTATCGTAATTTGTTAATATTAGTATTTTAAGCATACATGTGGTTTATTCATGTTGTTGAACATGGGATTTATTTCGTTGAATTGTCATGATATTCGTTATCTAGTGTTTGTATGTTCATGTTGATGGACATAGCGATTTTGCATGTGTTGTGTTTGTGTATGTTGTACGATCTATGCTGAGGGCGCTGGATCGGATGTCCACCTCGTGTTGGTCCGACGGGATCATCTTGGGATCTAGGCTGAGGGCGCTGGATCATTGGACGGGTTTTTCCACCTCATGTTGGTCCGACGGGATCATCTTGGGATCTACGCTGAGGGCGCTGAATCATTGGAATACCCATGTTGTGTTAATGGAATCGTGTAGATTCGCATTTTCGGATTCCGGTAGCGGAAGTCTGTGTGGTGTATCTTGTTATGTATTGTTGATGCATATTTGATTTGTTTAATATGATACTTGTACTAGCATCATTTTTCTAACCCCTCCGGGGGTGGACATTTGTTTTGATGTTCAGGTAGCCGAGGAGCGTGGAAACAGCCACAGTACCGACGTGACGACGAAGGGGCTCAGTGATGTTTGTTATTTGTTTTCTTGATTCATTTTAAGTACTCGAGTACGCGTGTCTTATTAATATCATTTCGATATGGTTGTATTAATTAACTCTTTGGATCAGTTGGAACCGGTTTGTAACTTGAATTTCTGTGGTATTGTTGAATTATATTCACATTTCTTGTAATTAGCCCTGTAAATCCTTAAAGGGTTTACGGCGCTGTAATTATTCCGAATATCTCGGGGTGTTACAGAATATGGTATCGGAGCTAAGATTCATGGATATCTTGGCAGTCAGGTTTTAGTTGGGTCTGTTTACATTATTTGATTTACGGGTCGTTCGTAACATCACTGTTCAGTCAAAGTCGTCATGTGGACCGTGGTTGTAAGTCTCCTAATCTCTTATACTACCGTTTTACTTGATTTCTGTTTTATGAGTATTTGACGGGATTTATTTTGAAAATTTTGTCCTGGATATTGAGAAATTGTGGTTACAGTATGTTGAGAGGAGGACGTGGACGCGGACGTGGTAACATGAGACATGAGGATTCCGCAACTACCCCAGAATTATCGGCTAGTCGAACCGATTCCCATTCTGGAGGGCAGCAGGGATCAGCGAATGACGACGCGAATCCTAACATGCTGGGAGTGCTTCAACAGGTGGTGGATCAGATAAACCAGTTCGCTCAGGTAGTTGACCGCATGCAGGCGACGATGGGACAGCAGCACCAAGAGGATAACCAGGGAGACAGATGGCTTGCTGAGGTGGTCAAATTGCACCCGCCAAAATTTGATGGATCTGCTGAGGCAATTACTTGGGATCATTGGCTAAAGGAGTTAGAGAAGATATTCGCGGGTATTAACTGTCCCGAGGACCGGAAAGTTCCCATTGACCAGTATTTTCTGACTGGGGTGGCCTTTGACTGGTGGGAAGCTATTCGACCGGAGAATCATAATGCTGACTGGACGGAATTCAAACAAATGATGGAAGCACAATATTGTCCTCGTCCAGTTAGAGAGGCAAAAATCCGAGAGTTTTTCTCACCACAGAGTTTGGAAGCATCTGTGACAGACTTAATCAAAACTTATAATCATCAGCTGACTTGTGTGCGACACTTGGTCAGAACGGAGGCAGAAAAGATTTTTCATTTCGATATGCGGATGAAGCCGGAGATTCAGTAGTACATGTCCGGATTCGAGTGTACTACATTGCGACAGTATCTAGACAAAGCGCTAGCCTACGACATGAAAGAGGCGGCGGTGGAGAAATCGATGGAGGCGAAGAAGCAGAAAGTGACCGGCAACTTCTCAGAAAACAAGAGTGGTGGGCCCCGAAAGGGCCAGTCTTCCTTTTATTCATCTATAAAACCTCCACATCCTTCTCCAGGTGGAAAGAAGTTTTGGACAACATCGGTAGTTTCGGACGCATCAAAGAAGTGCTATAATTGTGGTCGAGCAGGGCATATTAGACGTGATTGCCCCGCATCTTCTTTGACTTGTTTCGATTGTGGGCAAGAGGGGCACCGTGCGGCCTTCTGTGGAGTGGCGACTAGATCGTTTGGTACTCGCACTCCAGCGCCAGTTCCGAAAGAGATAAGTGTGAACCAGACGCAGCAGAGTGGATTTCAGCAGCAGAATGTTGGGAAAAGAGAGACATCCAGTGCTGGCTCCGTTCCTCCGCGCCTCTACGAGATGAGGAAATCTGACGATCAGAACACTGCTGTTGCATCAGGTACGATTCAGATCCTTTGGCAACCAGTTAGTGTCTTATTCAATTCCGGAGCTACACATTCTTTCATATCACTGAACTGTGTTAATCGTTTGAAAATCTCGTGTTTATTTGATTGTGAACCATATGTTGTGGGTTTGCCGAGCGGAGAGAGAATTGTGGGAATCCTAGAAACTAGAGATTTTCCAGTGACTATAGGAGGGATAGATTGGCCATCGAATCTTATTGTAGTTTACATTCATGGTGACGATTTAATTCTCGGAGACGATTGGCTCAACCGTTATGGAGCTATTCTGAATTATCGAAAGAGAGTCATTTCTATCATTACTGATGACGAATCTGAACACTTATTCAGAGGGTGGAGACCGGGAATCTCGGGAAAATTGATCAAAGCGATGAAAGCTGTGAAATTATTGAAGCAGGGATGTCATGGATTTTGGTGCTATGCCATGAGGAAAGAAGAAGGAGTAGAGCTCTCGTCTATTCCAGTTGTGAATGAATTCTCAGATGTATTCCCTGACAAACTACCCGGGTTATCTCCACAGAGAGAAGTGGAGTTCACTATCAACTTAGAGCCTGGAGCCGCTCCTATTTCCAGAGCACCATACCGCATGGCGCCAACCGAGATGTATGAACTAAAGAAGCAACTGGAAGAATTATTGCAGAGGGGTTACATTCAATCTAGTGTTTCTCCTTGGGGAGCACCCGTTCTCTTTGTCCGAATGAAAGATGGATCCCTCCGATTATGTATTAATTACAGGGAGCTAAACAAGGTAACGATCAAGAACAAGTATCCTATACCTCGGATCGATGACTTGTTTGATCAACTGCAAGGGGCAAGGGTATTCTCGAAGATTGACTTGCGATCAGGATATCATCAGTTGAGAATTAAGGAATTGGATATACCGAAATCTACTTTCAGATCCCGGTACGGGCACTATGAATTCGTGGTGATGCCATTCGGACTTACCAATGCTCCTGCGGTATTTATGCAATTGATGAATCAGGTATTCTTAGAATACCTCGATAAGTTTGTGGTCATTTTCATTGATGACATCTTGATCTATTCGAAAGACACAGAGGAGCATGCCGAGCATTTGCGTGTGGTTTTGAGCACCTTGAGGAATGAACAGCTTTATGCGAAGCTTTCCAAATGCGAGTTCTGGCTTAGGGAAGTAACCTTCCTTGGGCATGTGATATCAGCTGACGGAGTTCAGGTGGACCCGAAGAAAGTCGAAGCAATCTTGGAATGGGAAGCTCCTAATAACCTGAAAGAAGTCCGAAGCTTCTTAGGACTTGCTGGATATTATCACCGTTTTGTAGAGGGATTTTCCAAAATTGCTCGTCCACTCACTCAGCTGTTACAAAAAACTCAAAAGTTCACGTGGGATGAGAAATGCCAGGCTGGTTTTGATGAACTTAAGAAGAGACTGACCACAGCACATATATTAGCATTACCAGATAGAACTGATGGATTCATGGTATACAGCGACGCTTCAAATCAGGGTCTGGGATGTGTGTTGATGCAAAAGGATAAGGTGATTGCCTACGCTTCTCGGCAGTTGAAACCGTACGAAGTTAATTACCAGACTCATGATCTGGAGTTAGCAACTGTGGTATTTTCCTTGAAAATTTGGCGACATTATTTATACGGAACTCATTGTCAGATCTTTACATATCATAAAAGCCTCAAGTACATTTTCAGTCAGAAATAATTAAACATGAGGCATAGAAGGTGGCTGGAATTGATCAAGGATTACGACTTGGAAATTCTCTATCATCCGGGTAAAGCAAATGTAGTAGCTGATGCATTGAGCCGTAAACCTGTTTCTCTTCGAGTGTTGGAAGCACTTACGTCCCATACCAGCATTCAACGAGAACTGGTCTGCGAAGGGATTGAAGTATGGTCACCAGGAATCCAAGGGCAACTATATGTGATGGAACTAACTTCGTCACTAGTCGAGGAAATCAAATCTAAGCAGTTGAACGATTCTCTGATCCTCTGGTTATGTGACGAGGTAAAGAAAGGAAAGGCCCCATGATTCGTGATACAAGATGATGGAGTTATGAGATTTCAGAGTCGACTTTTCGTTCCCGATGATGATGATTTGAGGCGGAAAATTCTGAAGGAAGCTCACAGCGCGCCCTATTCTATTCACCCGGGCAACAGTAAGATGTATAAGGATCAAAAACAAAACTTCTAGTGGGGAAATATGAAGAAGGACGTAGCAGAGTACGTTTCGATGTGTTTGACATGTCAACAGGTTAAGATTGAACATCAGCGACCTGCCGGAATGTTAAAGCCGCTTCCAATCCCTGAGTGAAAGTGGGATGATATCTCGATGGAATTCATCACCAATATGCCAAGGACCAAAACGGGGATGAACATGATTTGGGTTATAGTTGATCGACTAACCAAGTCGGCTCATTTCCTAGGAATTAAGGACACATGGGGACCAGAGAAATTGGCACGAGTATT
This sequence comes from Orobanche coerulescens, assembly GCA_033398695.1. Taxonomy (NCBI): domain Eukaryota; kingdom Viridiplantae; phylum Streptophyta; class Magnoliopsida; order Lamiales; family Orobanchaceae; genus Orobanche; species Orobanche coerulescens. The sequence goes on from CM065805.1 coordinate 128,214,178, forward strand.
TATTGCAGAGATAGTCATATTGCATGGGACGCCGAAGACCATTATTTCAGATCGAGATGGTCGCTTCGTGTCGCACTTCTGAAAGGCAGTTCACAGGGATTTGGGGACCGAGCTGTACTTTAGCATGGCTTATCATCCTCAAACGGACGGTCAGTCCGAAAGGGCGATACAAACAGTAGAAGACATGCTTAGAGCTTGTGTCTTGGATTGGTCAACTGATTGGGAAGTTTATTTGCCGTTGATTGAATTCACCTACAACAATAGTTGGCATGCTTCTATTAAAATGGCACCATTTTAAGCTTTGTATGGGAGAAGATGCCGATCACCCCTATGCTGGGATGATTCTTCGGACTTGATCGGGATGGAACCGGAATTGATAGTTCAAACTCAAGAGAAGATAGCTTTGATTCGGGAAAGACTGTTGACTGCCCGCTAGAGTTCGACATTGGGGACCACGTACTATTGAATGTGTCTACTACACGAGGAATTTTCCGTTTTGGGAGGAAAGGTAAGCTAACTCCGAGATATATCGGACCATTTGAGATCCTCGAGAGAGTTGGGGATTTAGCATACCAGTTGGCCTTACCGCCATCACTGAGTCACGTTCACAATGTGTTTCACATATCCCAATTGCGGAAGTATGTACCAGATCCCAGTCATATCATTGAGTTCCATGAGATCGAGATAGCTAATGACAGCACCTTCGAAGAGAGACTAATCAAGATACTTGAGAGTCGGATCAAACAATTGAGGAATAAACCAATACCCTTGGTTAAAGTACAATGGTCACGACATGGAGTTGAAGAGGCCACTTGGGAAACAGAAGACAATATGAAGACTAGATATCCGGAGTTGTTTTCATCTTATGTTTCGGGACAAAACTTATTTTTAGGGAGAGAGGATGTAATACCCGAGATTTCTGATGTGTAATTGAACCTTGTGATATTGTATTTGTTGTATTTTAATCTGAGTATTATTCTCCGTATTTCATGATCCGGTGTTGTTGAGCGCATGATTGCATGAATGTGTTCTAAGTGGTGATTTTTGCACATGTAGCGCACACTATCGACTTAGCGTAGCGTACGCTAAATTGGATTCGTAGTGCATGTTACTTATGCACCTTAACACATGCTATATGTAGTCATCATGATTAAGACAGGGTGGTAGGTGAGATCAGCCGTGGATCTTGGTCGGATCATGTCGGGATGAACCTGGATGGCTTTCGGGAAAAGCCAAGTCAACGCGGTAGCGCACGCTAATGATATGAGGATAGCGCACGTTAAATGCTGAGTACAGTGAAGTCAGTAAGCTTCGTATGACCTTTAGCGCACGCTATGGATAGGGACTAGCGTGCGCTAATAACCCTTTTCTATATATAAGACAGCTCACTTTTTCATTTTTCAGATCTTTTCACTTCCCAAATCCGAATTTTTGAGCTTAGAGAGTTACTTCCTCCAACCTTAACCTCTCATATCACCCTCCTAGCACGAGTTTCAAGATTTTAGATCATTGGAGATTGGTGTTCAAGCCCTCGGTGTTGGATTTCTTCAAGTTCCTCCTTGTTCTTCAGTACTATGAGGTAGGTGATTCTTCACCAATATTAAGTAGTGTTCTGAAGGAAGTTTTGATCACGATTTGGGATTATCTAGTCAGTTAAATTCGTAAGTAGTCAAACATCATGTGTTAAAAGGATATTTTCGATGCTTCGGTACTTATTCATCGTATAATCCATTGAACCTATTAGTGTTTGAACTACTAGCATATTCATGAAGCTTCAAAACCGATTATGACCAGTATATGGAGATTACCAAGTTCTTATGTCTTTACATAAATGAATCATACGTTTTGGGACATGGAATGGATTGAACTTAGGATAGTTTCTTGAAGATCAAAGATGAATTATGGTGTTGTGATGATTATATGTATCCTTGTATCTCGTAGTCGTTTAGTCCGTAAAGATCTTTCACAAACCGTATGAGCATGATATGCACGGAGATGACATGTATTAACACTATAAATTTCATGAGTTTTATCACCATTAGATCAAGTTTTCTACCCAGAAGTAAACTCCCATGCACGGTTAGCGCATGTTAAGATATGTATATTAACGTGCGCTATCAGGAATGAGTTAACGTATGCTACGTTTGGTACGTAACGTACGTTATGTCATCAATCGAGTCAGTCAGATGATTAGAGAGGACTGTCAGTACATATCTAGCGTATGCTAGACTTGGTCATTTACGTACGTTAGCAGGCAGACTTAGCGCACGTTACGTAGAGTACGTAGCGTACGCTAAGTAGTTCAGGCAGATTACATTTTTAGAGTTTTCGGCCATAGACCAGATTGTTAGACATTCGTACGACGTGAGATGAATCCTTTATTATCTCTTTTCTTAAGGTTCGAGCTTGCTACGTTGATCAAAGGAGACGGCCTTCGAGGGTGTCGAGATCCTTGGAGTGATTAGTTCTTGCCATCTTTTAGGCAAGTATCATAATTTGTTAATATTGGTATTTTAAGCATACATGTGGTTTATTCATGTTGTTGAACATGGGATTTATTTCGTTGAATTGTCATTTTATTCGTTATCTAGTGTTTGTATGTTCATGTTGATGGACATAGCAATTTTGCATGAGTTGTGTTTGTGTATGTTGTACGATCTATGCTGAGGGCGCTGGATCGGATGTCCACCTCGTGTTGGTCCGACGGGATCATCTTGGGATCTAGGCTGAGGGCGCGGGATCATTGGACGGGTTTTTCCACCTCGTGTTGGTCCGACGGGATCATCTTGGTATCTATGCTGAGGGCGCTGGATCATTGGAATACCCATGCTGTGTTAATGGAATCGTGTGGATTCGCATTTTTGGATTTCGGTAGCGGAAGTCCGTGTGGTGTATCTTGTTATGTATTGTTGATGCATATTCGATTTGTTTAATATGATACTTGTACTAGCATCGTTTTGCTAACCCCTTTGTGGGTGGACATTTGTTTTGATGTTCAGGTAGCCGAGGAGCGGGGAAACAGCCACAGTACCGACGTGACGACGAAGGGGCTCAGTGATGTTTGTTATTTGTTTTCTTGATTCATTTTCAGTACTCGAGTATGCGTGTCTTATTAATATCATTTCGATATGGTTGTATTAATTAACTCTTTGGATCAGTTGGAACCAGTTTGTAACTTTAATTTATGTGGTATTGTTGGATTATATTCACATTTCTTTTAATTAGCCTTGTAAATCCTTACTTAAAGGGTTTACGGCGCTGTAATTATTCCGAATATCTCGGGGTGTTACAGTAACCGTACCTTCGATTTATATTCAAGTTCGGGTTTCGGGGTCGTCGGGCCGTCGGAGTGGCCACGGCCGGAGCAAGGCCTGGCCTGGCGGAGTTACGGACGTAAGGTGCCAGTTACGGCTGTATGTGCATGGAAGGCATGGCCTGACGAATGCCGGTTATGGCCGTAAGGGCTGAGAGTTACGGCCGTATGGCGCCTGGCATCTTCCGGACGAATGCCGGTTACGGCCGTAAAGACCTGCCGGGTACGGCCGTAAGTGTCGAGTTACGGCCGTAAGTCCCTGTTGGTTACGGCCGTAAGCGATCGGCAGGCGCTGGGCGGGTTTGGACGAATGCCGGTTACGGCCGTAAGGCACTGCCGGTTACGGCCGTAACCCTTTCGGCTATATATAGCCTGGGCTCGGCCAGACTTCATTTTTTACTCGTTTTTCTCCTTTTTTCGGCGGCTGGCAACGGGAGGCTCGGGAAATCGAGTTCTTGGCCGATTCTAATCAATTCCAAGACATTTTGGAAGATTATTGTTGATTATATCATCATTCAATCCGTGTGTTTCGTCGAATCAAGGTATATTTCTTGATTTTCCTTCAAGTTGACTTTTTGGAGAATTTGTTCTTGATTTCGATTCAAGTCCGATTTTGATACATCGGTTGGTGTAGTATGATGTTATTAATCATGTTCTATGTGTTGTATATCCATATTTCGAGTTTGTTCAACTCGATTAGTGATTCGAGTGTTCTTGGGAGTTATCGAACATTGAGTGTTCGATTAAATGTTCGAATGAGTTCCCTTCGTTAGTTTGTTGGGATTTCCGTTGTTTTGGCCTTGATTCTCATCGTAACCATGTGTTATTGTTCCTTCCGGAGGTTTATAGATGTTCAAGGTTTCCGATGTTGAATCTCATTAGTGATTGATGATTCGTGTGGTGTTTTCCCGTAGTAATTTCGGTGCTATCGCGTTCTTGATAGTGTTCGAGAGTTCGAGGCTATTCGACCGCATTTCCATCCGTCGTCTTGTTATGATCGTAGTATCGAGGCAAGTATCTTGCCCATACGTTTCATGTTTCATAGGCATAATTGTTGATAAATGATTTTTATAAGAATTCCAAATGTTTAATGAACGTTAAAAAGGATCGGTATGTTCTCGATAAATATTGTCTTTCAACGATAATTCGTATACTTCGTGAATGGGTGTGTTCTAGAATTATGTTTGTTAGTTTCGTATGTTGAAGGTTGTTGTGATCACATTTAGAGAATGTATTAAACCGTAATCATTTACCGAGGATTACGTGTTGTTATGTGTGTTTCTCCGGTGAATACGTGACGGGTGATATTGGTTGTTACTCTTTTGAAATGAGGTTGTGATGCTTAATGTTGTTTGGCTTGATTAGTGATTATTGTTGTGTGCTTGATGTATGTGATGTGCCTCCGGGTAGGATTGTTGAATCTCCGGGATCCATACTTGCTAGTATGGGTCGGGCGTGGCCGTAGGGTTATCCACCGGGTATGTCTTGCGGGGACTCCGAGGTTCATGGCTTGTTAGCCCGATGCCGAGATAACTGATGGGGTTAACATCGGGTATGTCTTGCGGGGACTCTGAGGTTCGTAGCTTGTTAGTGCGATCCGGGATAACTTATGGTTGTGGTTTGGTTAAGTGCGTATCTGTGCTTGTAGTCACGTGACTGTTGTTACGGTGACATGTGAATTGATTTAGTTTCCGTATGGGTTATTCACTCGGGTTTGTTCTACGGGAGCATCTGAGCTCCGTGGCTTGCTAGCACGGGACGCGAATAATCTGTGGAAACAGGTTGTTATGGTATGATCGGGTCGTGGACCCCGTGTGTTGTTATCGTAATTTTGTTTTGGGAAAATGACTTTTGGGCTGTGTTCCTAAATGTTTTCGAAAGGTTTAGGAATTCTTAAAATCCCAAATGTTTTCAAAACTCCCGAGATCGTAAAGTGTTTTTACAAGATGTATATCGGGTTTACCCCTATCTGTCGATTTAACCATTTTGATCAAGTGATTTACCTCGGGAAGTATGTTTATGATTTCTAAGTCTGTGGAGTATGATATGTATGGCTCGTTTTCGTATTTTATACTTGCACTAGCAAAACAGTGGAGTTTTGCTAACTCCTGAGTAATCGGGGGGTGGATGTATATTTTTGCATTCAGGTTTTGGGAGCATAACACAGGGTCAGCACGAAGGATGATGAAAGATGATCGATACTAATCACATGTGGAACCATACGTTGTGTATTGGTTAAGTTGTACTTCATTTCTGCTGCAGTACTTTTCCCCCATGTAGGGGAGTTCGTTGTATTTTGACCCCTGCATGGGCATGTGTTGTAATTGAGTTGTATGTTTTTATTGAAAGACCAAATCGGTCTACTGAGTCATTTTTAGCCTTAAAGGCATTGTTGAGTTGTTCGATGTTGTTACCAGCCTGGTAGATCCTTGAGAAAAGGTTCTATGGCGTGTAATATCCCTGAGCGGATTGGGGGTGTTACACAACCAACCACGATTAGCGTGCCTGAGCTCACGCGTAGCATGCGCTAACTCCTAGTCCAGAGGGCAGAACTCAGCTACTAACTTTGCCAAGCCCGGACCATTAACGTGCGCTACAAACAAAGCTAGCGAGTGGTACTCAACAGAAATAGCGTATGTTAGCTTACGACAAGCGTGCGCTATCTGCCTTACTCAGAACATCGCTGCAAAGGTCTAATCAACACGAACACGCCTCAAAAGGTATGAAACTCTAAGATCAACAACAGCAACAAGAAGACATCTCGATAAGTGCTTATAAGAGCGACAAAAATGAAAGAATGTCAAAGCCAACAATTAATGAAAAGTACGGGCATTACATAGATGATGTTATAATCACATAGGACTCTTCAAAACACCTTGGATGGAGCAAATCGGCCAAGAACTCAAACCCTAGGCACCCTCGTCTCGAATGCCACAGAAGAGGAAGAAATGAGATAAAATGAGGATGAAAGTATGCTATCTAAACTTATATATTTCACTAAGTTAGCGCGTGCTAGATCCATTACTTAGCATGCGCTAACGAATCTGCAGAAGAACAGGACATTCTGCCTCAGACCATTAGAGCGCGCTAATCAGAGCATTAGCGAATGCTAATGAGGCAGTCTAGTGAAGGTCATAACGCTCTGTTCCTGTCAATTAGCATGCACTAATTATACAATTTATGCTCATAGCATATTCTTTCTATTTCGACCATAACTTCTTTGTCCGGACTCTGATTGACTCGATCTATTAGAAAGCTAACTCAACTCTTTATTATACTGTACATTTCAGAATTTTTAGAATTTATAAGTGCCGGTAGTGATCTAAAAAATTAGACCCAAATGTACAACAACGATACTCCTCGATGGAACGACAATCAAGCACATGCGATGGAACACTAACGTTCAACATCGACAATCCGAATTGTAAATAAACACATGATAAAGCACGACACACAATCATATAGACATAAACACCTTACAATCTACTTAAAATGATACAAATTCAAGGCAACCAGAAAAGAAAATATCAGGTATTACAAAATCTTTCCAAAAATGGCTAAGAGAATTAGTATCCTGATTGGACACCATGCTTTTGGACATACCATTTAACCGGACAATTTCTTTAAAAAATAGGTTAGCAATGTGTGTGGCCTCATCGGTTTTGTGACATGCAACAAAATGTGCCATTTTGCTAAACCTGTCAACCACTATAATGATATAATCACATCCAGATTTCGCCCTAGGCAAGCCTAATACAAAATCAATAGAAATATTCATCCAACATTCAGTCAGAACCGAAAGTGGTGTGTACAAACCATGGGGCATTACTCTTGACTTTGATTTTTGATAAGTGATGCAACAACTAACAACTTTATGCACATCATGCCTCATTTTAAGCTAATAGAAATGTTCATGTAAGAGATCATAAGTGGTAACCCCAAAATGTCCCATCAATCCACCGCTATGTGCCTCACGAACTAACAATTCACGAGTTGAACATATATGAATGCAAATTTTCCCGAATAAAACACATTATTTCTATAGAACTTATCGACAACTCCTCGTTCACATGCACCATAATTTTTTTTCAAAACCTTTATCTCCCTGGTATTCTTCTTTTATGAGATTAAATCCTAACAACTTCGTCGAAATAGAATTAAGTAAAGCATACTTTCATGACAGTACATCGACAACTATGTTTTCATTACCTTGCTTTTACTTGATTATATAAGAAAATGACTCCGAGAATTCCAACCACTTAGCATGTCGTTTGTTAAGCTTCTCTTGTTCCTTTACGTGCTTCAAATATTCATGAGCAGTGTGGAGTACAAACTCTTCTGGCCATAGGTAGTGTTGCCATGTGTGTAGTGCTAGAACCAGAGCATAAAATTCCTTATCATACACCGGATAGTTAAGAGTGGCTCCTCGAAGCTTCTCACTGAAATAGGCAATCGACCTCCTTTCCTGCATCCAAACAGCTCCTACACCTACTCTAGAAGCATCACACTCAATTTTGATAGTTTTACAAAAATCGGGTTATGGTAAAATGGGTGCAGTGCATAATCTTTTCTTCAATGTGTGAAATGCTTGTTCTTGAGCTTTACCCCATTTAAATTTAACATGTTTTTTAACCAATTCATTCAATGGGGCGGAAATGGTGCTAAAGTCCTTCACAAACCGCTGATAAAAACCTGTTAAACCAGGAAAGCTTCTTACCTCAAACGCGTTAGTCGGTTATGCCATTATCGTATGGCCCTTACCTTTTCTTCATCAACATTTATGTCGTCAACACTAACGACATAGCCAAGAAATATAACCTCACGCATGAAAAAAGTACATTTCTTAAGACTAGCATATAATTGTTCCTTTCTCAAGGTAATTAAAACTAGTCTTAAATGTTCAAGACGTTCGTCAATACTTTTGCTACAAATCAGAATATCATCAAAGTATACGAAAATAAATTTTCCAATATAAGCATGCAAAATATGATTCCTCAGACACATAAACCTGCTTGGTGCATTTGTAAGACCAAAAGGCATTACCAACCATTCATTCATATAATCCGTATTTAGTGTTAAAAGCTATTTTGCACTCACCCCATCTTTCATACGAATTTGGTGATAATCTTTCATTAAATTAATTTTTTACTAAACACTCGCGTACCATGTAATTCATACAACAGATCATCTAACCTCGGAATTAGATGTCGATTCTTAATCGTGATATTATTCACCACTCGGCAGTCGGTGCATGTTCTCCAAGTCCCATCTTTCTTTGGTACCACAATTTCCAGAATGGCATAAGGACTCAAACTATCTCAGATGTACCCCAATACTTCACAACTCCTTGACTTGCCTCAGAATCTCCTTAGTTCCTTCAGGATTACTTTGGTATGCCGGTCGGTTTGGAACAACGACTCCTGGCACAAAGTCGATTCGGTGCTCGATCCCTCATTTTGGTGGCAAACCGGGTGGTAGCTCATTCGAAAAAACATCATTGAAGTCTTGCAATATAGTTTTTATAGTACTCGGGACATTCCGATTTTTATCATCATCAAGAGTGCAAATTCGCTTGATAAGAAGTAATATGTGGGTTGCCCCTCCTCTGTAACACCCCCAAACCACTGGGGAATATTACAGCACCATAGATCCTCTCCATGAGGATCTACCAGGCTAAATACAGAAACACCACAATACAATACATACCGACATGGTTAATTAACAGACCATTAGGCCGATTAGGTCTTTTGCCACAACATACACATCAACCATACATTACTCTTTCTCGTAACTCATACCCACGCAAGGGTTAACATAAATCAGCGTTCCCACATAGGGGAAAATAAACACAACAGAAGGACAAAACAAGACATCACTAAATACTCAACACCTGTCTTCATGTGATTAGTATCGCCATCTTCCATCATCCTTCGTAATGATCGTGTGAATTGCTCCCCATCAACCTACAAGTACATCGATGCAAAACAGACATCCACCCCCTGAATAGTCGGGGGTTAGCAAAAATCCACTATTTTGCTAGTGCAAGTATAAATACAAAGACAAGCCATACATATCATACTCTAAGAACATAGAAATCGTGAATATACTTCCCGAGATAATTCACTTGATCAAAACCGTTTGAATTATGAAAGATAGGAATAAAACCATTTTACATCTTACAAAACATTTTACGATCTCGGGAGTTATGAAAGCATTTGGGGTTTAAGAATTTTCAAGCCTTTCGAAACACTTAGGGACAACCCAAAAATAATTTATTTCAAAATACGATTCCGATAACAAAATATGGGGTCCACGACCCAATCATAACATTCCAACCAGAAGCACGGGGTCCGTGAATCAACTTATTCACATCACATACTCACAAGAATAACCCGACATAAACTACACCATGTCAAACATTACCATGACAAAAGTCTCCCAGAACGACAACAGAGAGCACAACTTTGCAACTTGACCATACGGTCGAACTCAACACACCACGGAGCTACAATACACAGAGCAACCACAGGACTCACGTGAAACGACCCGCACTAACTACCTAACTTACACTATCTTATATCATATTAGTACTTATAAATTACGGTGAAATTTCGACAGAGTTTCCCCTAAACTAGTACCTATCCCAAACCTGTGACATAAAACCAACACAACTATCATACAGAGACATCTAGACTCAATCCGAATCAAACTCATGACATCAATATCCCCGTAGCTATAACTACAAGAGATTAGTAAACAACAAAACTTCGAGCTTCCCAAATCACTCATTTATTTTACATTACGATATTTAAACAACCTCACATGTTAAACAAATATACTAAGTGAACTTAAAGTACCCATCAAACCATCAACGACACTCGAACATATGAGTACATTACTGCAATACATATTTATAAAGTAAGGTTCACAAACAAGAACGAAAATATGTTAAGCCCATGGTTAAGCCCGACAGGTCGTCATCCATGTACGTCAACCCTCAACAACAGTGGAACTCTAAGTCATCCAGCGAGGGAACATACTCAAGCATCAGAATTACCTACAATGCATAAACTACGTGAGCTAAAGCCCAATAAGTATAAATCATGCATGTTATGTATCATATATGATGCAACATATGACATATGATTATCAATGAGAATCTCTCAAAATCATTTTCTTATCCTTGGGCCCGTTAAACCACGTACTAAGCACCGAAAGGAACTCAATATCATATCATATCATGAGGCATGCATCTACCATGCCAGACATATAAGGCATGCATCTACCACACCAAATATATCGTGAGAACATGCATCTACCATGTCTCACACATGATATATTGCCTTAGTGAGTTTTAAGCCTTATAAATCCATATTAAACACAAGGGCAAGCCATGGTGGAATTCTTGACATCATTATAACATGTATAAGAACATGTGCAAGTTCTCACACCGTTAAAATATCCAAGAAACATATCAAGAACAAGGAAGAAACAAAGGAAACTCACCTTGATTGTCAAAGGAATTGAGGTGTTGATGTTTTGATGATTTCTTCCTGAATTTTTGGTGAATTTTCGAAGTGGGGAGATTCTTGTTCATGTACAAACTGTAAATGATGGTTGAGGGTCGGATTTATCCATCAACCAACCGTGTTAAGTCGGTTATGAAGGTGAAATATCCAAAATACCCTCAAATGACTACTAGAGACTAGGTTTGAAAGAATGGATCGACTCAAGTAGCTATGATCTGGTTCTTGGACTGTATGAAGTGGTTCCTAGTAGATCTTGACCTAATTTAGGGTATGTATGATCTTTTAAAGGGTTTAGTAGAAGTTTAGGGTGTATTTTTATTGCTTAAACTCGATTACTCATGAGAATAATGTTGAAAATGCTAGTGAAGGAATTTATTGTCAAACTTTCTAAAACTTCACAAATGCGACACTGTAGGTAAGAATGGAAGGAATCATTTCTAAAAATATAATTAACATGATAAACTAAAAGACAAGTTTAATTCTTACCGCAGTTGGAACGAATGAGGTATAGACAGATCACAGTATTTTACAAATGTTATCAGATACAATCATAAATTGTATCCTATTAGGTATTGACAAGAATCAAAGGCAGTTGGCATGTGTTAGTTTATTGAATGATGGTTATCCACTTGAATCGTCAATTTAAAGTTACCCACTACACGCACCAACTAAAATCTTGAGATAAGCTAGTTAACCTCCGATAGACACGTTAGTGACACCTTTATTACTTCTAGGCTTACCACGTGTACTTGGAGTTTTATAATATCATTACATATATTTTATTTTCGTATTAGAAATAATATGAATAACGTAACTTAGTTCCGTAACAAGTACCACGATAGTGTTTTAGACTTTAGTTCCAATGTTTAGCATATTTCTATGTAGTGAAATTAACTATACGATCAACTGAACCATGGAACGTCAAATAATCCAAATAACACATAATTAACAAGTTATGCATGAATCATATTGACCAAGTGAGTAGTGTTAGGATCGGGTATCACATCCTCCCCTCCTTATAAAAAATTCGTCCCCGAAATTTAACTTACTTGAAAAGATCAGGGTATTTAGCCCTCATTTCATCTTCTCTCTCCCAAGTGGCTTCTTCTACAAGTTGATTTCTCCACATCACTTTGACTAGTGGCACTTCTTTATTTATGAGTCTTTTTACTTCTCTTAGTAAGATTTGTTCCGGTATCTCCTTGTAACTCAAATTTGCCTCCAGCTCAACTGGTTCATTCTTGAGAATGTGTGATGGATTCTCAATGTATTTTCATAGTAGAGAAATGTGAAATACATTGTGTATCTGAGACATTGATGCTGGAAACTCTAGTCGATAAGCCACTTCACCAACTCGCTCAGTAATAGGAAATGGCCCAACGTATCTTGGACTCAGTTTTCCTTTCTTACCAAATCTCATTATTCCCTTCATTGGAGAAACTTTCAGGAATACTCGATCACCCACGGCAAATTCTAGTGCTCTCCTTCTGGTATCTGCATAACTCTTTCTCTGATTAGTGAAACTGCTTCTGTCATTTCTTGAATCATATGACGACCTAAAACTCTTCCTTCACCAACCTCATCCCAATGTACTGGTGATCGACACTTCCGGCCATACAAAGCTTCATAAGGAGTCATTCCAATTGCACTCTGATAACCGTTATTGTAGGAGAATTCAATTAGGGGTAAATGTTTGCTCCACTGGCCTTGAAAGTCCATAACACAGGACCTGAGCATATCTTCAAGAGTTTGTATAGTTCTTTCTGATTGCCCATCCGACTGTGAATGATAAGCAGTGCTGGAAGACAAGTGGGTACCCAATGCTCTATGCAGGCTCTTCCAAAAAGCTGATACAAATCGTGAATCTTTGTCCGATACAATAGATAATGGAACCCCATGTAGCCTCACTATTTCCTGTATATAGAGTTGAGCATAATGATCGATGGAGTATGTCGTACAAACTGGAAGAAAGTGAGCAAATTTTGTCAATCTATCAACTGTAACCCAGATAGAGTTGTGTCCTTTAACCATTCTTGGTAAACCTATCACAAAATCCATCGTAATGTCCTCCCACTTCCATTTTGGAACAAATAAAGGTTTCAAGGTTCCTGCTGGTCTTTGATGCTCGGCTTTTACCTGTTGACATGTTAGGCATTGCACCACATATTGTGCAATATCTTATTTCATAACTGGCCACCAATAGTGTAGTTTCAAGTCTATGTACATTTTGGTTGCTCCTGGATGTACTGAATATGGTGTTGAGTGCGCCTCTAGTAATATTTCTTTGCCAACATCTTCAAAATTAGGCACACATAAACGATTTATAAATCGAATAATACCATCTTCTGACAATTGGAAGTCTGACGAGGTTCCTAATTTAATGTTCTTCTTTATTTTCTCTAAATCTTGATCCTCTTTTTGTCCTTACTGAATTCTATCTATTAAAGTAGGTCGAAGGGTTAGTGCTAACAATTTTGCTTCTAGCCATCCGTGTTGGATAATTTCTACATCCATATTCATCAAATCGTGTAATTCTGGCTTCTGCATCAAGGTCATGACCGCAATGGATTGTGCTGATTTTCTGCTTAAGGCATCTGCTACCACATTAGCTTTACCAGGGTGTTAGTTGATGACACAATCATAGTCTTTAACAAGTTCTAACCATCTTCGCTGTCTCATATTCAATTATTTCTAAGTGAAGAAATATTTCAGGCTCTTGTGATCAGTATAAATCTCACAGCGTTCTCCATATAGGTAATGCCTCTATATTTTAAGTGCAAACACAACTGCAGCAAGTTCCAGATTATGTGTCGGGTAGTTCTTTTCATACTCATTCAGTTGTCTAGATGCATATGCTATTACTTTACCTTTCTACATCAATACACAACCCAAACCATTCTTTGAAGCATCACTATAGACTTTAAAACTACCTTGAAGAAAACCGCCTTGAAGCATCATGTGCCGATGTCAACCACCTCTTCAGTTCTTGAAAGCTTTGCTCGCATGATTCTGACCACTTGAAGGAAACGTTCTTTCTAGTCAATTCTATTAATGGAGAGGCAATCTTGGAGAATCCCTCTACAAATCAACGGTAATATCTAGCTAGACCAAGAAAGCTGCGTACTTCTGTAGAATTTGTGGGTTGCGGCCAGTTATTGATTGCTTCAACTTTGCTTGGGTCTACTAAAATCCCTGCTCCGGATATAACATGCCCCAAGAATACCACTCGCTCTAACCAGAATTCACACTTTTTAAACTTAGCATATAACCGTTTCTGTTTTAAAACTTCTAAAACTTTCCTTAGACGCACTGTACGGTCTTCTTTGGTCTTCGATGTTAGGAGTATGCCCTCGAATGCCACTCAGAGGTTGTTGAGTGAGGGAACTGTACTTGTAATTATGTAAACCATTTATATAAGGCAAATGAATGTTTCTTTATTTACTGGTAGTTACTGGCATTCCTAACTCGTAAATAAACATATAGAAACTAGTCCGTGTATTTGAGAGAAAAACGTTCCACTCCTTATTGGATAAGGGGGTCGGCACTAGAAAGGTTTATAGCTCAAATACTTAATCGTTCGCAATTCGATGAAACTTGACTGGGCGTTAAGTTTATGTGAAGACTTGTATGACGTGTTCTTTGACATGGAGAGTGCCTGTCGAACACTAATGGTTAGTGGGACCACACGTTATAGGTATGCTAATTGGATTAGTATACTCGAACCGACTCACCCTCGATTCGTCACATGGATTTCACTCCAGGACAGTCAATGACGGAATCGAAAGGTTGTGATAGGTATTCGTGAACCTTCGACTTGAGGATTTAGTAGGGATGTGCATGTGACGTCAAGATTTTCATTAGAGTAGTTCGACGTTGTAAACCGGAAGGCGGGGGTCAACCTCGACGTGCATCTTGACGAGCAAGTAGCAGGTCGTACTGAATACCAAGATAGAATTCTTTCTCCCATTAGTGAGCGGGTTATATGTCCTATGCGGTTATTGGCAGATGAGATCATAAGTCTTTGGCCAAAGCAATGGAGCTAGTTGTATTAGATACACGACAACTCGATGATCTCGATTTGCATTAACGCATGCATAGCGTCAAGTACAGATAGGGTTTGACTGACCGTGACCCTATAACTTGATCGGGACATTTGAAAGAAGGGTTTATACGTATACTGGTATTCACGATAGAATGGTTCTTGAATGATACCAATCATTCGTTCTCAGTTGGGGTACAGTGTAGGCCGCCAGGCTGGCTAGGTGGTGCTACTACTTTTTGGTTCCTTCCATTGCTGACTGAGACGGACCTACCGAGTCGCGCAATAGGATTGACGACGGAATGAATAAAGCTAATTCTCTCATTATGAATATTAGATATTGGATATCTAATTTTGGAACATTGGATGTTTAAATCGATTTATTGGATAAATTGATTTACGGCCTAATGAATTAAATAAATTACTGGGTGATTAATTTAATTCATGAATATAATTATTTCTTGGAAAAATTAATTATGTTATTTTGTATTTGATATGTTTAATTAATTGGATTAATTAAACGACACAAATACATCGGAACGAAATCGGAGTTTATCTGTTTGGACTCGCGGGAGTCCGAAAAGAACCGAACTTGTCCGATTTCTACATGGGCCAACCCCCATATTTCCACCCACATTCATATGGACCCTTGTTCCATTCTTTAATGTTTTGATCATTGAGGTGGTGGGGCTTTGATTCTCATAATAATGAGATGTAACATATGAAGAGTTGAATAAAGGGAAGAAGACATCTAACTTCTCACATTCATTCCACTTCCAACGTGAGGATAGAGAGAGAGAGAGAGAGAGAGAGAGAGAGAGAGAGAGAGAGAGAGAGAGAGAGAGAGAGAGAGAGAGAGAGAGAGAGACTTTGAGTTTTACACTCATCTTCATCTTCTTCTTCATTCACTTCTTCTTCATTTTTCTTGGAGAAAAATTGAGAGAAAATCATATAGAAAAAGTAAGATTAAAACACTTAGAGTGTAGTAATCTTTACATATATAGCTTCATCACTTAGCTCTAGCCGTATCCTCGGAGGATAGCAAGGTGATCGTCGTTCCGGTTGTTTCTCCAGCGCGTGGAAAGTAGAGACACGGTGCTTTCGGCATTGGATCGTTCAAGAGATTGGGGAATAGCTCAAGAGAAGTTTATCCATCTAATCAACGGACTACAAGGGTGAGTTTCTATATCTCTTGTGAATTCGTTTTTTATATTCGTATATACGTAGCTCGATCGATCCTCGTAGAGATTCGGATCGAATTAATTTTCATTTTACCGCTTCCGTTGGGCCTTCGTTTTAGGCACCGAATCCCAATAGTGGTATCGGAGCATAGGTCTTGCGATCGTATATACGATATTGGCATTTGGAATGCTCGATTAGATGGTGAATGATTTGGAATCATTTTTAGTCATAATCGTGGTATATGTTTTTACGTTCGTTGTAGTTATATTTTTCGTAAGTTTATGTCTAAATATAAATCTTAATTTCTTGGAAATATGATTTATATTGAAGATATGAATGTTGGAGAATATAGATATTGGATATCCGGTCGAAAAACTAGCCCCGAAATGCCGTTGGGACGGTCGGGAGGAGTCCGGAGCGAGGGCCGCGGCCGAGGCTCGGGGCCGCGGCCAGGCTGTGCGGCCGGCACAGGCGGCCGGCCTAAGCGGCCAGCATCGTGGGCGCGGCCCGAGCTCGAGGCCGCGGCCGAGCTCAGGCGTGGCCGGCGGCCAGCGTGACTCGGCCATGCCAGTCTGCCTGGCATCTTTGCCGGCAGATGACTTCCATGGCGAGCCTTTTCGCCCGACTCAATTTTTTCGTGTATTCTTGAAAATTAATCTCCCTCATGTTAAATTGGATTTAATATGATTAAAATAATTTATGGTATTTCATTTTATAAGGGAAATTTTATTAATTGGAATATTTATGGTCGACCGAATTATTTTTGAACGTTATCATATTACCAATTGTGTGAATCGATTGGATCGGTTCGTATTGTTGATTGGATCAAGGTATCTCTACGCTTTCCATTTATATAGTATTTATTGGATGAATGCTTTTTGAATGGGGATGTGGTTCGTGGACTTAGTTTTGAATCGTTCGTTTTATTAGATTGGGTTGTAAAGGCCGTTTTGAGCCTATTCATTTTACTAGAAATATTTGTATCTAGGATGCAATTTTCAATGTAAAATTTATATGTAATGACGAAGACCAGAGGTTGTTCCATTTCGAGAAGACGAAGATTTAAGACGAAGACTTGTAATTAGATTACGGAGTTTTTGTTTTCTAGGAACGGTCCATGAACCACATGTTGGCAGCAACTAGGTTGTGAATGGTTGTTTCATATTGTATGAATGCCACAAACGCGCTTAAACGATTAATGTTCAAAGTGTAACACTAATCGCGAAAATTCTCCCACGATAAATTATTAAGTTTATAAGGTTTCAAGGTTTTCCTTCCCTCTATCGAGTTTTCGGGAAATTGAAATCCAAACCGGATGTGCTATGCTCCCGAGTTATCGGGGTAGTCATTCGGGGAGGACGAATAAATTACCGGGAGCGCATTGGATGCCTTCGGTTGGAGCAAATTTTATCCCTAGAAACCTGATAGGTTGCCGGATAAGATTGATTGTGGCGATTTGCGTCGATGGTATAAACTTAACTTGTTCACGAACCAAAGAAACCGTATAGGTTGAGGGGAATGAACAAGGGGAAAAAAAGATCGAATCATCCATTAGATGGGTTGGTGTTGGACACCACTTTATGAAAATTAATAGACTAGAAACCTGTTCGGTTGCCCTCTATTAAGATTTATAAAGAACTGGATCACCACTATGAAGTAGAGCGACGATACTTCCGGATTTCACATGGGAGTGTGTTATTCCGATAAAAATAGTGGGAGATGGGTAACAAGAATAGAAAAGACCTTAATTCTATACTCAGAACATAATTAAATGAGTCACTAATTAATCTATCGTACTTAATGCAGACTCAAATATCA
Source organism: Orobanche coerulescens (assembly GCA_033398695.1). Taxonomy (NCBI): domain Eukaryota; kingdom Viridiplantae; phylum Streptophyta; class Magnoliopsida; order Lamiales; family Orobanchaceae; genus Orobanche; species Orobanche coerulescens. The sequence continues at coordinate 128,232,059 of CM065805.1, forward strand.
ATATGACAATGAATCCACTCGCAATTCTGCTCGAAAAGAACACCTTAATGGGACCTAACTTTGTGGATTGGCTCCGCAATCTGATGATTGTCCTCAGTATAGAGGCACTGGGATACATCTTGGAGACGGACATTCCGGCGCCTCCTGTGCGGACCCGAGCTAATCAGGAAGAGATTGAAAACCACGAAAAGTGGGTTAAGGATGACGTGAAAGTCCGTGATTATATGATGGCTTCCATGTCTAATGAGCTTCAGAGAGCTCATGAGAAAATGACTTCTGCTAGGCAGATTCTATCTCACTTAACCGAGCTTTATGGTGAGCACAGCAGAACTGCTAGATATGAGATATCCAAGCAACTGTTCGGTGCAAGGATGAAGGAAGGTAAGAAGGTTGGAGAACACTTCCTCAAAATGATATCCATGATCGAGAGATTTGAGGCTCTTGATTTTAAAATGGATACTTCTCTCCAAACCGACCTTATCCTACAATCTCTCCCTCATTCCTTCTCACAATTTGTTATGAACTTCAATTCCAATGAGATTGCATGTAATTTAGCTGGGCTAATGAACAAACTTGTGACCGCTCAGTCTCAGATGAAGACTCCGCGGATGAAGGAGTCTGCTCTTGTGATTTCTTATGGACCTCCGAGGTCTAAGAATAAGAAGAAAAAAACTAAGAAGCGGACTGGACCGCAAGCTAAGGACCTTAAGGGAAAGGGAAAGGCCCCGATGGTTCTGAAGAACAAGAAGAAGAAGGATGCTTGTCTCAAGTGCGGTGAGTTGGGCCACTGGGCTAGAGACTGTCCGATTCTTCATGGCACTTCAGGTACAGAACTTTTAGTTTTGGAAACAAATTGTTCTGCTACTGTATTTTCTACTTCCTGGATACTGGATTCTGGTGCTAGTTCTCATATTTGTACCGTGAATCAGGATCTGGAACAAAGTAGGAAGCTTGGAGCTGGAGAAGTTATGATCACAGTCGGAAGTGGGCATAGTGTCGAGGAGACCGACATAGGATCACTTCTTTTGGGTTTAGAATCCGGCTTTGTTTTGACTTTAGAAGATGTACTTGTTTTGCCCAAGGGGCACAAAAGCATTGTATCCATTCCGGTTATGGACCGAAAAGGCTTTTCATTTTTCATTGGTGATGGTTCCTGCAAAATTTATTTTAGAAATAAACTAGTGGGTACTGCTACATTGTTGAATAGATTGTATCATATAAATCTCAGCAACAAAGTAGTTGTGAATACTATGACTAGAAAACGTGGTAGGGATGAAACCAATCAAGTTTTGAAATGGCATTTAAGACTTGGTCATGTTGGTCAGACCATGGTTTACAAGATGGAAAAAGATGGACTTATGGGTCCATTGGGATCAGATCCCTTTCCTACTTGTGAATCTTGCCTTAAAGGCAAAATGACTAAGTCCCCCTTCACAGGGACTTTTGAAAGAGCAGCTGATAAACTAGGATTAATCCATACTGACGTTTGTGGTGCTTTGGAAGCAGCACGTGACGGATATCAATATTTCATTATGTTTACAGATGATCATACTAGGTATGGTTATGTATATTTAATGAAACATAAATCCAAGGCTTTTGAGAAATTCCAGGAATTCAAGGCCCTAGTCGAGAAACAAACTGGTAATCATATCAAAGCACTTCGGTCGGACCGAGGTGGCGACTATATGAGTATGGAGTTTGACGAGTTCCTTAAGGAACATGGAATAGTTTCACAACTAACACCTCCAGGTACTCCTCAGTTAAATGGTGTGTCATAAAGAAGGAACCGGACTCTGTTGAACATGGTCCGTTCCATGCTAGGCTATACTGACTTGCTGATTTACCTATGGGGGTATGCACTCCTGACTGTTGCATATATCTTGAACAGATGTCCTTCCAAATCCGTTCCTAAAACTCCACATGAGATGTGGGAAGGAAGGAAACCAAGTCTTAATCATATTAGTATTTGGGGATGTCCCGCCTATGTCAAGAAGACTAAGGTGGAAAAGTTGGAAGCTAGGTCTGCGAAGGGACGTTTAATTGGATTCCCATCTGGGATGATGGTATATCTATTCTACATGCCCGAAGATCGAAAGATCGTTGTTGCTTTACAAGCACACTTCCTGGAAGATGAGTTCATTCAGGAAGGCGGAGCAGGTAGAAGTATTTCTTTAGAAGAATACAATGAAACTCCTCGGGAGACACTGTCTGAAAGCTGGAACCGAACCTTCTGAAACACAAGTACAACCACCTCATAGGTCTAGTAGGGTGTCTCATTTACCTGAGAGGTATGGGCTTGTGCACTTGGAGGAGCTGGGTCTCCATGAGGTTCCAAGTGATAGCCAAGAGACCGACCCGACGACCTATGACCAAGCGATGGTGGATGTAGACTCCGCGAAATGGCGTGAAGCTATAGAAGCTGAGATAGACTCGATGCATGTCAATCAGGTATGGACTCTAGTAGACCGCCCCAAGGGCATAGTGCCTATTGGGAACAAGTGGATCTACAAGAGAAAGACTAGTGGTGATGGCAAGGTTGATGCCTATAAGGCCAGGCTTGTGGCAAAGGGTTATACCCAGAAGGAAGGGATCGATTACCACGATACCTTCTCGCCCGTAGCCATGATCAAGTCTATTCGCATGATGCTTGCTATAGCTGCCTACCACGATTATGAGATATGGGAAATAGACGTAAAGACGGATTTCCTTAATGGATTCCTCGAGGAAGAAATCTATATGGAGCAGCCTAAAGGCTTTGTGTCCGAAGTCGATATTCAGAAAGTGTGCAAGCTTCAGCGTTCCATTTATGGACTGAAGCAAGCGTCGCGTAGTTGGAACCTTCGTTTTGACGAGGCGGTCAAAGAGTTTGACTTCGTGCAAAATGAAGAGGAACCTTGTGTATACAAGAAGGTTAGTGGGAGCAAGATCGCATTCTTAGTACTATATGTAGATGACATTCTACTAATAGGAAATGATGTGGGAATGCTCAGTTCTGTGAAAGCTTGTCTTTCAAGTAATTTCTCTATGAAAGACTTGGGAGAAGCTACCTATATTCTTGGTATTCGACTCTACCGGGATAGAGCGAAGATAACAATAGGTCTTTCCCAATCCCTCTATATAGATAAAATCTTAAAGCGATTTAAGATGGATGATTCTAAAAGAGGGTTCCTACCGATGCAACATGGAATAAAACTCTCCTTGAAGATGTGTCCTGAAAGTGAGGAACAACGAAAGGAAATGAGTAATATACCATATGCTTCGTCCGTGGGTAGCCTTATGTATGTTATGTTGTGTACGAGACCTGACATTGCGCATGTAGTAAGCATGGTGAGTAGGTTTCAGGCAAACCCAGGTAGGGAACATTGGACTGCTGTAAAGAATGTTCTCAAGTACTTAAGAAGAACTAGAGATATGGTTCTTATGTATGGCGGTGGAGAATTGGATGTGGTAGGATTCACTGATTTGGACTTCTAAGGACTGAAGGACGACTCAATGTCCACTACTGGCTACATATTTACTCTTAATGGAGGAGCAGTATCTTGGTGCAGTGCCAAGCAAAACGCGACTGCTGATTCCACCTGTCAGGCTGAGTATCAAGCAGCCTCGGAGGCTTCCAAGGAAGGGTTCTGGATTAAGAAGCTTCTGGGAGAACTTTAAGTGATACCATGTCTTTGCCGCTGTTCCAGCATCGCGACAACGACGGAGCTGTAGCGCAGGCCAAGGAGCCGAGGTTTCACAACAGCACCAAACATATTAAGAGGAAGTATCATCTCGTAAGAGAATTTGTTCGCAAGGGATACATTGTGCTGCATAGAGTAGACTCGGCCGACAACGTCGCCGATCCACTGACCAAGCCACTTTCTTAGACTACCTTGGAGCGTCATCTGGAGAACATGGGTATTAGATACCATAGTGTGTGGCATTGAGTGCAAGTAGGAGATTGTTAGGAGTATGCCCTCGAATGCCACTCATAGGTTGTTGAGTGAGGGCATTGTACTTGTAATTATGTAAACCATTTATATAAGGCAAATGAATGTTTCTTTATTTACTGGTAGTTACTGGCATTCCTAACTCGTAAATAAACATATAGAAACTAGTCCCTGTATTTGAGAGAAAAACATTCCACTCCTTATTGGATAAGGGGGTCGGTACTGGAAAGGTTTATAGCTCAAATACTTAATCGTTCGCAAGTCGATGAAACTTGACTGGGCGTTAAGTTTATGTGAAGACTTGTATGACGTGTTCTTTGACATGGAGAGTCCCTGTCGAACACTAATGGTTAGTGGGAGCACACGTTATCGGTATGCTAATTGGATTAGTATACTCGAACCGACTCACCCTCGATTCGTCACACGGATTTCACTCCGGGACAGTCAATGACGGAATCGAACGGTTGTGATAGGTATTCGTGAACCTTCGACTTGAGGATTTAGTAGGGATGTGCATGTGACGTCAAGATTTTCATTAGAGTAGTTCAAACCTGTAAATCGGAAGGTGGGGGTCAACCTCGACGTGCATCTTGACTAGCAAGTAGCACGTCCTACTGAATACCAAGATAGAATTCTTTCTCCCATTAGTGAGCGGGTTATATGTCCTATGAGGTTATTGGCAGATGAGATCATAAGTCTTTGGCCAAAGCAATGGATCTAGTTGTATTAGATACATGACAGCTCGATGATCTCCATTTGCATTAACGCATGCATAGTGTCAAGTACAGATAGGGTTTGACTGACCGTGACCCTATAACCTTATCGGGACATTTGAAAGAAGGGTTTATACTTATACTGGTATTCACCGCAGAATGGTTCTTGAATGATCCCAATCATTCGTTCTCAGTTGGGGTACAGTGTAGGCCGCCAGGCTGGCTAGGTGGTGCTACTACTCGTTGGTTCCGCCCATTCTTTGTCGAGACGGACCTCTTAGAGTCGCGCAATAGGATTGACGACGGAATGAATAAAGCTAATTCTCTCATTATGAATATTAGATATTGAATATCTAGTTTTGGAACATTGGATGTTTAAATCGATTTATTGGATAAATTGATTACGGCCTAATGAATTAAATAAATTACTGGGTGATTAATTTAATTCATGAATATAATTATTTCTTGGAGAAATTAATTATGTTATTTTGTATTTGATATGTTTAATTAACTGGATTAATTAAACGACACAAATACATCGGAACGGAATCGGAGTTTATCTGTTTGGACTCGCGGGAGTCCGAAACGAACCGAACTTGTCCGATTTCTACATGGGCCAACCCCCACATTTCCACCCACTTTCATATGGACCCTTGTTCCATTCTTTAATGTTTTGATCATTGAGGTGGTGGGGCTTTGATTCTCATAATAATGAGATGTAACATGTGAAGAGTTGAATAAAGGGAAGAAGACATCTAACTTCTCACATTCATTCCACTTCCAACGTGAGGATAGAGAGAGAGAGAGAGACTTTGAGTTTTACACTCATCTTCATCTTCTTCTTCATTCACTTCTTCTTTATTTTTCTTGGAGAAAAATTGAGAGAAAATCATATAGAGAAAGTAAGATTAAAACACTTAGAGTGTAGTAATCTTTACATATATAGCTTCATCACTTAGCTCTAGCCGTATCCTCGGAGGATAGAAAGGTGATCGTCGTTCCGGTTGTTTCTCCGGCGTGTGGCAAGTAGAGACACGGTGCTCTCGGCGTTGGATCATTCAAGAGCTTGGGGAATAGCTCAAGAGAAGGTTATCCATCTAATCAACGGACTACAATGGTGAGTTTCTATATCTCTTGTGAATTCGTTTTTTTATATTCGTATATACGTAGCTCGATCGATCATCGTAGGGATTCAGATCGAATTAATTTTCATTTTACCGCCATTTGGGCCGTCGTTTTTGGCACCGAATCCCAACATTCGAATATATGAGAATATCATCAATAAACACGATAACAAACTTATCCAGGAAGTCTTTAAACACTCTATTCATTAAATCTATAAATGCTGCTGGGGCATTTGTTAGGGCAGTTCTTGTTCTCGGCATTATTTTCTATTTATGACTGAGCCCTATATCATATGGTCAATATAATTCATGAAATATGAGTGCACATAAATAAAATAACACTTACTGGATTTGTTGTGCTCCACATGCTCTGAGCTCGTGTACATGGACAGTCTACAGGGCAGAAACCGGGCTCCGATACCACCTGAAACGACCCGCACTAACTACCTAACTTACACTATCTTATATCATATTAGTACTTGTAACACCCCGAAAACCATCTGGGATATTACAGCGCTGTGGGTCCCGCGCCGGATCCCACCAGGCTAAAAACTATTTCAAAAATGTTTAAAAATGCCAAAAGGCCAATTTGAAATACACACACAACGGATAAAGATACCGAAAAGCCAATTTGAAATACACACGCAGCAGATAAAGATACAGTTCAAAATATACATTTGCAGCGGAAATAAAATAACCAGAAAAGAATACTCAGTACTCAAAAAAATGCCACAGCCAGCATCACTCGGAAAGCTCACCCCTTCACGACCGCTACTAGCTGGATCCCCGAGTACCTAAAAAATAAAGCCCACGACGGGGTCAGCCACAATACTCAAAAATGATATCGATCACATCATCATAAATAATTACATACCAATGTAATAATATAGTAAGAATACTACCAACGTAAACTTACCGTCATAACCTTACCAATCCATGTCAATCCATACCAAATCGATCCTTCCATAATTCACATTTCGCATTCTCAAATGACGAAATGAACTCAACCACAACCAACTGTACTGTCTTCAACTAATATCAAAAATCCTCAAAACATCATCATAACTCATAATCATGAAATAATTCATCCGTGCCAAATCCTGTCCATTGGATTACACAATCAAAACTCAACCTGGATAAACCAATAGTACACAACGTATCTGTAGATCAACTATCACATGACAATGAATACAAATCCCGAAACATCGACGTACAGTCCGAATGCTCATACGATCAATAACATTGATCAACCGATACGTCAACTGAGAATATCACCAACATGACAAACTCCAAGCACGACCAACAAAGAATCAATGATAACTGAGAGTACCCTCAATATGGTAAACTCCCAACACGATCAACAAAGATCAACAATAACCAAGAATACCCTCAACAAGGTAGACTCCAAATGATCAACAAAGGACCAACAATAATCGAGAATACCATCAACAAGGTAAACCCAAATGATCAACAATAATGGATCTCAAAGAAATAACTCCGATTGTCGAACATACCCCTCGGGCATATGAACAACTAGTCACAAACTATCGAACATACCCAACCATAAATAGAGGATGAACGACCAAACAATATGGATCAAAGATGGAAGTCATAGTACGGCCGATCCGGAAATGTGTCCGTGCACAAGCCACCCCGGGTATCGATCAAATACACGTGTGGTCTTGTACTTGATTAGCCTCACGAACTACGTCTCGTGTGCACGGTTCAATGTGGAAATATCAATACATAACCATCATGTGCCCGGCTAAAAATCCTACACAATAACCAATTGGCACGCAAATATAACTCAAGATATGTCACGATGTAACAGGACAACGAAACTCAAAGAAACACATATCTAATAAGGATCAAAAGACTCACCGAAGTGAACAACAACAGACTGACAATGAAAAGTCAACACGACTAATCAATATCCAAAACATCAATCATGGGATCATCATCCCCAAATGAATGACCAACACGATCTACGATCTCAATACAACAGTCCTAGGATCAACATCCCTCAATTAATAACTGATACGAATCTCATTACACGAAACCTCAACATATACAACAACTCAACATACTAATTATCCACATGACTGAACAAATACTAGATTACCTCAAAGCCGAGGACCATATCCATCAACATTCCCCAATGAGACGATCAACACAACCATTAAAACCAACAATAGTCCTCGGATCAACATCCCTCAACGAACAACTAATACGAATCTCAATATACGAAGCCTCAACATACAACATATACAACAACTCAACATAATAATTATCTCATAACTGAACAATACATAAAATACCTCAAAACCGAAGACAACATCCTTTCCACGAACAACATCCCTGAACGAATACGATTATACAAATAATCTCAATTAAGTCTTGTCCATTCAATACCAAAAAAACCTTTATCCCGATACTTATGTGATCACGATATCTATCGTCTATTTCCGATATTATATTTCCTTGAAGAATGATATCTCACGTCTTCCCTGAACACGATTAAATCATATACCTTATGATTTATTACAACAGTACGATATACAAACCATTATCCGACAACTTACATTTCTAACAACATTGCTATATGAATTATAAATGAAATGAAAACGAAACCATTCATCAAATATTATAAACTGAACAATTAGAAACTTGCCTAGGTACCGGTACCACGAATCCGTTACCAATATCCATTGCCTTTGTTTACGAGCTCATCAACCCCGACTAAAAGTAATCTACGAACTCTTCAACTTCAACCGCAACACAATGGTCACAATCAACGATCAAAACATCACAACCTATTGATCATAATCCGATGTTTTCCAACATCTAAACAATCCTTAATCATAATTCAAGGTGTATATCATCATGTTCTTCAACATACGATTTTCCTAACATCAAAAATCGCAACAATACTACCAAGAACATCAAGAACTCTAGGATTCCATAATCATAACCAACATAATCAAGATACAAACCATCATATCATCATCTTCCTTCAACATATAATTCATAAATCTTCAAGAATCGTAATAACAAGATCATAATCATCTTCATACGAATCATTCATCAACAACAACATCAAAAATCCAAAATTCAAGAAGGGATTATCCAACATGCCTCTTAGAAGATGAAAAGCACTAGCAAACTCTTCAAGAATCATCAACATCTTCATATCCAAGTCTCAAATCCAAGCTCTCAAGCTCAAAATCGACTTAGGAAGGCCAAAATCCCCCTCTCTCAGTGTTTGGAGACGAAAAATGAAATGTAATGTCCAAGGGAAATGAAAGACGGGCGTTCTCTTATAAAACATTTCTGTTCGTTATGTACGTAACATGTCCTTGCTAACGTACGTAACAACCTATTACGTGCGCTATCTTACCTTGATAGCGTACGTAATGGCAGTCCAAAGTTAACTGACCTATTTTGTGAACTTCCTTACGTACGTAACATTTCCTCCATAACGTACGTAATATGTACGTTGACTTGCTACAGTAAAACCTCATATTACGTAATACACCTTGTATAGCGTCGTAATACGTATTTGACACGCCCATGCATGTTCTTCGCAAGCGTCGACCACGGATCCCACAGCCGGGCACAAGTCTAATTCCTCTTGTTACGTCGTTATGTACACTATATAACGTACGTAAGCTAACACATTTTACGTACGTAAGCTCCAAGGCTTAACGTACGTAATGGATTTTATACTTAGCCAAAAATTCAACTGTTCCTGTCCAACGTCTCGACATACTGGATACGAACATACGGCATACTGAATACACATATACTCAACCCAAAAATATTCTCATATGATATACCTGACATCCAAATCAGTTCAACCTGATACAACAAATCCTCAATATAACTGTCAATCAAACACGTCAATTACACAAGTATAACTGTCTAGGTCCTCAATTTATTTTATCCATACTGTATAGACACCAAGCTATACAATATACCTCAGATAAAATAACGCGAAAAATTTATACTGAAAATTTGGGTATTACAGTACTTATAAATTGCGGCGAAATTTCGAGAGGGTTTCCCCTAAACTAGTACCTATCCCAAACCTGTGACATAAAACCAACACAAGTATCATACAGAGACATCTAGTCTCAATCCGAATCAAACTCATGACATCAATATCCCCGTAGCTATAACTACAAGAGATTAGTAAACAACAAAACTTCGAGCTTCCCAAATCACTCATTTATTTTACATTACGATATATAAACAACCTCACAGGTTAAACAAACATACTAAGTGAACTTAAAGTACACATCACACCATCAACGACACTCGAACATATGAGTACATTACTGCAATACATATTTATAAAGTAAGGTTCACAAACAAGAACGAAAATATGTTAAGCCCATGATTAAGCCCGACAGGTCGTCATCCATGTATGCCGACCCTCAGCAACAGTGGAACTCCAACTCATCCAGTGAGGGAACATACGCAAGCATCAGAATTACCTACAATGCATAAACTACGTGAGCTAAAGCCCAATAAGTAGAAATCATGCATGTTATGTATCATATATGATGCAACATATGACATATGATTATCAATGAGAATCTCTCAAAATCATTTTCTTATCCTTGGGCCCGTTGAACCATGTACTAAGCACCGAAAGGAACTCAATATCATATCATATCATGAGGCATGCATCTACCATGCCAGACATATAAGGCATGCATCTACCACACCAAATATATCGTGAGAACATGCATCTACCATGTCTCACACATGATATAAGCACGCATATACCGTGCTAAACATATCATAAAAGCATGCATATATCATGCCTCGGTGCTCTAGCAGCGGCCAACAAAACATTTTTCTTTTCTTTCTTTCCATGATCGTACCATGCATGCAGACACTAGTGAGTATCTTGTGATGCATGCATGTGGAGATGCTAATGGATGTTATGATCATGTAAGGTGCAACCAAACACTTTAAGTATAATACATATCAATCATCCAATACAACACACTATCAAGATATCATCAAGTTTACAAACAATACTATGTTTATGCATTGTAGTTGCAGATGGATTTCTACTTACCTTGATCGGGTAATACACTTACGTTTATACCAATAGGGGTGGTTGTGATGATATATCTTCAGAACCGGTTTCAAGGAATGTGTTTAAAGGATTTACATACCACATGCAAGGTTTAACTCTCTTCATATCGAAAGTGTTTACCACTTCCTATGTAGATGCATAACCGGTGTTCTACGTATTTTATGTCTATTTATCGATGTATACCATCCCATTAACCAATCAATTTTGGACTTATAATTCACTATTTGTATCTGTTTATAATGTTCATTCAACTCTCACAACTTAAAATTCCAAGGTTTTATAACAAACACTTGATTAAGAGAGTTTATCAAAATCTTGTCATAACTTGACTTTTGTTTTGCTTATAACCACTAGAATATAAGTTTGATTTTCACCAATTTTTGACATTTATACTGAAACTCCTGACCCTGAAACATACGGATCAAGTAACAAATACCATTAATTCTAAAAGGTGGCAGAATTGATTCCTTTATTGCCTTAGTGAGTTTTAAGCCTTATAAATCCATATTAAACACAAGGGCAAGCCATGGTTGAATTCTTAACATCATTATAACATGTATAAGAACATATACAAGCTCTCACAACTTCGAAATATCCAAGAAACATATCAAGAACAAGCAAGAAACAAAGGAAACTCACCTTGATTGTCAAAGGAATTGAGGTGTTGATGTGTTGATGATTTCTTCTTGAATTTTTGGTGAATTTTCGAAGTGGGGAGCTTATTGTTCATGTACAGACTGTAAATGAGGGTTGAGGGTCGGATTTATCCATCAACCAAGCGTGTTAAGTCGGTTATGAAGGTGAAATGTCCAAAATACCCTCGAATGACTACTAGAGACTAGGTTTGAAAGAATGGATCGACTCAAGTAGTTATGATCCGGTTATTGGACTGTATGAACTAGTTCCTAGTAGATCTTGACCTAATTTAGGGTATGGATGATCTTTTAAAGGGTTTAGTAGAAGTTTAGGGTGTATTTTTATTGCTTAAACTCGATTACTCATGCGAACAATGTTGAAAATGCTAGTGAAGGACTTTATTGTCAAACTTTCTAAAACTTCACAAATGCGAAACTGTAGGTAAGAATGGAAGGAATCATATATAAAAATATAATTAACATGATAAACTAAAAGATAAGTTTAATTCCTACCGCAGTTGGAACGAATGAGGTATAGACAGATCACAGTATTTTACAAACGTTATCAGATACAATCATAAATTGTATCCTATTAGGAATTGACAAGAATCAAAGGCACTTGACACGTCTTAGTTTATTGAATGATGGTTATCCACTTGAATCGTCAATTTAAAGTGACCCACTACACGCACCAACTATAATCTCGAGATAAGCTAGTTAACCTCCGATAGACACGTTAGTGACACCTTTATGACTTCTAGGCTTACCACGTGTACTTGGAGTTTTATAATATCTTTACATATATTTTATTTTCGTATTATAAATAATATAAATAACGTAACTTAGTTCCGTAACATATACCACGATAGTGGTTTAGACTTTAGTTCTAATGTTTAGCACATTTCTATGTAGTGAAATTAACTATAAGATCAACTGAACCATGGAACGTCAAATAATCCAAATAACACATAATTAACAAGTTATGCATGAATCATATTGACCAAGTGAGTAGTGTTAGGCTCGGGTATCACATCACGTACCCTTACCAAATTATCACGCACAACACATTTACTGGTGCCATTCCAGCCAAGTACGATACCATTTGGACTGCCATTCTAATCAGATGAAATATGCGCCAAAAATCACAGTTCTCCAACAAAACAATTCAAAGTTAACCTTGGTACGAGACTCACGACCACCATACCCCACAGAGCCCCGTCAGACATCCCTGGGTGGTTAACCATAGTTCGCGATATGAAACTCACGGCAATGTATCCCTAGAGGCCCCGTCGGACCAATCCCTAGGTGAACATACACATATCATCCACAACGCCACGGGAAGCCATAATTCGAATACTAGAATATGCATACAAATGCTAGGTAGTTCGCTATAATGGCTACTATAGTCGACGTGCACTCACAACTAATGTCACACAACCACAAGAAAATACTAGTACCAACCAACACCAAGCGTCACAACCTCCTCACGAAGGAATACCAACTAATATCACACACATTACGTTCTTACCGAACATGTACACATAACATTATGTAATCCCCGACAAAGGATTACAGTCTATTAAACTCACTCAAAGTGATCATAGCATCTTTCAACATACAAAACCAACACATATATTCTGAGAACACATATAATCATGAAGTACACAAATTATCGTTGAAAGACAACATTTATCGAGAACATACCAATCCCTTTTTACATTCATTAAACATTTATCAATAATTATGCCTACGAAACATGAAAAGTATGGGTAAGATACTTGCCTCGATACCACGAGCAACGGGAAACAACGAACGGATACGGTCGGTTAGCCCTTGAACCTCCAAAAATGACGAAGACTTCGACAACTTTACGAACACTATGAAAATAACATCACCACGCATAAATAACGCTAAATGGAATTCGAATCAACCGGAAAAACGACAAGAATCCAAGGGTTCTTCAAGGAAATTGGAAATCAAGTTCCGGGTGGTAAAAATCAATAAAGGAGTTACAAAATCCGAAGATTACGGGTAAGACAACAAGAATACCATAACCCATTCATCAAAATCGGACAAATCAATGAATCACGAATAAAACCCCCAAAAATCATACAAGTAGGATTTTAAGGAAGGAAATACCTTGATTCGACGAAGAACGCGGTTTAAATGATGATTTAATCAAAAAGGATCTTCAAAAAGCCTTGGAAATGAGAGTAATCGGCCAAGAACTCCTCCTACCGGTTGCTCCCGTCCGCAGCCGCCAACAGGGATGAAAAACGAGTGAAAAACGAAGTGGAATGAATTCTGGCCGAGTCAGGCCTATATATGGCCGGACACGTTACAGTCGTAACCGGCAGGGCCTTACGGCCGTAACCCAGTCAACGCGCATAGCGTGCGTAATGGTCGACAGGTTGCGTGTGCAACGATTGCACGTTATGACCGTAATCAGCATAGCCTTACGGCCGTAACCGAACTCCTAGTGGCCACTGCCTATATTCTGCCGAAACATTACAGACGTAACCGGCCAGCGCTAGCGGCCGTAACAAGCCTTACGGCCATAACCCGGTGGACCTTACGGCCGTAACCGAGTCCTCCCAGGCCAGTCTGTTCAGTAGCCTTACGGCCGTAATTGGCCAGGCCTTACGGCCGTAGTCGGCCCAGCCTGCCCTCCGATTGCCCGGTTTGGTACTCGACGACGTCTCGATCATGCAAACGCACCAGCTAAGATCCAAAACAATAATGAATCATATACGAGGCTCAACGTACCACAATACAAGCATGCGATTCTCAAAGACACGGACGATAATGGTCCGTTCGACCGAAGAAAGTCAACAAAATCGGAATAAAGATATCGGGTATTACATTCTACCCCTCTTAAAAGAAGTTTCGTCCCCGAAACTTGAAACATAGAATGAACAACGCAAAACAAACTCAGATAACACACGATATTCGTTGCCGATAATAACAAAACACAATGAATGAAAATCAATACGGTTGAACAACTCAACAGTACATCAATCAAAACACGAGCTATTCACTGAACAAATACGAAATTCGACAGCCCAAGGGTTGGAAGATCGAAAACAAAACTAATTTCCCAAACTTAAGGAAATTACGAAGGAGTCTGAACGCTTGACAATCACGAAACGAGATCAACAAAAATCAAACAATCAAACGATTGAATTACCACGATCGAGACAACAACAGTCGATCAATCATGTTCGAATCACGACGAACAATAATACTCAAGCAACAACCCCAAAGTTCACACACCGACTCGAGATAATATACGATCCGGTAAAAACAACAAGATGTGCATTCACATAAGATTCACAGGGGCGGAACCGAATTCGGAAAAAGTCACAACGACAATTGGATTAACCCAAAACAATACCGCAACTTGTTCGAACAACAAAAAGTGAAGAGTAAAAAAAGTCCAGAAAATATCGACGAACACAAACGAGTCGATAGAGTCGAATAAAACGAAAGCGAAAAATATGGGTATTACACCCTATCACCTTTAAAAGAGGTTTCATCCCCGAAACCTAAACAACGAGAACGAAGTGCTAGAATAGCAACCTTCCCAAAAATCTTATCTTGGTCCTGCATCTAATCTCCATGACTGCCTGTACCGTGGCCACGACCGCGCCCTTTGCCCCTCGACATATTAAGCGGATACTCTCTCAATACAATGGTACAACATCGCAAAATAATGTACCAAATTGCCAACTCGACTTGACATATCACATAAGATAACTAATAGCAACTCGATAAGAAGATTCACGAGGTATCCTTTTAAAAGATGTCATTTGGAAATCCTTGGATTTGCATGATTATTCAAAATAAAACTTTGAAAGTATTTTTGGTACCTCGGTTTGAAATTAACTTTGTCAAAACTTTTAAACAACGAACTTTAACTGTCTCATTTGAAATTATTTGCAAAACAATATTTCCTTACAACCGGCGATATCAAAATCTTTATGCCACTACACATCATCACTTTGGAGTGATTCAAGATCACGCACAATAACTGGCTCAGCTCAGGAAACTTTTCTAAATCCGAGTTTGAAGTTAAATCGAGTAAGATCCTTCATCTTTCGAAATATATTTTTGAAAATAAAAATTTGTATTGGTTTTTGAAAATAATTTTTTTTTTGTGTGAAAGATTTCTGAAAATCATGTACTCTAATTATTTGAAAATAAAACAATACGTCAAAAATCATTTTTGAAAATCCTCTCAACGCTATACAATAATTAACGACGTTAACATTTTACAAAATGTTCAAAGGTACTTTAAAACGATTCTTTCAATACCGTCGGAGTTCCATTAGAAAATTCAAGGCCGGCTGGCAAATTTAAAATGATTTTCAAAGTCCACCGGAAGCCGCCGATTGAGCGAACCGTCAAAACTTTATGAATTTTAATTTTCCACAACTTGCTCAAGTTTATAAAATTTTCAGAGAAGCGTTTTCGAACACACACACAACAGACATAATTTACCACTTTATCAAAATACGATATATTACCATCAAATCCAGTCACACTTCAACATCATATGTCCACGTAATTACTGAAAATCTTGACGTCACAAGCACATCCCTACTAAATCCTCAAGTCAAAGGTTCACGAATACCTATCACAACCTTTCGATTCCATCATTGACTGTCCCAGAGTGAAATCTGTGTGACGAATCGAGGGTGAGTCGGTTCGAGTATACTAATCCAATTAGCATACCTATAACGTGTACTCCCACTAACTATTAGTGTTCGACAGGCACTCTCCTTATCAAAGAACACGTCATTCAAGTCTTCACATAAACTTAACGCCCAGTTAAGTTTCATCGACTTGCGAACGATTAAGTATTTGAGCTATAAATATTTCCAGTGCCGACCCCCTTATCCAATAAGGAGTGGAACGTTTTGCTCTCAAATACATGGACTAGTTTCTATATGTATATTTACGAGTTAGGAATGCCAGTAACTACCAGTAAATAAAGAAACATCCATTGCCTTATATTAATGATTTACATAATTACAAGTACAATGCCCTCACTCAACATCCTCTGAGTGGCATTCGAGGGCATACTCCTAACAATCTCCCACTTGCACTCAATGCCACACACTATGGTATCTAATACCCATGTTCTCCAGATGACGCTCCATGCTAGTCTGAGAAAATGGCTTGGTCAGTAGATCGGCGACGTTATCAGCCGAGTCTACTCTGTGCAGCACAATATATCCATTGCGAACAAATTCTCTTACGAGATGATACTTCCTCTCAATATGTTTGGTGCTGTTGTGAAACCCCGGCTCCTTGACCTGCGCTACAGCTCCGTCGTTGTCGCAGTACAGCGGAACAGGCAGCTCAGCACATGGTATCACTGTTAGGCGTATATTTATGCGCTTATTTATCATTATCTTATGTCCATCTTGAGCCTAATTCAGCATAAATAAGCTTTTAATGCACTATTCTTATGTGTTTTGCAGGAAATCGGAGTCCGGAAGCCAAAACGATGAAAAACGGGCGAAAATAGCAGTTTTTGGTCATGAGCCGTGGCACAAACCATGTGAGCCGCGGCACACGAAACAACCGTGACGTTGTGCACAGCATCGTGTCTTTGCGGCACACACAAAGTGAGCCGCGGCCACAGAGGAAAAAGGCGCCCGAGGCACGAGCCTTTGAATGATAGGGGCAGCGGCCAGTTTAGTGAGCCGCGGCCCACCAGCGGTTTCTTTGAATATTCCGCGTATCTGGGCCGTTTTGGAGCGTAATCTCGACCTAATCACACGGACGCGTTTTGGAGGCTTAGGACTGCTATAAATAAGCATTGAAGGGCTGAAGAAAAGGGGGAATCATCATCTAAGGAGGAAGATCGATAGCTAGGGCGAAGAACACAAGGAGAAGAATTGTGGGCGACGACAAGACCACGGCTTCCTACGGTTTTCTTAGTTTTTACGCATCTTACTTTTTTAGATCTATTCGAGTAGGATTGTGATTGTAGCCGATTTCATGACGGTTTGATTATTTATTATTATTTCGATTTACTAGTTATTCTATTGAATTGGATTCTTCTTACTGTTCTTAATGCTTTTTAATTGTCTGGCCAACAGTTAATTTGTTTTGAATGTCTTTATGGATTCGGGAGATGAAATTTAGGCATAGTTCTTGTGAGACGAATCATAATTTTCGTGAGATAGGGATATACTCATGGAATTGTGAAGGCTTTTTATTGTGGGAATTCTTGAACTTTTTAGCTATTTATTATCTAATTCGAATAGGGATATATCGAGTTAATAATTCGTAGTATTTTTTATCGACCTTGGGAAAGGCTTTAGAATAATTTAGGAATTCCTGGATTACAATCAATTGAATAAAAGTGAACTGAATTGAATAAATATCATTCCTGATTGTTTGAGGTGAAAATCATAATTCTACACCCTTATTATTATTTTCTATTTATTTTTCTGCCATTAGATTAGAAATAATTCCGTATAATTGTTCTTCAAATAAAATTGTGAGTCGACTATATTTTGGTACTTAGTGAAATCAGTCCACGAGGGAACGATACTTTACTTATCACTTTATTACTTGTTGACACCATCACTTGCGGCATATTGTGAGGGATTGTCCAACAACAAGTTTTTGGCGCCGTTGCCGGGGACTGATTTTTCGCTAATATCAATACCAAGCAACTCTAATTTTAATTTGAAGTTTTTTTTCCTTTAGTCTCTGTATTTTTATTTTCTTCATTATGTTTTCCTTTGAGTATCGTGGCCCTTGGCATTTCATAAATTTCGATGTTCTTAATAATTTGCCAAATAAGGTCAGTCAGCCCCCTCCCCCAAAACAAAAGACCATGCTTGAACAATGTGTAAACACTCTTAAAAATCCTGATAGTACCCTTTTTGAGCTAGAATGTGCACGTCGTGGTCTTGAGGTTCACTATGGTTATTTTCCAGCTCATATATTTAGTAGTGAAGTTGAGGAAGAGGTTGAGAAGAATGACATGCCGAGTTTTAGGGTCGATCCCCCAGCACCTGATAATTACATAAAGTGTGATGAGCATGTAGAAGAAGTTACCATTGATGATGTTTCCAAAGAAATTCCATTAAGTTGTCATCAAACTTCGACTAAGAAGGTGAACACTTATGTGCCTAAAATTTTATTAACGGTGCCACGCATAATTTTTCCAAAATCCATAATGGGAGAGATTGACCCCATTACTTGTGATTTTGTTGAGGTTGATTCTTTGAGTTCTAATGAGGTTGTGCATGATAAGTCTTTATTATTTACCCATTCGAACTCTGCTTATTTTTTCATGCCTTATCATTATTATATTCTTCCATTATTTTTTGGTTGTCCTCATAATTCTTCTTACTCATTATATGTGGCAACCGGGCATGAACCAAAGCCTCCCCTATGGAATAAGAGGCTTATAGATTGCAAGAAGGGGGCATTTGGCAATATCCCTAGAAAGAAGCCATGTTAAACTCTTTTTGCCACGTCGTGCTCAAGACGTAAAATAGAGTGCTTGATGGGAGGCAACCCATCATTTTTACTTTCTTTCTAGTTAGTTGTTTTTATTTGATTTTTCGTTTTTAATTTTTCTTTGTTTTGTTATTTTGTTTGGATTCGTGTATTCTTGTTGGCCCTTATTTCTCTAATATTTCTTTATAACCCCAATGAGTTATTATTCTTCATATTCTAGTTTTTCTTGATTTAATGTCTATTGTTATCTCATGACTAGAGACTAAGTTTGGGGGTCCCTCGTGATATTGAGCGTTATTTGAAGTATGGATTGACCGACATTTCCACTCAGACATGTGCTGGTGTTCAAGAAGACATTTGGAATAAGTTTCACTTTTCCTTTTATTTTCACATGAGTTTTATTATTTATTGAAGCAAGCGATATTTTCTTAAATTTTCTTGGTTATGAATTGCGCTTTCATCATTGCTTTCTTTTCCTCGCATGTTGTTGATGGTTTTGTTCAAAAACGTGAATTTTTCGTGAATTTTTCGTGCTTCCATGTGTAAAACTGATGTTACGATACTGATTTCTCTTGGAAGAAACGGTAGACTTTCAGTCGAGTTGCAGTCAGTGATATCTGCTTCTGTTGAATATCCAATTAGGTCCGAAATTTTATTGTTTTTGTGGAAATTTTAGCAAATAAGAAAGGAGACATACGTGTTTTCAAATCACCGTTTATACGTTTGGTTAAACTTTTTGCGTAGCTAGTCGTCCAGTAATATGAGTCTTGTTGGCATTTAAATTGATTCGGACAGTTTTTCCAAAAAGTCGAGATATTAGTTGTTCTATGATGGGAAATCTAGTAACCGGGGGTATTCACGTGACCCGTTGTTTACTATCGCGTAAAACGACGACCCTGAATAGATTAATAATTTAGAAATATCGCATAACCGATGATGGGAAGCCTAGTAACCGGGGGTATTCACGTGACCCGTTGTTTACCCTCGCGTAAAATAGCAACCTTGACATGCGGAAATAGCTATTCGAGTTGTTTCTCCGCTGTGGAGGGGAACCTAGTAACTAGAAGCATCCATGTGCCCCATGATTGTCTTTTACGTCAAACGGTTCCCCAAGACATGAGAATGGAATTCCACCCTAGGATCATCCCGATGAAATATCCCGAGAGCCGAAACCTAGTGGTTAATTCGAATCATATTATTGATCATACATAAGGGAATGCTGTCCTAAGAGTAATTTTGATAACGAAACTCTTGAATTTTGCCACTAGACTGTGGGACTAGGCGAATTAGATTGTTTAATCTAACCCTTCATATTGACGGTCGGTTAAATTCACGCTTGTTAATCTTTGAGCTGATTTTCTTCATGAACGATTGATTAGGACTGAAATTGGTTACTTAGTGGAATCAGTGTCCTAGATGTGACTCGCTATTATGATACTTTTACTATTCTTTGAGATTTTCGGGGTAGTATTGGTTAAGTTGAGCATTATGGATTTGCATGACTATTCACGATTAAAATTGATAACTTTTCCTTGAGGACAAGCAAAGGCTCAAGTTTGGGGGTATTTGTTAGGCGTATTTTTATGCGCTTATTTATCATTATTTTATGTCCATCTTGAGCCTAATTCAGCATAAATGAGCTTTTTGTTAGGAATACTTGTTAGATTTTGATGATGTCATTAATTTAGAATCAAATGTTTATTAATTGGCGAAATGTAAGGAAGAACCAAATGAGTATCTTCCATAGGCCAAAATATGTTAAGTATAAAATTGGCAAAATGTAAAGAAGAACCAAATGAGTATCTTCTGTAGGCCAAAGTTAGTTAGGCTGAAAATCGGCTAAGTACTAAAGTACAGTCTAGTCTATCAAGAGAAGTACAGCTGACTCAATCGAGTAGCCACAGTCAACTAAAAATTGTCGAGTAGTTTGACCAGATCACCGAGGAACCTCGGGAAGTCACCCGACTGCAAGTCTCAAACAAGATATGACCAAGACGACTTACCTGCAGAGAAGTAAGCTGCACATCAGTCTACTCAACTACAGCCTAGTACTCCAAGTCCACGTCAGCATGCTTTGAAAAGTCAAATGTTACGGAAAGCTCACATGCAACGTGAAGGGACAAATTGGAGTGATTCCCGCAAGAGATATGATTTATTTAAATCATCCTGACCCACCGTGAAAGACTTTAATCCTTTTATATTCAAAAGATTCGGCGCTCACATGCAGAAGTCATCACAACGGTCGGAAGATGAAATTAAATAATGGGAATCCAGCCTTGCAAACGTTCAGAAAAGATTAAACAATGAAGTCTCTCTCCAACGGACGGATTTGTTCAGATTTGCAACGGCTACAAGGAAGAAGCTCAGAGATCGTGATCTATATATATCCAGAGATTTGAAACTGAGCAACTAAGTGCGAACTTATACTCTAAGCGATCAAAGCAAACAAAGCAATCCTAAGCAAACAAATAGCATCGAGAAAAGAGCGGATCCAAAAGTTCATATTCAAGGAAGCTCTTTAGTTGGAGAAGACAAACACTCTTGTCTTTAAATCTTGAGTAAGGGGTACTTCTTTGGTTGAAGTAGCAGATCAGAAGGCATCCGAGGATCGAGGATCAAGAGGTGCAAGGCAGTCAAGTTTGTGTACAACGGCACGGAATTCCACTGGTTGGAAGCTGTTGTAGTGTGTAGTGAATCACTGTAATATTTATCACTGGTTGAGAATTATAGTGAATTCATCTCCAACTAGTTTGGAGAAAAGTGGATTAGTAGAGGATTACCCCACCTCTGAGACCACTATAAATTGCCTGTGACATTTACTGTTTTACTGCATCATACTCTAACTACTGCATCCATTGTTTAGTGTTTCATTAAGTTAATATATATATTCGTCATCAGCTGACTTCCGCACATATCCAAGAACAAACGACTCCTAGTCATTTGTTTGATCATCAGCTGAAGAAACTCACTCTTCGAGAAAAAGAGTTCAAGAGTTTCTACAAGTCTATTCACCCCCCCCCCTCTAGACTTGTTTCTGGACGACTTGTGACCTACAAGTGGTATCGGAGCGGTTGGTTCATTTTTTTTTACGAACCAGATCTATATTAAGATATATATCTTATCTCTCACGTTATAATGGAACACATGCACTCTAGACTACCTGTCTTTTCAGTTGACGAGTATGATCTCTGGAAGATAAGAATGCAGGCACATTTATCTTCAATCCATGACGACATGTGGTGCATCATTGAAGATGGTCCATTCATTTTCGAGAAGGACAACACGCCCGAGGAAATCGCAGCTGGGAGGCCCGAAAAGATTCCTAAGAAGAGAACCGAGCCGACCCCGAAGAGAGAAAGCCGGCCAATCTTGACAACAGGCCGGAGATGTGTCGTACCAAACTCTTGACAAATCCACAATGGTCAAGATCAAAAATTGTAAGAATGCCAAAGAGATATGGGACACATTAGCTCTAATGTGTGAAGGAACGGAGCTGATCAAGGAGAACAAGTTGTCAATAGCTATCCAAAAGTTTGACAACTTTAAAATGAAAAATGGAGAATCAATAGACCAAGTGGACACAAGGTTCACTGAAATTATCAATGAAATCAACTCCCTGGGCAAGACTTATGGCAACAGGGAAATGGCACTCAAGGTCCTCAGATCTCTAAATCCAGAATGGAGCATGAAGGCTGTAGCTATGAGAGAGTCCAAAGACCTGAATAAGATAAAGATTCAGGAGCTGTTCTCTGATCTAAAGGCTTATGAGTTCGAGCTTCCAAGCTCATCCTCAACTGAGCCTGCAGAGAAGGGAATCGCATTTGCAGCCGAGTCCCCTGCTAAGAGCCTGTCTGATGTGAAACCTCCAAATCCGCTAGACTTTGAGGAGGAAATGGCTTTCATTATGCAAAGATTCAGTAACTTCAGGAAAAACTACTCCAAGTATAAGAAAAACTACAAGGAGAATCCCAGAAGAAACCAGAAAGCTGGAAGCTGGAAAGTTGAATGTTACAACTGCCACAAGATAGGACACATCCAAATGGATTGTCCCGAGCTCAAGAAGGATGAAACCAAAAAGGAGGTGGCCAGAAAGGAAGACAGAAGAAAAGCTCTCATCGGAGAAGACCAGAGCATGTCGAATCAAGCGGCTTCTTTTACGATGACGACGAGGAATATGATTGCCTGATGGCAAACTTGGCTGATGAAGAGGTAACCTCTAAACCTACCGGTTCAAATAATAGCTTAGCCATGTCGCAAGATATGGATTTACATGAATCGGTAAATCAATTATTCAAAGATTTTGAAACACTTAAATCTGCACATCAAGTCAGACAAGAGAGAAGACTAAGTCGCAAGATGAGAATAGCAATGAAAAATGATTTTGAAAACTCACTAGATTTAAATAAGACCGAGACAAATACGGTGATTTTAAAACTGCAAGTGCCAATACAAATGAGATAGACCGGCTAAATATTTTACTTAAAGAAAAGTCACCGCACTTGCTCATGCCAAAGCCGAGTTTACTAAGCCTGAGATAAATAAAACTCAAAGCGCAGGAAATAACCTCCCTGAAAGCGTCGTTAACCCCCGGACGAATTGTGTACTAACAAGAGGCCACTATATTCCGACAGGCAACGGCCAAGTCAAGCGAGCAACAGCAACAAAGTCAAACGTCTAGGCTGCGGTCGGGTTACACCGCATGACCACCTAGACAGCGACTAAGCGGGCCCGTGCAAAAGCAGCCAGGACAACATGCCCACTATTACCAACAACTCCCTAAAAATAGATTTCATAATGGGAGGGGCGGATGGAAACCTCAAGGTTATCCAAATTACCAAAACGAACAAGTGTGGAGACCACAAAGGTTTAACAAATGGTCTCACCTAGATTTAGGAATGGCCCACACTATTTTGAGGAATATCCAGATACAATCCAACCAGAGATTTAGACCTCGACCACGTGCACCTTTTAAGGGTTATAATAATAATTCTTATAATCCAAGGAGAAATCAATTCTCCAGAAACCCACTAACCCCAAAGGACCCACACAAATTTGGGTACCTAAATCTCTGCTTGTTTAATTGCGAAGAGGTGGAAGGACTACAACCACATCTCCTCAAGCTCAAATTTTGGAGGTGAAGAGTGGTTTGTAGACTGGATGCTCAAGACACATGGCCGGGAACAAGAAGATGCTGACCAAATATATCAAAGAAAGAGGTCCCGATGTAACCTTTGGAGATAGCTCTAGAGATGACAAAAGGCTTTGGAGAGCCGCACCGAGGAAACATTGTAATATCCAAAGTCCATTATGTCAAAGGTCTCAAATACAACCTCCCGAGCATAAGCCGATTCTGCGGCGAGAAGAATCTAGTAGTCTTCACCATCTTGAAGTGTATGGTGATAGACATCTTATCTGGAGAAATAAAGCTACAAGGTTTCCGAAGAAGAGATGTATACATGATTGATTGGAACACAGAACACCTAACTCCTGTTTTCTATCCAAGACGTATGGCGAGAATGGATGGTGTGGCACAAAAGACTATGTCACCTGAACTTCAAAGCCATCAACAAGATTAGCTCTCGGAAGCTGGTCGAGGACTTCCAAATGAAGCATTCAAGAAGGAAGCACTCTGTGATGCATGTCGAAGGGAAAGCGGACCAAGGCGTCATTCAAGCCGGTCACCTACAACGCTCACAACAAGGATCTTAGATCTACTCCACATGGATCTATTTGGTCCTATCAAGCCAAGGACTTTGAGCGGCGAAAGCATGCTCTTGTGATTGTAGATGATTATTCAAGGTACACTTGGATCATTTTTCTATACAAGAAAAGTGAAACCTTGACCAAGTTACCGAGTGCCGAGAAGGATCCAGAATGAGAAATCCCTCTCCATAATCAAGATCGGATCGGATAGAGGAGGAGAGTTTCTCAACAAGGCGATAAGCGATTTCATGATCGAATGGGATCCGGCATGAGCTCTCTGGCCAGACGCCCAATGAGAATGGTGTTCTTTGAAAGAAGGAACAGAACCACGAAGGAAGCGGCAAGGTCCATGATTGCGAAGCGGACCTACCCAAGAGGTTACGGGTGAAGGCATCAACCTGACTGTCACACCCGAGCAGGAGTATGATAGTAGGGAGACATGGCAAAACTCCCTATGAGGTTTGGAATAATAGAACTCCTCTTGTTGCTTACTTTCATGTTTTTGGTTGTAAGTGTTTCATCCACAACAACGGTAAAACACGACTAAATGCCTTTGATGCTAAAGCGATGATGGTCTATTTATGGGATATTCCCAAAGAAGCAAGGCATATAGAGTTTTCAACAAAAGAACCTTAGTTGTGGAAGAAACACCCCATGTTGCTTTTGATGAATCTCTTTGAGTACGAAACAACTTGAGCAAATTGAGAACAAGCTCAAGTCAAGAACCCTTGAAGAAGTCATTGTACATGACACTGGAATGGTGGACTCACTGCAGATCGGCTGATGACCCAACCGCGGTGATGAAGACCCAATGCAGATCAGACGGGATCACCAAACCTATCTCGATCCGATTCTTCTTGAAGAAGACCAGTAAGTCTTGATAAAGACTCATCTGCGATTCGAGAACCAAGCTGCAGATGACAAGGCGTAGCCGATCCGATTCTGACTGAATCCAGCAGATGTAGATAACCACCGAGCAATCCAAGCAGGGGAACAAACCCGGAAGAAGGCGAGATCCCCAAATGGCTCAAGGATCATCCAATTCAGCAAATTATCGGAAAGTTGGTGATGGAGTCAAGACAAGACGATCAACTCTACCGGCGGGAATGGCGATGTTCTCATGTTTCATGTCGCAAATTGAACCCAAGGCAGCCAGAACAAGCCTTGGAAGATTATTCATGGATTAATGCCATGCAAGAGGAATTGGAGCGAGATGGAGAGAAACAATGTTTGGGAACTAACAGACCTAATCACAAGAAAGTTATTGGCACCAAATGGGTGTATAAAAACAAGAGTGATGAAGACGGAGTCATTGTTAGGAATAAAGCGACTCGTAGCAAAAGGATATGCACAATGTGAAGGAATAGATTTTGATGAAACTTATGCACCTGTTGCAAGATTAGAAGCCATCAGACTATTCCTCGCATATGCTGCATTCAAGGATTTTGAAGTCTACCAGATGGATGTGAAAAGTGCGTTTCTAAATGGAATCCTAGAAGAAGAAGTCTATGTAGAGCAACCCCGTGTTTTGTCAAAGGAGACAAAGTCTATAAGTCATTGAAGGCTCTGTATGGACTCAAGCAAGCACCGAGAGCATGGTATGAAACACTGTCTGTGTTTCTTGAGAAAAATGGATTTTGCAAAGGAAAAGTGGACAAGACCCTATTCAGGGTGGAGCACGAAGGCCACATTCTAATAGTTGATTTATGTGGATGACATCATATTCGGTCAACCAATCCAGAACTATGTGAGAAATTCTCAACCTCATGCAAGGAGAATTCGAGATGAGTATGATGGGAAAACTTAACTTCTTTCTCGGATTACAAGTTAGCGAGATGGAAAAAGGAATTTTCATCAACCGTGCAAAGTATACCCGAGATCTCATCAAGAGATATGGAATGGAATCAGCCAAACTGCAAGAATTCCAATGAGCACAAGTACTCACCGGATGCGACGAGGCGGGAATATCGATTGACTCAACCCACTACAGAGGACTCATCGGATCTCTTCATACCTAATCGCAAGCAGCGGACATATCATATGCGGTTGGAGTTTGTGCAAGATTCAGTCAAGCCGAAGCAATCACACCTAGATGCGGCTAAGAGAATAATTAAGTACCTAAAGTCTACCATTAATGTTGGGTGTGGTACCCCAAGGATGACAACTTGAGCTATCGGGATACTCGGATGCGGATTTCACCGGATGCAAAATCAATAGGAAGAGCACTAGTGGAACGTGTCAATTCCTAGGAACCAGGTGATATCTGGTTTAGCAAGAAGCGGAGTTTCTAACTCTATCTCCACTACAGTCGGAATACCTAGTCTGCAGTAGTTGTTGTGCCTGAGATCCTATGGATCGGACAACAATTAAGGGACTACAATATTATTGCCAACGAAGTTCCTATATGGTGTGACAACAATAGTTCAATTGCAATAACCAACAATCCGGATTCGCACTCAACGACCAAGCAAATTGACGATAAGCACCATTTCATTCCAGACCACGTGCTTAACAAAGGGTTAGAGTTGAAAGAGTCGGCCTGAGACTACCAAATAGTGACATCTTCACCAAACCCCTGCCAAGAGAGATTCCTAGAGTGAGCAGAGACCTTGGATTACTAGATTGGGAATCTAGTTACAAGCAAGTTGAAGGAAGGACGAACCCCCGGAATCGGCCTAAGGCGATGCGGCGAAGACGAAGGCCGGTCGAAGCAACTTAGGCATGCAGTACTAGGCGAGAAGTGAAACTCACCGTAGCGAGCGGTCAACGATCAGCGAATCGGACCGGCTAAGTTCTCTAAAGCGATCTCTAATTTTCAATTTTATCTGCCATATTTATAATATAATTTTGGCTTAAGAAATAGCATTTAAAAATACATTTTATAAGCCAAGTGGCAATTTTAAATACACGCGTCACACGCCCATTTAATTAACCTCTACGGTGGCCAATCAGAATCAACCGTCAATTTTTAAATGGGGCCACCGATTCAAATTTGAAATTCAAAAGAATATGAAAAGGCGTACCACCGTTTAAACTTATAATAAACTAATCCAAATGTCACTTCATCCTCTTTATAAGGAAGAAAACCCTTTCACTTTCCTCTTTACGCTTTCAGAAACCCTAAAAATTCACAGAGCAAAATACACACTAAATCCTAAAATCTTTTTGCGAAATGGCATCATTGTGGAGCAAACTTAAAGGCGATGAAGGACCAAGTTATCTTTTCCATGGTCGTCGATTTGAAGGATTCTGGAAGCAAATCTAGACGACTTTGATATGCTCGACTTAATCAAGGCGATGAAACGACGGCATCTACCCGTTTCTTGAAATCAACCCCCAACACTTGTTCAAAGAAGATGTGGTTGAATTTTACCGCAACGTGCACGATTGACACTGTTGAGCACGGTCGGTGGAGTACAAGTCACCATAGATACAGAGAAGATTCGCTCTGTATTCGGGATGAAAAATAGCGGTTTGGCGGTCAAGCACTCAAACAATCACCCATGAAACATGGAAGACAATTAAGCTTGAAAATGTCCGGAGAAGTTGAAGTTTACGGCGAAAAGAAATGAGTTGAAAAGAGTTTACCGAGTCGCTCTGGACATCACAAATAAAATAGTCATGGGAATGGCGGAAGCTATGACCAACTATCATCCTCAAAGTTCATGGTATTGGGTGCGCTAATTCGGCGAGAGGAAGTTAGTGGGCCGATTACATTTTCGGGCAACTTGTTCGTGAAGTGAACAAGGTCTAATGGCTCGAGGAGAGAAGAAGTTCAAGACTAAGTTGGCGTTCTAACGCATCTTAGTTGGTTCTTGGAGCAGACTGGAGTGGCAGGGAAACATTGACCCTTTCCACCCAAACAAGAGACTTGGTCACATGGACCATGATAAGAAAAAGGTTGGAGTCACTGGGAGGGCAGCCCAGATATTGAAGGACTTACCAGACTCAAGCTATTGCCCAAGGTACGATTTATCAGACTCGGACCAACTGCGGTGAGGTCGGAGCTGGTCGAGTCGAGCATGAGTCGATGATACTCAATCGCCATCCGTTTCAAGAGAAGGACCAGCCCGAAGGACCTTCCAACTGCGGTCATCACACGAACCCTCTCCAAAGAGGCCAAGGAAGGCTGTAGTTGATGAAGGAGATCGGCACGAACATCATGCCCGATCCACCGATTCGGTCTCAGCTCACCAGACTTGCACCGAGGCAAGAGCATTGTACTGTCATTACTCCTCCTGTATACATGACCGAAGAAGAGGAAGCGAGGTCTTGTCATATCTATCCACAAGCGATTACTCATTCAATCTGTTAGAAAACAACACTTTTAATCTTTCCATAGAACAACTTCAGCTTGTCAAGCCACAAGCAGAAAAACATTCTTTTGTCAATATTTTTAAAGAGTGGAAAACTCTTAAAACCATGTCCTTTACAAATTTTCAAATTTTTATTGAAACTAGTGGTTGGGATTACCCCCAAGCCACGGAGGATGTTCTGACTGATTTTTTCAAGGAGTCAGACTTAACCTTACTCCTCCAGGATAACTGGTTCATGTCACACTTTGAGACTAACATGGACCATTTTATCCACTCTATAATGTTGAGTGTTTTTGATGGTACTTTTGGAGAAGAGGAGGAAGAGAAAGAAGAAAAGGAGATTAGAATAGAAGAAGTTGATGAAGAGAATGAAATTATCAATTTGGATGAGGAAGATGAAGAAGAAGGAGAAGAAGTGGAGCAAGAAAAAGAAGAAGAAAATAAGGATGATGATGATGATGAAGGAGAGAAGGAAAAAGATGATGCTAAGGATGATGATGATGATGATCATGATGATGGAGGTGAAGGAGGAGCTGGTGTGGCGGCTGGAGAAGAGAGAGAAAAAGATGAGGAGAAAGAAAAAGAGAAATCTGATGAAGAAGAAGGGAAAGAGGAAGAAAGAGAAAAGGAGCCAGAGAAGGAGCGAGCCTACCAACGAAGGCTGAGATAGGATTGTTGTGCCTCCCGGTACACCGGCTAGATGCGAGGCGCAGAGGACTCAAGGTCAGGCACCCCAGAGAAGACTCTATCTGACCTCCCTGCTGCAGACAGGAGCCTGCAGTCGAGTGGCTCCCTTGCTGAAGGATCAGGAGAACACTCCCCATCAGCTCAGTTATCTCCCAACATGACTGAGCTGATCAAGCAGATTGTCAGAGACACCCTTGGGGAGCTGCTGTCAACACAGGTCACTCCTGACCTTCAACAGATAAATGCCAAGATTGATACCTTGCTGCAAAGGCAGATCCCTCAGCCTCCTCCTCCTACAAACAGCAGAATGCCTTTTGGCATGTCTGACTGGATGAGCCGCATGGAGCAACAATTAACAACCCTCATTGATGCTGGCAAAAAGGGGGAAGAGAGGATTCAGGGGGAAGGGAGAGAATTCAGAAGTAAGAAAAAGCAGGATGTTCCCCAGCTTGAAGGACCATCTAGCCTGAAGAGGAAGGAACCTGTAGATTCAGAAGACAAGGCTGACCAGCCTGAAGGGAAGCGCAGAAGGACCAGAGGCGGCTTCGAACCTACTCTTGAGTGGGAAGGTCTGGAGCTATGGATGACAAACTCTCCCCACAGGAGATTTTCATCAACTGGATGGAAGCAGTTCATCCCAAGCTTTGGGCTATTCTAAAGAAGCATGCAAAAGAACAAAAAGCTTTTCCCATGATCCCTAAATTCGTAGTCAAGAAGCACCAGTCCGCATGGATGGTGAACTTGATGAACTAAAACTACAGGAGGAAATCAAGCGAGTCTGCCTTGAAAACAAATTCAGATCGCAGGAGGAGCAGGACTTCGCAGCCCTAGTGGTGAAAAGGAAGTATGGCCTTGCTCCAGTCAAGGTAAGACCCATTGGAGCCAAACCATTCGGACACCTTAGCGGCACATTCATGCAGAGGCAGAGGAAGAGGCAGATGACCTTTTATATATTTTTTTCTTACTTGTAATTTTATTTTTCTGTACTTAAACATTCTTGTATAATTTCTATGATAAGTCAGAAAACTTTATGAACAGTCTGTTGAATGACAATTTTCCTGTTGTCTCAATATTAGACTGATTTCAGTTTTGTCTTGCACTTAAGTGCAGACTTGGCCATTTGATTTCTTACTTAGTTTTGCCATCATCAAAATAGGGGGAATTTGTTAGGAATACTTGTTAGATTTTGATGATGTCATTAATTTAGAATCAAATGTTTATTAATTGGCGAAATGTAAGGAAGAACCAAATGAGTATCTTCCATAGGCCAAAATATGTTAAGTATAAAATTGGCAAAATGTAAAGAAGAACCAAATGAGTATCTTCTGTAGGCCAAAGTTAGTTAGGCTGAAAATCGGCTAAGTACTAAAGTACAGTCTAGTCTATCAAGAGAAGTACAGCCGACTCCAATCAGAGTAGCCCTGGTCAACTAAAAAATTGTCAGAGTAGTTTGACCAGACTGCAGCCGAGGAACCTCAGGGAAGTCACCTGACCAGACAAGTCTCAAACAGTATACAGCCAAGACGACTTACCTGCAGAGAAGTAAGCTGCACATCAGTCTACTCAACTACAGCCTAGTACTCCAAGTCCACGTCAGCATGCTTTGAAAAGTCAAATGTTACGGAAAGCTCACATGCAACGTGAAGGGACAAATTGGAGTGATTCCCGCAAGAGATATGATTTATTTAAATCATCCTGACCCACCGTGAAAGACTTTAATCCTTTTATATTCAAAAGATTCGGCGCTCACATGCAGAAGTCATCACAACGGTCGGAAGATGAAATTAAATAATGGGAATCCAGCCTTGCAAACGTTCAGAAAAGATTAAACAATGAAGTCTCTCTCCAACGGACGGATTTGTTCAGATTTGCAACGGCTACAAGGAAGAAGCTCGAGAGATCGTGATCTATATATATCGAGAGATTTGGCGAGCAACTACCGGTGCGAACTTATACTCTAAGCGATCAAAGCAAACAAAGCAATCTAAGCAAACAAATAGCATCGAGAAAAGAGCGGATCCAAAAGTTCATATTCAAGGAAGCTCTTTAGTTGGAGAAGACAAACACTCTTGTCTTTAAATCTTGAGTAAGGGTACTTCTTTGGTTGAAGTAGCGGTGTAAAGGCATCCGAGGATCGAGGATCAAGAGGTGCAAGGCGATCGAGTTTGTGTCTGTGACACGGAATTCCCTTGGTTGGAAGGCTTGTTGTAGTGTGTAGTGAATCACCGTAATATTTATCACTGGTTGAGAATTATAGTGAATTCATCTCCAGTAGTTTGGAGAAAAGTGGATTAGTAGAGGATTACCCCACCTCCGAGACCACTATAAATTGCTGTGACATTTACTTGTTTCTTGCATCATACTCTAACTCGCATCCATTGTTAAGTGTTTCATTAAGTTAATATATATATTCGTCATCAGCTGACTTCCGCACATATCCAAGAACAAACGACTCCTAGTCATTTGTTTGATCATCAGCTGAAGAAACTCACTCTTCGAGAAAAAGAGTTCAAGAGTTTCTACAAGTCTATTCACCCCCCCCCCCCTCTAGACTTGTTTCTGGACGACTTGTGACCTACACTTTTAATGCACTATTCTTATGTGTTTTGCAGGAAATCGGAGTCCGGAAGCCAAAACGATGAAAAACAGGCGAAAACAGCAGTTTTTGGTCATGAGCCGTGGCAGAAACCAAGTGAGTCGCGGCACACGAAGGCAACGGACAGCTGTGTGTGTAGCTATCTGTGGCACACACCAAGTGAGCCGCGGCACGGGAGGAAAAAGCGCCCAGCAACGTGCCTTGAATGATAGGGCGCGGCCTGATTTAGTGAGCCGCGGCCCACCGGCGATTTTCTTGAATATTCTACGTATCTGGGCGTTTTGGATCCTGTTCTCGACCTAATCACGGATGCGTTTTGGAGGCTTAAGGCTGCTATAAATAAGCATTGAAGGGCTGAAGAAAAGGGAATCATCATCTAAGGAGGAAGATCGATAGCTAGGGCGAAGAACACAAGGAGAAGAATTGTGGCGGCGACAAGACCATGGATTCCCTACGGTTTTTCTTAGTTTTTCTGCATCTTAGTTTTTTAGATCTATTCGAGTAGGATTGTGATTGTAGCCGATTTCATGACGGTTTGATTATTTATTATTATTTCGGTTTACTCGTTATTCTATTGAATTGGATTCTTCTTATTGTTCATGACTATTTAATTTGTTTTGAATGTCTTTATGGATTCGGGAGATGAAATTTAGGCATAGTTCTTATGAGACGAATCATAATTTTCGTGAGATAGGGATATACTCATGGAATTGTGAAGCCTTTTTATTGTGGAAATTCTTGAACTGTTTTAGCTATTAATTATCTAATTCGAATAGGGATATATCGAGTTAATAATTCGTAGTATTTTCTATTGACCTTGGGAAAGGCTTTAGAATAATTTAGGAATTCCTGGCTTACAATCAATTGAATAAAAGTGAATTGAATTGAATAAATATCATTCCTGATTGTTTGAGGTGAAAATCATAATTCTACACCCTTATTATTATTTTCTATTTATTTTTCTGCCATTAGATTAGAAATAATTCCGTATAATTGTTCTTCAAATAAAATTGTGAGTCGACTATATTTTGGTACTTAGTGAAATCAGTCCTCGAGGGAACGATACTTTACTTATCACTTTATTACTTGTTGACACCGTGCACTTGCGGCATATTGTGAGGGATTGTCTAACAACAATCACTTGAAGTTCTCCCAGAAACTTCTTAATCCAGAACCCTTCCTTGGAAGCCTCAAAGGCTGCTTGATACTCAGCCTGATAGGTGGAATCAGCAGTCGCGGTTTGCTTGGCGCTACGCCAAGATACTGCTCCTCCATTAAGAGTAAATATGTAGCCAGAAGTAGACATCGAGTCGTCCTTCAGTCCTTGGAAGTCCGAATCAGTGTATCCCACTACATCCAATTCTCCACCGCCATACATTAGAACCATATCTCTAGTCCTTCTCAAGTACTTGAGAACGTTCTTTACGGCAGTCCAATGTTCCCTACCTGGGTTTGCCTGAAACCTACTCACCACGCTTACAGCATGCGCGATGTCAGGTCTTGTACACAACATAGCATACATAAGGCTACCCACGGCCGAAGCATATGGTATATTACTCATTTCCTTTCGTTGTTCCTCACTTTGAGGACACATCTTCAAGGAGAGTTTTATTCCATGTTGCATCGGTAGGAACCCTCTTTTAGAATCATCCATCTTAAATCGCTTTAAGATCTTATCTATATAGAGGGCTTGGGAAAGGCCTATTGTTCTCTTCGCTCTATCCCGGTAGAGTCGAATTCCAAGAATATAGGTTGCTTATCCCAAGTCTTTCATGGAGAAATTACTCGAAATCCAAGCTTTTACAGAACTGAGCATTCCCACATCATTTCCTATTAGTAGAATATCATCCACATATAGTACTAAGAAAGCGATCTTGCTCTCACTAACCCTCTTGTATACACAAGGTTTCTCTTCATTTTGCACGAAGTCAAACTCCCTGACCACCTCGTCAAAACGAAGGTTCCAACTACGCGATGCTTGCTTCAGTCCATAAATGGAATGCTGAAGCTTGCACACTTTCTGAATATCGACTTCAGACACAAAGCCTTTAGGCTGCTCCATATAGATTTCCTCCTCAAGGAATCTATTAAGGAAAGCCGTCTTTACATCCATTTACCATATCTTATAATCGTGGTAGGCAGCTATAGCAAGCATCATGCGAATAGACTTGATCATGGCTACGGGCGAGAAGGTATCGTGGTAATCGATCCATTCCTTCTGGGTACAACCCTTTGCCACAAGCCTGGCCTTATAGGCATCAACCTTGCCATCACCATCAGTCTTTCTCTTGTAGATCCACTTGTTCCCAATAGGCACTATGCCCTTGGGGCGGTCTACTAGAGTCCAGACCTGATTGACATGCATAGAGTCTATCTCAGCTTCCATAGCTTCACGCCATTTCGCGGAGTCTACATCCACCATCGCTTGGTCATAGGTCGTCGGGTCGGTCTCTTGGTTATCACCTGGAACCTCATGGAGACCCAGATCCTCCAAGTGCACAAGCCCATACCTCTCAGGTAAATGATACACCCTACTAGACCTACAAGGTGGTTGTACTTGTGTTTCAGAAAGTTCGGTTCCAATTTCTTGCACAGGTGTCTCCCGAGGAGTTTCATTGTATTCTTCTAAAGAAATACTTCTACCTGCTCTGCCTTCCTGAATGAACTCATCTTCCAGGAAGTGTGCTTGTAAAGCAACAACGATCTTTCGATCTTCGGGCATGTAGAATAGATATCCCATCATCCCAGGCGGGAATCCAATGAAACATCCTTCCGCAGACCTATCTTCCAACTTTTCCACCTTTGTCTTCTTGACATAGGCGGGACATCCCCAAATCCTAATATGATTAAGACTTGGTTTCCTTCCCTCCCACATCTCATGTGGAGTTTTAGGAACAGATTTGTAAGGACATCTGTTTAAGATATAAGCAGCAGTGAGGAGTGCATACCCCTACAGGTAAATTGGTAAGTCAGTATAGCCCAGCATGGAATGGACCATGTTTAACAAGGTCCAGTTCCTTCTTTCTGACACACCATTTAACTGAGGAGTACCTGGAGGTGTTAGTTGTGAAACTATTCCATGTTCCTTAAGGAACTCGTCAAACTCCGTACTCATATACTCGCCACCTCGGTCCGACCGAAGTGCATTGATATGATTACCAGTTTGTTTCTCGACTAGGGCCTTAAATTCCTGGAATTTCTCAAAGGTCTCGGATTTATGTTTCATTAAGTATACATAACCATACCTAGTATGGTCATCTGTAAACGTAATGAAATATTGATATCCGTCACGTGCTGCTTCCAAAGCACCACATATGTCGATATGGATTAATCCCAGTTTATCAGTGGCTCTTTCAAATGTCCCTGTGAAGGAGGACTTAGTCATTTTACCTTTAAGGCAAGATTCATAATTAGGAAAGGGATATGATCCCAATGGACCCATAAGTCCATCTTTTTCCATCTTGTAAACCTTGGTCTGACCAACATGACCAAGTCTAAGATGACATTTCAAAACTTGATTGGTTTCATCCCTACCACGTTTTCTAGTCATAGTATTCACAACTACTTTGTTGCTGAGATTTAGATGATACAATCCATTCAACAATGTAGCAGTACCCACTAGTTTATTTTTAAAATAAATTTTGCAGGAACCATCACCAATGAAAAATGAAAAGCCTTTTCGGTCCATGACCGGAATAGATACAATGTTTTTGTGCCACTTGGGCAAAACAAGTACATCTTCTAAAGTCAAAACAAAGCCGGATTCTAAACCCAAAAGAAGTGATCCTATGTCGGTCGCCTCGACACTATGCCCTCTTCCGACTGTGTTCATAACTTCTCCAGCTCCAAGCTTCCTACTTTGTTCCAGATCCTGATTCACGGTACAAATATGAGAACTAGGACCAGAATCCAGTATCCAGAAAGTACAAAATACAATAGCAGAACAATTTGTTTCCAAAACTAAAAGTTATGTACCTGAAGTGCCGTGAAGAATCGGACAGTCTCTAGCCCAGTGGCCCAGCTCACCGCCCTTACCCTTAAGGTCCTTAACTTGTGGTCCAGTTTGGTTGTTGGTCCTTTTCTTCTTGTTCTTAGACCTCCTAGGTCTAGAAGAAATCACAAGAGCAGACTCCTTCATTCGCGGAGTCTTCATCTGAGACTGAGCGGTCACAAGTTTGGTCATTAGCCCAGCTAAATTACATGCAATCTCATTGCAGTTGAAGTTCATAACAAACTGTGAGAAGGAATCAGGGAGAGACTGTAGGATAAGGTCGGTTTGGAGATAAGTATCCATTTTAAAATCAAGAGCCTCCAATCTCTCGATCATGGATATCATTTTGAGGACGTGTTCCCCAACCTTCTCACCTTCCTTCATCCTTGAACTGAACAGTTTCTTGGATATCTCATATCTAGCAGTTCTGCTGTGCTCACCATAAAGTTCGGTTAAGTGAGATAGAATCTGCCTAGCAGAAGTCATTTTCTCATGAGCTCTCTGAAGCTCATTAGACATGGAAGCCATCATATAAGCACGGACTTTCACGTCAACCTTAACCCACTTTTCGTGGTTTTCAATCTCTTCCTGATTAGCTCGGGTCCGCACAGGAGGCGCCGGAATGTCCGTCTCCAAGACGTATCCCAGTGCCTCTATACTGAGGACAATCATCAGATTGCGGAGCCAATTCACAAAGTTAGGTACCATTAAGGTGTTCTTTTCGAGTAGAATTGCGAGTGGATTCATTGTCATATTGAGATTTGAGTCTGCATTAAGTATGATAGATTAATTAGTGACTCATTTAATTATGTTCTGAGTATAGAATTAAGGTCTTTTCTATTCTTGTTACCCAGCTTCCTCTATTTTTATCGGAATAACACACTCTCATGTGAAATCCGGAAGTATCGTCGCTCTACTTCATAGTGGTGATCGAGTTCTTTATAAATATTAATACAGGGCAACCGAACAGGTTTCTAGTCTATTAATTTTCATAAAGTGGTGTCCAACACCAACCCATCTAATGGATGATTCGATCTTATTTTTCCCCTTGTTCACTCCCTCAACCTATACGGTTTCTATGGTTCGTGAACAAGTTAAGTTTATACCATCGACGCAAATCAGTTTCACAATTGAATCTTATCCAGCAACCTATCAGGTTTCTAGGGATAAAATTTGCTCCAACCGAAGGCATCCAATGCGCTCCCGGTAATTTATCCGTCCTCCCCGAACGACTACCCCGATAACTTAGAAGCATAGCACATCCGGTTTGGATTTCAATTTCCCGAAAACTCGATGGAGGGAAGGAAAACCTTGAAACCTTATAAACTTAATTATTTGTCGTGGGAGAATTTTCGCGATTAACTTTACACTTTGCACATTAATCATTTAAGCACGTTTGTGGCATTCATACAATATGAAACAACCATTCACAACCTAGTTGCTACCAACATGTGGTTCATGGACCGTTCCTAGAAAAAAAAACTCCGTAATATAATTACAAGTCTTCGTATTGAATCTTCGTCTTCTCGAAATGGATCTTCCTCCGGTCTTCGTCATTACATATAAATTTTACATTGAAAATTGCATCCTAGATACAAATTTTTTCTAGTAAAATAAATAAGCTCAAAACAGCCTTTACAACCCAATCGAATAAAACGAACGATTCAAAAACTAAGTCCACGAACCACATCCCCATTCAAAAGCATTCATCCAATAAATACTAAATAAATGGAAAGCGTAGAGATACATTGATCCAATCAACAATACGAACCGATCAAATCGATTCACACAATCGGTAATATGAAAGCGTTCAAAATAATTCGGTCCATCACAAGTATTCCAATAAATCAATTTTCCCTTATAAAATGAAACACCATAAATCATTTTAATCATATTAAATCTAATTTAAAGTGAGGGAAATCATTTTTAGGAATACACGAAGCAAACAAGCCCGAACCGCGCCCGAAAACGCGACCAGGCAGCATGCAGGGCTGCCCAGCGGCCCTGGGCCGCGGCCCCTAGTCTGATGCACGCCCGGGCCGGCTGCATAGCCACAGGCCGCGGCCCCCAAGCCCTGGGCCACGGCCCCCTTCTCCCGGACCCCTCCCGGACCGTCCAACGGCATTTCAGGGCTACTTTTTCGAGCGGATATCCAATATCTATATTCTCCAACATTCATATCTTCAATATAAATCATATTTCCAAGAAATTAAGATTTATATTTAGACATAAACTTACGAAAAATATAACTACAATGAACGTAAAAACATATACCACGATTGTGACTAAAATGATTCCAAATCATTCACCATCTAATCAAGCATTCCAAATGCTAATATCGTATATACGATCGCAAGACCTACGCTCCGATACCACTGTTGGGATTCGGTGCCTAAATCGAAGGCCCAGCGGAAGCGGTAAAACGAAAATTAATTCAATCTGAATCCCTACGAGGATCGATCGAGCTACGTATATACGAATATCAAAAACTGAATTCACAAGAGATATAGAAACTCACCCTTGTAGTCCATTGATTAGATGGATAACCTTCTCTTGAGCTATTCCCCAAGCATTGCTTGATCTCTACGAATCTATTCCGCTTCAAGCCCTTGAACGATCCAATGCCGAAAGCACCGCGTCTCTACTTGCCACGTGCCGGAGAAACGACCGGAACGACGATCACCTTGCTATCCTCCGAGGATACGGCTAGAGCTAAGTGATGAAGCTATATATGTAAAGATTACTTCTAAGTGTTTTAATCTTACTCTCTCTTTATGTCTTGATATATTTCTCTAAGAAAAACAAGAACAAAGTTGAAGAAGAAGAAGATGACTTGGAGAAAAACTTTTTTTCTCTCTTTTCTCTCACAACTCACGTATGGAAACATGTCAATGTGAATGATTGTCATCATCTTCATTTATTCAACTCCCCGCCACAACCAACAACTCATGCATGTGGGAATGTAACCCCACCATATAATGTGTATTATACTTGTCCCCTCACATGATATTCCAAACATCATGATATGGACAAGTCAATACATACACATGTATATTAGTGGGGGGGGGGGGCATGAGGATGAAACGGACGAGTTTTGTTCGTTTCGGACTCCCGTGAGTCCAAATAGATAAACTCCAATTCCGTTCCGATGTATTTATATTGATTAATTAATCCAATTAATTAATCATATTAAATACATAATATCATAATTAATTTCTCCAAGAAATAATTATATTCATGAATTAAATTAATCACCCGGTAATTTATTTAAATAATTAGGCCGTAAATTAATTTATCCAATAAATCAATTTAGACATCCAATGTCCCAAAATTAGATATCAAATATCTAATATTTATAATGAGAGAATTAGCTTTATTCATTTCGTCGTCAATCGTATTGCGTGACTCGGTAGGTCCGTCTCAGTCAGTAATGGGAGGAACCAAAGAGTAGTAGCACCACCTAGCCAGCCTGGCGGCCTACACTGCACTTAACCGAGAACGAATGATTGGGATCATTCAAGAACCATTCTGTCGTGAATACCAGTATATGTATAAACCCTTCTTTCAAATGTCCCGATCAAGTTATAGGGTCACGATCAGTCAAACCCCATCTGTACTTGACGCTATCAATGCGTTAATGCAAACCGAGATCATCGAGCTCTCGTGTATCTAATACAGCTAGCTCCAATGATTTGGCCAAAGACTTATGATCCCATCTGCCAATAACCGCATAGGACATATTACCCGTTCACTAACAGGAGAAAGAATTCTATCTTGGTATTCAGTAGGACCTGCTACTTGCCCATCAAGATGCACGTCGAGGTTGACCCCCGTCTTCCGGTTTATAGGGTCGAACTACTCTAATGAAAATCTTGACGTCACAAGCACATCCCTACTAAATCCTCAAGTCGAAGGTTCACGAATACCTATCACAACCTTTCGATTCCATCATTGACTGTCCCGGAGTGAAATCTCTTGTGACTTCGGTTTTTGATATTCGTATATACGTAGCTCGATTGATCCTCGTAGGGATTCGGATCGAATTAATTTTCATTTTACCGCTTCCGCTGGGCCTTCGATTTAGGCACCGAATCCCAACAATTACAGTATCACACAAGCGACCGTCAAAAGATAATTAACATCTAAAACTGAAATCCTACCTCTCAGTAATGAGGACTCTCACAACAGGTGCTTTGAGGACGGCTTAATGTTCACACCACCAACTTAGTCACAATTTTGAGCATTATTGATCAAATAATAATGCCAACATCACTACATACCTCCGAACCGAAAGTCATGAAATCAAAAAGTCGAAAGCAAGAGCCACTTTCGAGTAAATTTTTGGTAGTCCTCCTTTGAGTTTTTTTTTATAATCAAATTTTGAAAACTTGCAAGGCAAGATGAAAATAAAATATATGTAGTTAAGCTCTAAAAAAAATTCCAGTCTCGAGGTCATCATAAAAAATAAAAAATTTTCCTTTCTTGAAGGATGTTTAAAAATAAAATTTACGTGACTCTTCAAAAATAATTAAACTTTGAAATATCACATTGACAAACTTTCCTTGCGGAATCACACCCAGCCATTACTTCAATGAAACGATTCACACAATATATACACACATTTATACACCGATATCACTTTTCATTCTAGCACAATACGAGAATCAAACAAGTATGGAGTACGTATTCACGTGGCACATTTAAACTCCACATAATAACATATAATCACACAAGCTCGTATAACACGAGACATAACAATGTAGGGAGACTTACATCCACAGATCGCACGAAGATGATGGATGCACCTCGATACTAATCACGACCGATACCTCATATGACGCGTCGCGACACAACTCAGTCAGACAAAATCTGACAAGACAAGACAAGACAAGACCCGACAACACACAACTCAACCCGACAGCCTAGGTTTCCGCAACCTAAGCTCTGATACCATATTATGTAGCACCCTCAAACCACTCGGGAATATTACAGCGCCGTAGACCCTCTCCATGAGGATCTACCATGCTAAATATAGAAACTCCACAATACAATACATACCGACAAGGGTAATTAACAGACCATTAGACCGATTTGGTCTTTTGCCACAACATACACATCAACCATACATTACTCTTTCTCGTAACTCATAGACACGCAGGGGTTAACATAAATCAACGTTCCCACATAGGGGAAAATAAACACAATGGAAGGACAAAACAAGACATCACCAAATACTCAACACCTGTCTTCATGTGATTGGTATCACCGTCTTCCATCATCCTTCGTAACGATCCTGTGAATTGCTCCCCAGCAACCTGCAAGTACCTGGATGCAAAACAGACATCCACCCCCCGAATACTCGGGGGTTAGCAAAACTCCACTGTTTTGCTAGTGCAAGTATAAATACAAATACGAGCCATACATATCATACTCCTAGAACATAGAAATCGTGAATATACTTCCCGAGATAATTCACTTGATCAAACCAGTTTGAATTATGAAAGATAGGAATAAAACCATTTTACATCTTACAAAACATTTTACGATCTCGGGAGTTTTGAAAGCATTTGGGGTTTAAGAATTTTCAAGCCTTTCGAAACACTTAGGGACAGCCCAAAAATCATTTATTTCAAAATACGATTCCGATAACAAAATACGGGGTCCACGACCCAATCATAACATTCCAACCACAAGCACGGGGTTCGTGAATCAACTTATTCACATCATATACTCACAAGAATAACCCGACATAAACTACACCGTGTCAAACATTACCATGACAACAGTCTCACAGAACGACAACAGAGAGCACAACTTTGCAACATGACCATACGATCGAACTCAACACACCACGGAGCTACAATACATAGAGCAACCACAGGACTCACATACCCTTACCAAATTATCACAGTCAAGGGACAAATCACACACAACACATTTACTGGTGCCATTCCTGTAACACCCCCAGAATCAAACCGAGAATATTACACTCCGCAGACCCACTCCGTGAGGATCCACCAGGCTAGACATCCAAATAACACAACTCATTACATACCGACATGATAAAATACCAAATCAAAATACTAACTTGGTCTTTCATCACAAACATACAAGTCAAAATGCACATTTCTATCTCGACTCATACCCATGCAAGGGTAAAATACACTCACAAACCAAAAGTACGACAGAAGGAAGACCACACACAAACTCCAATTGACTGCATCCAACACTGGCCTTCGTGTGATTAGTATCATTCGCCTTACATAATCCTTCGCATCGATCCTGTGATTTGCTCCCAAACCTGCATGTACCTGGATGCAAAAACAGACATCCACCCCCGGATACTCGGGGGTTAGCAAAACTCCACTGTTTTGCTAGTACAAGTATAAAGTGCAAATACGAGCCATACATAACACATTCCGAGAATACAATAAAAGACTTCCCGAGATAATTTGTTTAATCAAAAATAGTTCAAGCCTTGAAAGTAGAAACCAAAACAAGAATGCACTTTGAAAACATTTCCAAATCTCGGGAGTTTTGAAAACATTTGTGATTGTAAAGTTCTTAATTCTTCAAAAGCCACTTAGGGTCACCGCCCCAAAGTTCATTTTCCAAAATGAAAATCCATTAACAAAACATGAAGTTCACGACCCAACCATTCCAGTCACAAAACACAGGGTCCACGACCCAACCATTTCGATCACCAACACAGGGTCCATGACCCGTTCATTCACTTCAATTCACATCCAAAAATACATTACACATAACACATTATGTTTATGCCATTTTAGCCAAACACCAAGACTCGATATATAATGTCTCTCGACTCCGAGCAACAAGCATCGTGATACTCCGGACATATCATAATTAATCATCGTTACAAACATTCTGGCAATTCTCGCGACCCGGTCCGGCCCTCAAGCCACTAAGTCCCTGTGTGCCCCATCGAGCAATCCCCAGGTGAGAATGCCCACTCGAAGTAACCCTCGCGACCCGGTCCAGCCGCTAAGCCACCAGGTCCCCG
Organism: Orobanche coerulescens; assembly: GCA_033398695.1. Taxonomy (NCBI): domain Eukaryota; kingdom Viridiplantae; phylum Streptophyta; class Magnoliopsida; order Lamiales; family Orobanchaceae; genus Orobanche; species Orobanche coerulescens. Next base: position 128,275,375 of record CM065805.1, read on the forward strand.
TGTGACCCCGTCGAGTCAATCCCCGAGTGAGAGTACCCGATAAAAACTTACAACTCTCATCAATTCTCATTTCCAAAACCGCAATCCTCAAGAGTCAATCACAATATATATAGTCGAGGTATTTTGCTAAAATGGCCATATTATCCAACACATACTCACGACCCAAAATTAATACTATCCACAAAGAAACACACTTATCTCAACAACACTGAACGACACAACCAATATCACACAACTCATATATCCACCGATAACCACATGAATCCACACACAATTTATAACAAAAGGATTTAACTGTAAATTAATGACGACATATTCACACCTAATGACATCATCCGAAGGTAGGGAGTTCTTATACTCAACACTAACACACATAGTCAAATAAGCACATTAAGTCTCGAACACAAGATTCGTCCTTTAAGAAAACCATAATTGTAAATATACCGATTCTTTAGAAAAATGGTTGTAAACAATTCGTTTAGCACATATCGTCAATTTTCAACCATCATATTCACAAAACACGTAATGTATGGGCAAGATACTTGCCTCAATAGTTGATACCGGACACTCTGACGAATGTGGCTTAACCGGAAAACCTGGAATGCCCAGAACTCTCCGGCGGAAACGACGGTAACACCACCGATTGGAAAACGGCGAACGGAAGGGTTACGGCTCGAGTTCTTCGCAAGGAACCTGACCCCAACATCATACCATGAATAAATTGACGATCGAACGAGGAAGAATAATCATAGAATGCCCTAATCCCCTTTGTGACATTTTATCGAACACTTTCAAGGTGTCGATTAGAAACTCAATAAAACGACGAATCCTCGGCAATCCAACCATGGAAAAACAAGGGATTCGATATAACACAACTTAAAACAACGAATCCTCTGCAATAAAACGATGAATCCTCGGCAATCAAACGGACGAAATCAACAAAATCCCCAATTTTTCCCAAAACTAGGATTTTAGGAAAACTAACCTTGATTCGCTTGATTGAAGGATGTTATGGAGTGATTAATCGATGATATGATCTCCCAAACTTCGTGGATTAGTTGTATAACAACATGCCTTCGAGTTCCCAAAGGATCCAGCCGCGGAAGAGAAAGGGAGAAAATGAAAAATGAGTGCAAATAGGACTGCTCGGTCATATTTATACTGGTGCAGCCTAGCGTGTGCTAGACTGCCGAGCTAGCATGCGCTAGCGGGCGGTCATGGTCGAGAATGTTCGGCCGGGGCCCACCATCATGCGCTGAACACGTGCGCTGTCACCCCGGGCCACAATCCAGAGACTTCCTTGCTCGGCCAGGTAGCGTGCACAGCCTTCCGGCCGTAGCGTGCGCAGTGTCCGACAGTAGCGTGCGCTACCTGCCGATCCTCCCGAGTCCAGAACCTTTTTGTCCTTACTGCCTCGTCCGACTAGCGCGCGCAACCAACTGGCCATAGCGTGCGCTGCCTGCCGACCGTAGCGTGCGCTACCTTCCGGCCATAGCGTGCGCTACGCCGGTTCCTGCCGCACCCGCCCGGCCAGTGCCTGCACCCGTCCGGTCAGTGCCTCCACTCGTCCGTCCAGTGCCCGCAACCATCCGGCCAGTGCCCGACCACCATGGTTCGACGACTCGATTTTCCGAAATCGCACGGAACAAACACGACAAAACACTCGGGGACAACATCATCGATCCGAAATGACTTTTCATTTTTCATTGGTGATGGTTCCTGCAAAATTTATTTTAGAAATAAACTAGTGGGTACTGCTACATTGTTGAATAGATTGTATCATATAAATCTCAGCAACAAAGTAGTTGTGAATACTATGACTAGAAAACGTGGTAGGGATGAAACCAATCAAGTTTTGAAATGGCATTTAAGACTTGGTCATGTTGGTCAGACCATGGTTTACAAGATGGAAAAAGATGGACTTATGGGTCCATTGGGATCGGATCCCTTTCCTACTTGTGAATCTTGCCTTAAAGGCAAAATGACTAAGTCCCCCTTCACAGGGACTTTTGAAAGAGCAGCTGATAAACTAGGATTAATCCATACTGACATTTGCGGTGCTTTGGAAGCAGCACGTGACGGATATCAATATTTCATTATGTTTACAGATGATCATACTAGGTATGGTTATGTATATTTAATGAAACATAAATCCAAGGCTTTTGAGAAATTCCAGGAATTCAAGGCCCTAGTCGAGAAACAAACTGGTAATCATATCAAAGCACTTCGGTCGGACCGAGGTGGCGACTATATGAGTATGGAGTTTGACGAGTTCCTTAAGGAACATGGAATAGTTTCACAACTAACACCTCCAGGTACTCCTCAGTTAAATGGTGTGTCATAAAGAAGGAACCGGACTCTGTTGAACATGGTCCGTTCCATGCTAGGCTATACTGACTTGCTGATTTACCTGTGGGGGTATGCACTCCTGACTGTTGCGTATATCTTGAACAGATGTCCTTCCAAATCCGTTCCTAAAACTCCACATGAGATGTGGGAAGGAAGGAAACCAAGTCTTAATCATATTAGTATTTGGGGATGTCCCGCCTATGTCAAGAAGACTAAGGTGGAAAAGTTGGAAGCTAGGTCTGCGAAGGGACGTTTAATTGGATTCCCATCTGGGATGATGGTATATATATTTTACATGCCCGAAGATCGAAAGATCGTTGTTGCTTTACAAGAACACTTCCTGGAAGATGAGTTCATTCAGGAAGGCGGAGCAGGTAGAAGTATTTCTTTAGAAGAATACAATGAAACTCCTCGGGAGACACCTGTGCAAGAAACTGGAACCGAACCTTCTGAAACACAAGTACAACCACCTCGTAGGTCTAGTAGGGTGTGTCATTTACCTGAGAGGTATGGGCTTGTGCACTTGGAGGAGCTGGGTCTCCATGAGGTTCCAAGTGATAGCCAAGAGACCGACCCGACGACCTATGACCAAGCGATGGTGGATGTAGACTCCGCGAAATGGCGTGAAGCTATAGAAGCTGAGATAGACTCGATGCATGTCAATCAGGTATGGACTCTAGTAGACCGCCCCAAGGGCATAGTGCCTATTGGGAACAAGTGGATCTACAAGAGAAAGACTAGTGGTGATGGCAAGGTTGATGCCTATAAGGCCAGGCTTGTGGCAAAGGGTTATACCCAGAAGGAAGGGATCGATTACCACGATACCTTCTCGCCCGTAGCCATGATCAAGTCTATTCGCATGATGCTTGCTATAGCTGCCTACCACGATTATGAGATATGGCAAATAGACGTAAAGACGGATTTCCTTAATGGATTCCTCGAGGAAGAAATCTATATGGAGCAGCCTAAAGGCTTTGTGTCCGAAGTCGATATTCAGAAAGTGTGCAAGCTTCAGCGTTCCATTTATGGACTGAAGCAAGCGTCGCGTAGTTGGAACCTTCGTTTTGACGAGGCGGTCAAAGAGTTTGACTTCGTGCAAAATGAAGAGGAACCTTGTGTATACAAGAAGGTTAGTGGGAGCAAGATCGCATTCTTAGTACTATATGTAGATGACATTCTACTAATAGGAAATGATGTGGGAATGCTCAGTTCTGTGAAAGCTTGTCTTTCAAGTAATTTCTCTATGAAAGACTTGGGAGAAGCTACCTATATTCTTGGTATTCGACTCTACCGGGATAGAGCGAAGATAACAATAGGTCTTTCCCAATCCCTCTATATAGATAAAATCTTAAAGCGATTTAAGATGGATGATTCTAAAAGAGGGTTCCTACCGATGCAACATGGAATAAAACTCTCCTTGAAGATGTGTCCTGAAAGTGAGGAACAACGAAAGGAAATGAGTAATATACCATATGCTTCGGCCGTGGGTAGCCTTATGTATGTTATGTTGTGTACGAGACCTGACATTGCGCATGTAGTAAGCATGGTGAGTAGGTTTCAGGCAAACCCAGGTAGGGAACATTGGACTGCTCTAAAGAATGTTCTCAAGTACTTAAGAAGAACTAGAGATATGGTTCTTATGTATGGCGGTGGAGAATTGGATGTGGTAGGATTCACTGATTTGGACTTCTAAGGACTGAAGGACGACTCAATGTCCACTACTGGCTACATATTTACTCTTAATGGAGGAGCAGTATCTTGGTGCAGTGCCAAGCAAAACGCGATCTTGATTCCACTGTCGGTGAGTATCAAGCGGCCTCGGAGGCTTCCAAGGAAGGGTTACGGATTAAGAAGCTTCGGGAGAACTTTAAGTGATACCATGTCTTGAGTCACTGCTCCACCGCATCTGCGACAACGACGGAGCAGTAGCGCAGCCAAGGAGCCGAGGTTTCACAACACACCAAACATATAAAGAGGAAGTATCATCTCGTAAGAGAATTTGTTCGCAAGGGATACATTGTGCTGCATAGAGTAGACTCGGCCGACAACGTCGCCGATCCACTGACCAAGCCACTTTCTTAGACTACCTTGGAGCGTCATCTGGAGAACATGGGTATTAGATACCATAGTGTGTGGCATTGAGTGCAAGTAGGAGATTGTTAGGAGTATGCCCTCGAATGCCACTCATAGGTTGTTGAGTGAGGGCATTGTACTTGTAATTATGTAAACCATTTATATAAGGCAAATGAATGTTTCTTTATTTACTGGTAGTTACTGGCATTCCTAACTCGTAAATAAACATATAGAAACTAGTCCCTGTATTTGAGAGAAAAACATTCCACTCCTTATTGGATAAGGGGGTCGGTACTGGAAAGGTTTATAGCTCAAATACTTAATCGTTCGCAAGTCGATGAAACTTGACTGGGCGTTAAGTTTATGTGAAGACTTGTATGACGTGTTCTTTGACATGGAGAGTCTCTGTCGAACACTAATGGTTAGTGGGAGCACACGTTATCGGTATGCTAATTAGATTAGTATACTCGAACCGACTCACCCTCGATTCGTCACACGGATTTCACTCTGGGACAGTCAATGACGGAATCGAACGGTTGTGATAGGTATTCGTGAACCTTCGACTTGAGGATTTAGTAGGGATGTGCATGTGACGTCAAGATTTTCATTAGAGTAGTTCAACCCTGTAAATCGGAAGGCAGGGGTCAACCTCGACGTGCATCTTGACTAGCAAGTAGCAGGTCCTACTGAATACCAAGATAGAATTCTTTCTCCCATTAGTGAGCGGGTTATATGTCCTATGAGGTTATTGGCAGATGAGATCATAAGTCTTTGGCCAAAGCAATGGAGCTAGTTGTATTAGATACATGACAGCTCGATGATCTCCATTTGCATTAACGCATGCATAGTGTCAAGTACAGATAGGGTTTGACTGACCGTGACCCTATAACCTTATCGGGACATTTGAAAGAAGGGTTTATACTTATACTGGTATTCACCGCAGAATGGTTCTTGAATGATCCCAATCATTCGTTCTCAGTTGGGGTACAGTGTAGGCCGTCAGGCTGGCTAGGTGGTGCTACTACTCGTTGGTTCCGCCCATTGCTGACTGAGACGGACCTACCGAGTCGCGCAATAGGATTGACGACGGAATGAATAAAGCTAATTCTCTCATTATGAATATTAGATATTGAATATCTAGTTTTGGAACATTGGATGTTTAAATCGATTTATTGGATAAATTGATTTACGGCCTAATGAATTAAATAAATTACTGGGTGATTAATTTAATTCATGAATATAATTATTTCTTGGAGAAATTAATTATGTTATTTTGTATTTGATATGTTTAATTAACTGGATTAATTAAACGACACAAATACATCGGAACGGAATCGGAGTTTATCTGTTTGGACTCGCGGGAGTCCGAAACGAACCGAACTTGTCCGATTTCTACATGGGCCAACCCCCACATTTCCACCCACTTTCATATGGACCCTTGTTCCATTCTTTAATGTTTTGATCATTGAGGTGGTGGGGCTTTGATTCTCATAATAATGAGATGTAACATGTGAAGAGTTGAATAAAGGGAAGAAGACATCTAACTTCTCACATTCATTCCACTTCCAACGTGAGGATAGAGAGAGAGAGAGAGACTTTGAGTTTTACACTCATCTTCATCTTCTTCTTCATTCACTTCTTCTTTATTTTTCTTGGAGAAAAATTGAGAGAAAATCATATAGAGAAAGTAAGATTAAAACACTTAGAGTGTAGTAATCTTTACATATATAGCTTCATCACTTAGCTCTAGCCGTATCCTCGGAGGATAGAAAGGTGATCGTCGTTCCGGTTGTTTCTCCGGCGTGTGGCAAGTAGAGACACGGTGCTCTCGGCGTTGGATCATTCAAGAGCTTGGGGAATAGCTCAAGAGAAGGTTATCCATCTAATCAACGGACTACAATGGTGAGTTTCTATATCTCTTGTGAATTCGTTTTTTATATTCGTATATACGTAGCTCGATCGATCATCGTAGGGATTCAGATCGAATTAATTTTCATTTTACCGCTTCCGCTGGGCCGTCGTTTTTGGCACCGAATCCCAACATTCGAATATATGAGAATATCATCAATAAACACGATAACAAACTTATCCAGGAAGTCTTTAAACACTCTATTCATTAAATCTATAAATGCTGCTGGGGCATTTGTTAGGGCAGTTCTTGTTCTCGGCATTATTTTCTATTTATGACTGAGCCCTATATCATATGGTCAATATAATTCATGAAATATGAGTGCACATAAATAAAATAACACTTACTGGATTTGTTGTGCTCCACATGCTCTGAGCTCGTGTACATGGACAGTCTACAGGGCAGAAACCGGGCTCCGATACCACCTGAAACGACCCGCACTAACTACCTAACTTACACTATCTTATATCATATTAGTACTTGTAACACCCCGAAAACCATCTGGGATATTACAGCGCTGTGGGTCCCGCGCCGGATCCCACCAGGCTAAAAACTATTTCAAAAACATTTAAAAATGCCAAAAGGCCAATTTGAAATACACACACAGCGGATAAAGATACCGAAAAGCCAATTTGAAATACACACGCAGCAGATAAAGATACAGTTCAAAATATACATTTGCAGCGGAAATAAAATAACCAGAAAAGAATACTCAGTACTCAAAAAAATGCCACAGCCAGCATCACTCGGGAAGCTCACCCCTTCATGACCGCTACTAGCTGGATCCCCGAGTACCTAAAAAATAAAGCCCACGACGGGGTCAGCCACAATACTCAAAAATGATATCGATCACATCATCATAAATAATTACATACCAATGTAATAATATAGTAAGAATACTACCAACGTAAACTTACCATCATAACCTTACCAATCCATGTCAATCCATACCAAATCGATCCTTACCATAATTCACATTTCGCATTCTCAAATGACGAAATGAACTCAACCACAACCAACTATACTGTCTTCAACTAATATCAAAAATCCTCAAAACATCATCATAACTCATAATCATGAAATAATTCATCCGTGCCAAATCCTGTCCATCGGATTACACAATCAAAACTCAACCTGGATAAACCAATAGTACACAACGTATCTGTAGATCAACTATCACATGACAATGAATACAAATCCCGAAACATCGACGTACAGTCCGAATGCTCATACGATCAATAACATTGATCAACCGATACGTCAACTGAGAATATCACCAACATGACAAACTCCAAGCACGACCAACAAAGAATCAATGATAACTGAGAGTACCCTCAATATGGTAAACTCCCAACACGATCAACAAAGATCAACAATAACCAAGAATACCCTCAACAAGGTAGACTCCAAATGATCAACAAAGGACCAACAATAATCGAGAATACCATCAACAAGGTAAACCCAAATGATCAACAATAATGGATCTCAAAGAAATAACTCCGACTGTTGAACATACCCCTCGGGCATATGAACAACTAGTCACAAACTATCGAACATACCCAACCATAAATAGAGGATGAACGACCAAACAATATGGATCAAAGATGGAAGTCATAGTACGGCCGATCCGGAAATGTGTCCGTGCACAAGCCACCCCGGGTATCGATCAAATACACGTGTGGTCTTGTACTTGATTAGCCTCACGAACTACGTCTCGTGTGCACGGTTCAATGTGGAAATATCAATACATAACCATCATGTGCCCGGCTAAAAATCCTACACAATAACCAATTGGCACGCAAATATAACTCAAGATATGTCACGATGTAACAGGACAACGAAACTCAAAGAAACACATATCTAATAAGGATCAAAAGACTCACCGAAGTGAACAACAACAGACTGACAATGAAAAGTCAACACGACTAATCAATATCCAAAACATCAATCATGGGATCATCATCCCCAAATGAATGACCAACACGATCTACGATCTCAATACAACAGTCCTGGGATCAACATCCCTCAATTAATAACTGATACGAATCTCATTACACGAAACCTCAACATATACAACAACTCAACATACTAATTATCCACATGACTGAACAAATACTAGATTACCTCAAAGCCGAGGACCATATCCATCAACATTCCCCAATGAGACGATCAACACAACCATTAAAACCAACAATAGTCCTCGGATCAACATCCCTCAACGAACAACTAATACGAATCTCAATATACGAAGCCTCAACATACAACATATACAACAACTCAACATAATAATTATCTCATAACTGAACAATACATAAAATACCTCAAAACCGAAGACAACATCCTTTCCACGAACAACATCCCTGAACGAATACACAGTTATACAAATAATCTCAATTAAGGTACTGTCCATTCAATACCAAAAAAACCTTTATCCCGATACTTATGTCATCACGATAACTATCCTCGATATCCGATATTCTATATCCTTGACCAAAGATAACTCACGTCTTCCCTGAACACGATTAAATCATATACCTTATGATTTATTACAACCAGAGTACGATATACAAACCATTATCCCGACAACTTACATTTCTAACAACATTGCTATACGAATTATAAATGAAATGAAAACGAAACCATTCATCAAATATTATAAACTGAACAATTAGAAACTTGCCTAGGTACCGGTACCACGAATCCGTTACCAATATCCATTGCCTTTGTTTACGAGCTCATCAACCCCGACTAAAAGTAATCTACGAACTCTTCAACTTCAACCGCAACACAATGGTCACAATCAACGATCAAAACATCACAACCTATTGATCATAATCCGATGTTTTCCAACATCTAAACAATCCTTAATCATAATTCAAGGTGTATATCATCATGTTCTTCAACATACGATTTTCCTAACATCAAAAATCGCAACAATACTACCAAGAACATCAAGAACTCTAGGATTCCATAATCATAACCAACATAATCAAGATACAAACCATCATATCATCATCTTCCTTCAACATATAATTCATAAATCTTCAAGAATCGTAATAACAAGATCATAATCATCTTCATACGAATCATTCATCAACAACAACATCAAAAATCCAAAATTCAAGAAGGGATTATCCAACATGCCTCTTAGAAGATGAAAAGCACTAGCAAACTCTTCAAGAATCATCAACATCTTCATATCCAAGTCTCAAATCCAAGCTCTCAAGCTCAAAATCGACTTAGGAAGGCCAAAATCCCCCTCTCTCAGTGTTTGGAGATGAAAAATGAAATGTAATGTCCAAGGGAAATGAAAGACGGGCGTTCTCTTATAAAACATTTCTGTTCATTACGTACGTAACATGTCCTTGCTAACGTACGTAACAACCTATTACGTGCGCTATCTTACCTTGATAGCGTACGTAATGGCAGTCCAAAGTTAACTGACCTATTTTGTGAACTTCCTTACGTACGTAACATTTCCTCCATAACGTACGTAATATGTACGTTGACTTGCTACAGTAAAACCTCATATTACGTACGTAATACACCTTGTATAGCGTACGTAATACGTATTTGACCTGCCCATGCATGTTCTTCGCCGAAAAGCGTCGACCACGGATCCCACCTGTCGGGCACAAGTCTAATTCCTCTTGTTACGTACGTTATGTACACTATATAACGTACGTAAGCTAACACATTTTACGTACGTAAGCTCCAAGGCTTAACGTACGTAATGGATTTTATACTTAGCCAAAAATTCAACTGTTCCTGTCCAACGTCTCGACATACTGGATACGAACATACGGCATACTGAATACACATATACTCAACCCAAAAATATTCTCATATGATATACCTGACATCCAAATCAGTTCAACCTGATACAACAAATCCTCAATATAACTGTCAATCAAACACGTCAATTACACAAGTATAACTGTCTCGGTCCTCAATTTATTTTATCCATACTGTATAGACACCAAGCTATACAATATACCTCAGATAAAATAACGCGAAAAATTTATACTGAAAATTTGGGTATTACAGTACTTATAAATTGCGGCGAAATTTCGACAGGGTTTCCCCTAAACTAGTACCTATCCCAAACCTGTGACATAAAACCAACACAAGTATCATACAGAGACATCTAGTCTCAATCCGAATCAAACTCATGACATCAATATCCCCGTAGCTATAACTACAAGAGATTAGTAAACAACAAAACTTCGAGCTTCCCAAATCACTCATTTATTTTACATTACGATATATAAACAACCTCACAGGTTAAACAAACATACTAAGTGAACTTAAAGTACACATCACACCATCAACGACACTCGAACATATGAGTACATTACTGCAATACATATTTATAAAGTAAGGTTCACAAACAAGAACGAAAATATGTTAAGCCCATGATTAAGCCCGACAGGTCGTCATCCATGTATGCCGACCCTCAGCAACAGTGGAACTCCAACTCATCCAGTGAGGGAACGTACTCAAGCATCAGAATTACCTACAATGCATAAACTACGTGAGCTAAAGCCCAATAAGTAGAAATCATGCATGTTATGTATCATATATGATGCAACATATGACATATGATTATCAATGAGAATCTCTCAAAATCATTTTCTTATCCTTGGGCCCGTTGAACCATGTACTAAGCACCGGAAGGAACTCAATATCATATCATATCATGAGGCATGCATCTACCATGCCAGACATATAAGGCATGCATCTACCACACCAAATATATCGTGAGAACATGCATCTACCATGTCTCACACATGATATAAGCACGCATATACCGTGCTAAACATATCATAAAAGCATGCATATATCATGCCTCGGTGCTCTAGCAGCGGCCAACAAAACATTTTTCTTTTCTTTCTTTCCATGATCGTACCATGCATGCAGACACTAGTGAGTATCCTGTGATGCATGCATGTGGAGATGCTAATGGATGTTATGATCATGTAAGGTGCAACCAAACACTTTAAGTATAATACATATCAATCATCCAATACAACACACTCTCAAGATATCATCAAGTTTACAAACAATACTATGTTTATGCATTGTAGTTGCAGATGGATTTCTACTTACCTTGATCGGGTAATACACTTACGTTTATACCAATAGGGGTGGTTGTGATGATATATCTTCAGAACCGGTTTCAAGGAATGTGTTTAAAGGATTTACATACCACATGCAAGGTTTAACTCTCTTCATATCGAAAGTGTTTACCACTTCCTATGTAGATGCATAACCGGTGTTCTACGTATTTTATGTCTATTTATCGATGTATACCATCCCATTAACCAATCAATTTTGGACTTATAATTCACTATTTGTATCTGTTTATAATGTTCATTCAACTCTCACAACTTAAAATTCCAAGGTTTTATAACAAACACTTGATTAAGAGAGTTTATCAAAATCTTGTCATAACCAGCTTTTGTTTTGCTTATAACCACTAGAATATAAGTTTGATTTTCACCAATTTTTGACATTTATACTGAAACTCCTGACCCTGAAACATACGGATCAAGTAACAAATACCATTAATTCTAAAAGGTGGCAGAATTGATTCCTTTATTGCCTTAGTGAGTTTTAAGCCTTATAAATCCATATTAAACACAAGGGCAAGCCATGGTTGAATTCTTAACATCATTATAACATGTATAAGAACATATACAAGCTCTCACAACTTCGAAATATCCAAGAAACATATCAAGAACAAGGAAGAAACAAAGGAAACTCACCTTGATTGTCAAAGGAATTGAGGTGTTGATGTGTTGATGATTTCTTCTTGAATTTTTGGTGAATTTTCGAAGTGGGGAGCTTCTTGTTCATGTACAGACTGTAAATGAGGGTTGAGGGTCGGATTTATCCATCAACCAAGCGTGTTAAGTCGGTTATGAAGGTGAAATGTCCAAAATACCCTCGAATGACTACTAGAGACTAGGTTTGAAAGAATGGATCGACTCAAGTAGTTATGATCCGGTTCTTGGACTGTATGAACTGGTTCCTAGTAGATCTTGACCTAATTTAGGGTATGGATGATCTTTTAAAGGGTTTAGTAGAAGTTTAGGGTGTATTTTTATTGCTTAAACTCGATTACTCATGCGAACAATGTTGAAAATGCTAGTGAAGGACTTTATTGTCAAACTTTCTAAAACTTCACAAATGCGAAACTGTAGGTAAGAATGGAAGGAATCATATATAAAAATATAATTAACATGATAAACTAAAAGATAAGTTTAATTCCTACCGCAGTTGGAACGAATGAGGTATAGACAGATCACAGTATTTTACAAACGTTATCAGATACAATCATAAATTGTATCCTATTAGGAATTGACAAGAATCAAAGGCACTTGACACGTCTTAGTTTATTGAATGATGGTTACCCACTTGAATCGTCAATTTAAAGTGACCCACTACGCGCACCAACTATAATCTCGAGATAAGCTAGTTAACCTTCGATAGACACGTTAGTGACACCTTTATGACTTCTAGGCTTACCACGTGTACTTGGAGTTTTATAATATCTTTACATATATTTTATTTTCGTATTATAAATAATATAAATAACGTAACTTAGTTCCGTAACATATACCACGATAGTGGTTTAGACTTTAGTTCTAATGTTTAGCACATTTCTATGTAGTGAAATTAACTATAAGATCAACTGAACCATGGAACGTCAAATAATCCAAATAACACATAATTAACAAGTTATGCATGAATCATATTGACCAAGTGAGTAGTGTTAGGCTCGGGTATCACATCACGTACCCTTACCAAATTATCACGCACAACACATTTACTGGTGCCATTCCAGCCAAGTACGATACCATTTGGACTGCCATTCTAATCAGATGAAATATGCGCCAAAAATCACAGTTCTCCAACAAAACAATTCAAAGTTAACCTTGGTACGAGACTCACGACCACCGTACCCCACAAAGCCCCGTCAGACATCCCTGGGTGGTTAACCATAGTTCGCGATATGAAACTCACGGCAATGTATCCCTAGAGGCCCCGTCGGACCAATCCCTAGGTGAACATACACATATCATCCACAACGCCACGGGAAGCCATAATTCGAATACTAGAATATGCATACAAATGCTAGGTAGTTCGCTATAATGGCTACTATAGTCGACGTGCACTCACAACTAATGTGACACAACCACAAGAAAATACTAGTACCAACCAACACCAAGCGTCACAACCTCCTCACGAAGGAATACCAACTAATATCACACACATTACGTTCTTACCGAACATGTACACATAACATTATGTAATCCCCGACAAAGGATTACAGTCTATTAAACTCACTCAAAGTGATCATAACATCTTTCAACATACAAAACCAACACATATATTCTGAGAACACATATAATCATGAAGTACACAAATTATCGTTGAAATACAACATTTATCGAGAACATACCAATCCCTTTTTACATTCATTAAACATTTATCAATAATTATGCCTACGAAACATGAAAAGTATGGGTAAGATACTTGCCTCGATACCACGAGCAACGGGAAACAACGAACGGATACGGTCGGTTAGCCCTTGAACCTCCAAAAATGACGAAGACTTCGACAACTTTACGAACACTATGAAAATAACATCACCACGCATAAATAACGCTAAATGGAATTCGAATCAACCGGAAAAACGACAAGAATCCAAGGGTTCTTCAAGGAAATTGGAAATCAAGTTCCGGGTGGTAAAAATCAATAAACGAGTTACAAAATCCGAAGATTACGGCTAAGACAACAAGAATACCATAACCCATTCATCAAAATCGGACAAATCAATGAATCACGAATAAAACCCCCAAAAATCATACAAGTAGGATTTTAAGGAAGGAAATACCTTGATTCGACGAAGAACGCGGTTTAAATGATGATTTAATCAAAAAGGATCTTCAAAAAGCCTTGGAAATGAGAGTAATCGGCCAAGAACTCCTCCTACCGGTTGCTCCCGTCCGCAGCCGCCAACAGGGATGAAAAACGAGTGAAAAACGAAGTGGAATGAATTCTGGCCGAGTCAGGCCTATATATGGCCGGACACGTTACAGTCGTAACCGGCAGGGCCTTACGGCCGTAACCCAGTCAACGCGCATAGCGTGCGTAATGGTCGACAGGTTGCGTGTGCAACGATCGCACGTTATGACCGTAATAAGCATAGCCTACGGCCAGAATCGAACTCCTAGTGGCCACCGCCATATTCTCGCCGAAACATTACAGACGTAATCGCCGGGCCGCTAGCGCCAGAACAAGCCTTACGGCCATAACCCGGTGGACCTTACGGCCGTAACCGAGTCCTCCCAGGCCAGTCTGTTCAGTAGCCTTACGGCCGTAATCGGCCAGGCCTTACGGCCGTAGTCGGCCCAGCCTGCCCTCCGACTGCCCGGTTTGGTACTCGACGACGTCTCGATCATGCAAACGCACCAGCTAAGATCCAAAACAATAATGAATCGTCTACGAAGCTCAAACTACCACAATACAAGCATGCGATTCTCAAAGACACGGACGATAATGGTCCGTTCGACCGAATAAAGTCAACAAAATCGGAATAAAGATATCGGGTATTACATTCTACCCCTCTTAAAAGAAGTTTCGTCCCCGAAACTTGAAACATAGAATGAACAACGCAAAACAAACTCAGATAACACACGATATTCGTTGCCGATAATAACAAAACACAATGAACGAAAATCAATACGGTTGAACAACTCAACAGTACATCAATCAAAACACGAGCTATTCACTGAACAAATACGAAATTCGACAGCCCAAGGGTTGGAAGATCGAAAACAAAACTAACTTCCCAAACTTAAGGAAATTACGAAGGAGTCTGAACGCTTGACAATCACGAAACGAGATCAACAAAAATCAAACAATCAAACGATTGAATTACCACGATCGAGACAACAACAGTCGATCAATCATGTTCGAATCACGACGAACAATAATACTCAAGCAACAATCCCAAAGTTCACACACCGACTCGAGATAATATACGATCCGGTAAAAACAACAAGATGTGCATTCACATAAGATTCACAGGGGCGGAACCGAATTCGGAAAAAGTCACAACGACAATTGGATTAACCCAAAACAATACCGCAACTTGTTCGAACAACAAAAAGTGAAGAGTAAAAAAAGTCCAGAAAATATCGACGAACGCAAACGAGTCGATAGAGTCGAATAAAACGAAAGCGAAAAATATGGGTATTACACCCTATCACCTTTAAAAGAGGTTTCATCCCCGAAACCTAAACAACGAGAACGAAGTGCTAGAATAGCAACCTTCCCAAAAATATTATCTTGGTCCTGCATCTAATCTCCATGACTGCCTGTACCGTGGCCACGACCGCGCCCTTTGCCCCTCGACATATTAAGCGGATACTCTCTCAATACAATGGTACAACATCGCAAAATAATGTACCAAATTGCCAACTCGACTTGACATATCACATAAGATAACTAATAGCAACTCGATAAGAAGATTCACGAGGTATCCTTTTAAAAGATGTCATTTGGAAATCCTTGGATTTGCATGATTATTCAAAATAAAACTTTGAAAGTATTTTTGGTACCTCGGTTTGAAATTAACTTTGTCAAAACTTTTAAACAACGAACTTTAACTGTCTCATTTGAAATTATTTGCAAAACAATATTTCCTTACAACCGGCGATATCAAAATCTTTATGCCACTACACATCATCACTTTGGAGTGATTCAAGATCACGCACAATAACTGGCTCAGCTCAGGAAACTTTTCTAAATCCGAGTTTGAAGTTAAATCGAGTAAGATCCTTCATCTTTCGAAATATATTTTTGAAAATAAAAATTTGTATTGGTTTTTGAAAATAATTTTTTTTTTGTGTGAAAGATTTCTGAAAATCATGTACTCTAATTATTTGAAAATAAAACAATACGTCAAAAATCATTTTTGAAAATCCTCTCAACGCTATACAATAATTAACGACGTTAACATTTTACAAAATGTTCAAAGGTACTTTAAAACGATTCTTTCAATACCGTCGGAGTTCCATTAGAAAATTCAAGGCCGGCTGGCAAATTTAAAATGATTTTCAAAGTCCACCGGAAGCCGCCGATTGAGCGAACCGTCAAAACTTTATGAATTTTAATTTTCCACAACTTGCTCAAGTTTATAAAATTTTCAGAGAAGCGTTTTCGAACACACACACAACAGACATAATTTACCACTTTATCAAAATACGATATATTACCATCAAATCCAGTCACACTTCAACATCATATGTCCACGTAATTACTGAAAATCTTGACGTCACAAGCACATCCCTACTAAATCCTCAAGTCGAAGGTTCACGAATACCTATCACAACCTTTCGATTCCATCATTGACTGTCCCGGAGTGAAATCTGTGTGACGAATCGAGGGTGAGTCGGTTCGAGTATACTAATCCAATTAGCATACCTATAACGTGTGCTCCCACTAACTATTAGTGTTCGACAGGCACTCTCCTTATCAAAGAACACGTCATTCAAGTCTTCACATAAACTTAACGCCCAGTTAAGTTTCATCGACTTGCGAACGATTAAGTATTTGAGCTATAAATATTTCCAGTGCCGACCCCCTTATCCAATAAGGAGTGGAACGTTTTGCTCTCAAATACATGGACTAGTTTCTATATGTATATTTACGAGTTAGGAATGCCAGTAACTACCAGTAAATAAAGAAACATCCATTGCCTTATATTAATGATTTACATAATTACAAGTACAATGCCCTCACTCAACATCCTCTGAGTGGCATTCGAGGGCATACTCCTAACAATCTCCCACTTGCACTCAATGCCACACACTATGGTATCTAATACCCATGTTCTCCAGATGACGCTCCATGCTAGTCTGAGAAAATGGCTTGGTCAGTAGATCGGCGACGTTATCAGCCGAGTCTACTCTGTGCAGCACAATATATCCCTTGCGAACAAATTCTCTTACGAGATGATACTTCCTCTCAATATGTTTGGTGCTGTTGTGAAAGCTCGGCTCCTTGACCTGCGCTACAGCTCCGTCGTTGTCGCAGTACAGCGGAACAGGCAGCTCAGCACATGGTATCACTGTTAGGCGTATATTTATGCGCTTATTTATCATTATCTTATGTCCATCTTGAGCCTAATTCACCATAAATAAGCTTTTAATGCACTATTCTTATGTGTTTTGCAGGAAATCGGAGTCCGGAAGCCAAAACGATGAAAAACGGGCAAAAATAGCAGTTTTTGGTCATGAGCCGTGGCACAAACCATGTGAGCCACGGCACACGAAGGCAACCAGCGAACGTTGTGCACACTGTACTGTGTGCTGCGGCACACACAAAGTGAGCCGCAGCACAGGAGGAAAAAGGCGCCCAGGCAACAGGCACTGAATGATAGGGGCCGCGGCACAGATTTAGTGAGCCGCGGCCCACCAGGCGGTTTTGCTGAATATTCCGCGTATCTGGGCCGTTTTGGAGCCTATTCTCGACCTAATCACACGGACGCGTTTTGGAGGCTTAGGACTGCTATAAATAAGCATTGAAGGGCTGAAGAAAAGGGGGAATCATCATCTAAGGAGGAAGATCGATAGCTAGGGCGAAGAACACAAGGAGAAGAATTGTGGGCGACGACAAGACCACGGATTCCCTACGGTTTTTCTTAGTTTTTCTGCATCTTACTTTTTTAGATCTATTCGAGTAGGATTGTGATTGTAGCCGATTTCATGACGGTTTGATTATTTATTATTATTTCGATTTACTAGTTATTCTATTGAATTGGATTCTTCTTACTGTTCTTAATGCTTTTTAATTGTCTGGCCAACAGTTAATTTGTTTTGAATGTCTTTATGGATTCGGGAGATGAAATTTAGGCATAGTTCTTGTGAGACGAATCATAATTTTTGTGAGATAGGGATATACTCATGGAATTGTGAAGGCTTTTTATTGTGGGAATTCTTGAACTTTTTAGCTATTTATTATCTAATTCGAATAGGGATATATCGAGTTAATAATTCGTAGTATTTTTTATCGACCTTGGGAAAGGCTTTAGAATAATTTAGGAATTCCTGGATTACAATCAATTGAATAAAAGTGAACTGAATTGAATAAATATCATTTCTGATTGTTTGAGGTGAAAATCATAATTCTACACCCTTATTATTATTTTCTATTTATTTTTCTGCCATTAGATTAGAAATAATTCCGTATAATTGTTCTTCAAATAAAATTGTGAGTCGACTATATTTTGGTACTTAGTGAAATCAGTCCACGAGGGAACGATACTTTACTTATCACTTTATTACTTGTTGACACCATCACTTGCGGCATATTGTGAGGGATTGTCCAACAACAAGTTTTTGGCGCCGTTAAGGACCGATTTTTCGCTAATATCAATACCAAGCAACTCTAATTTTAATTTGAAGTTTTTTTTCCTTTAGTCTCTATATTTTTATTTTCTTCATTATGTTTTCCTTTGAGTATCGTGGCCCTTGGCATTTCATAAATTTCGATGTTCTTAATAATTTGCCAAATAAGGTCAGTCAGCCCCCTCCCCCAAAACAAAAGACCATGCTTGAACAATGTGTAAACACTCTTAAAAATCCTGATAGTACCCTTTTTGAGCTAGAATGTGCACGTCGTGGTCTTGAGGTTCACTATGGTTATTTTCCAGCTCATATATTTAGTAGTGATGTTGAGGAGGAGGTTGAGAAGAATGACATGCCGAGTTTTAGGGTCGATCCCCCAGCACCTGATAATTACATAAAGTGTGATGAGCATGTAGAAGAAGTTACCATTGATGATGTTTCCAAAGAAATTCCATTAAATTGTCATCAAACTTCGACTAAGAAGGTGAACACTTATGTGCCTAAAATTTTATTAACGGTGCCACGCATAATTTTTCCTAAATCCATAATGGGAGAGATTGACCACATTACTTGTGATTTTGTTGAGGTTGATTCTTTGAGTTCTAATGAGGTTGTGTATGATAAGTCTTTATTATTTACCCATTCGAACTCTGCTTATTTTTTCATGCCTTATCATTATTATATTCTTCCATCATTTTTTGGTTGTCCTCATAATTCTTCTTACTCATTATATGTGGCAACCGGGCATGAACCAAAGCCTCCCCTATGGAATAAGAGGCTTATAGATTGCAAGAAGGGGGCATTTGGCAATCTCCCTAGAAAGAAGCCATGTTAAACTCTTTTTGCCACGTCGTGCTCAAGACGTAAAATAGAGTGCTTGATGGGAGGCAACCCATCATTTTTACTTTCTTTCTAGTTAGTTGTTTTTATTTGATTTTCGTTTTTAATTTTTCTTTGTTTTGTTATTTTGTTTGGATTCGTGTATTCTTGTTGGCCCTTATTTCTCTAATATTTCTTTATAACCCCAATGAGTTATTATTCTTCATATTCTAGTTTTTCTTGATTTAATGTCTATTGTTATCTCATGACTAGAGACTAAGTTTGGGGGACCCTCGTGATATTGAGCGTTATTTGAAGTATGGATTGACCGACGTTTCCACTCAGACATGTGCTGGTGTTCAAGAAGACATTTGGAATAAGTTTCACTTTTCCTTTTATTTTCACATGAGTTTTATTATTTATTGAAGCAAGCGATATTTTCTTAAATTTTCTTGGTTATGAATTGCGCTTTCATCATTGCTTTCTTTTCCTCGCATGTTGTTGATGGTTTTGTTCAAAAACGTGAATTTTTCGTGAATTTTTCGTGCTTCCATGTGTAAAACTGATGTTACGATACTGATTTCTCTTGGAAGAAAGCGGTAGACTTTGATCGAGTTGCGATCGGTGATATACATACATTGAATATCGATTAGGTCGAAATTTTATTGTTTTTGTGGAAATTTTAGCAAATAAGAAAGGAGACATACGTGTTTTCAAATCACCGTTTATACGTTTGGTTAAACTTTTTGCGTAGCTAGTCGTCCAGTAATATGAGTCTTGTTGGCATTTAAATTGATTCGGACAGTTTTTCCAAAAAGTCGAGATATTAGTTGTTCTATGATGGGAAATCTAGTAACCGGGGGTATTCACGTGACCCGTTGTTTACTATCGCGTAAAGCAGCACGAATAGATTAATAATTTAGAAATATCGCATAACCGATGATGGGAAGCCTAGTAACCGGGGGTATTCACGTGACCCGTTGTTTACCCTCGCGTAAAACAGCAACCTTGACATGCGGAAATAGCTATTCGAGTTGTTTCTCCGGTGTGGAGGGGAACCTAGTAACTAGAAGCATCCATGTGCCCCATGATTGTCTTTTACGTCAAACGGTTCCCCAAGACATGAGAATGGAATTCCACCCTAGGATCATCCCGATGAAATATCCCGAGAGCTGAAACCTAGTGGTTAATTCGAATCATATTATTGATCATACATAAGGGAATGCTGTCCTAAGAGTAATTTTGATAACGATACTCTTGAATTTTGCCACTAGACTGTGGGACTAGGCGAATTAGATTGTTTAATCTAACCCTTCATATTGACGGTCGGTTAAATTCACGCTTGTTAATCTTTGAGCTGATTTTCTTCATGAACGATTGATTAGGACTGAAATTGGTTACTTAGTGGAATCAGTGTCCTAGATGTGACTCGCTATTACGATACTTTTACTATTCTTTGAGATTTTCAGGGTAGTATTGATTAAGTTGAGCATTATGGATTTGCATGACTATTCACGATTAAAATTGATAACTTTTGCTTGAGGACAAGCAAAGGCTCAAGTTTGGGGGTATTTGTTAGGCGTATTTTTATGCGCTTATTTATCATTATTTTATGTCCATCTTGAGCCTAATTCAGCATAAATGAGCTTTTAATGCACTATTCTTATGTGTTTTGCAGGAAATCGGAGTCCGGAAGCTAAAACGATGAAAAACAGGCGAAAACAGCAGTTTTTGGTCATGAACCGCGGCAGAAACCAAGTGAGTCGCGGCACACGAAGGCAACCAGCGAACGCTGTGTAGACTGTACTGTGTGCCGTGGCACACACCAAGTGAGCCGCGGCACAGGAGGAAAAAGGCGCCCAGGCAACAGGCACTGAATGATAGGGGCCGCAGCACAGATTTAGTGAGCCGCGGCCCACCAGGCGATTTTGCTGAATATTCTACGTATCTGGGCCGTTTTGGATCCTGTTCTCGACCTAATCACACGGATGCGTTTTGGAGGCTTAAGACTGCTATAAATAAGCATTGAAGGGCTGAAGAAAAGGGGGAATCATCATCTAAGGAGGAAGATCGATAGCTAGGGCGAAGAACACAAGGAGAAGAATTGTGGGCGACGACAAGACCATGGATTCCCTACGGTTTTTCTTAGTTTTTCTGCATCTTAGTTTTTTAGATCTATTCGAGTAGGATTGTGATTGTAGCCGATTTCATGACGGTTTGATTATTTATTATTATTTCGGTTTACTCGTTATTCTATTGAATTGGATTCTTCTTATTGTTCATGACTATTTAATTTGTTTTGAATGTCTTTATGGATTCGGGAGATGAAATTTAGGCATAGTTCTTATGAGACGAATCATAATTTTCGTGAGATAGGGATATACTCATGGAATTGTGAAGCCTTTTTATTGTGGAAATTCTTGAACTGTTTTAGCTATTAATTATCTAATTCGAATAGGGATATATCGAGTTAATAATTCGTAGTATTTTCTATTGACCTTGGGAAAAGCTTTAGAATAATTTAGGAATTCCTGGCTTACAATCAATTGAATAAAAGTGAATTGAATTGAATAAATATCATTCCTGATTGTTTGAGGTGAAAATCATAATTCTACACCCTTATTATTATTTTCTATTTATTTTTCTGCCATTAGATTAGAAATAATTCCGTATAATTGTTCTTCAAATAAAATTGTGAGTCGACTATATTTTGGTACTTAGTGAAATCAGTCCTCGAGGGAACGATACTTTACTTATCACTTTATTACTTGTTGACACCGTGCACTTGCGGCATATTGTGAGGGATTGTCCAACAACAATCACTTGAAGTTCTCCCAGAAACTTCTTAATCCAGAACCCTTCCTTGGAAGCCTCAAAGGCTGCTTGATACTCAGCCTGATAGGTGGAATCAGCAGTCGCGGTTTGCTTGGCGCTACGCCAAGATACTGCTCCTCCATTAAGAGTAAATATGTAGCTAGAAGTAGACATCGAGTCGTCCTTCAGTCCTTGGAAGTCCGAATCAGTGTATCCCACTACATCCAATTCTCCACCGCCATACATTAGAACCATATCTCTAGTCCTTCTCAAGTACTTGAGAACGTTCTTTACGGCAGTCCAATGTTCCCTACCTGGGTTTGCCTGAAACCTACTCACCACGCTTACAGCATGCGCGATGTCAGGTCTTGTACACAACATAGCATACATAAGGCTACCCACGACCGAAGCATATGGTATATTACTCATTTCCTTTCGTTGTTCCTCACTTTGAGGACACATCTTCAAGGAGAGTTTTATTCCATGTTGCATCGGTAGGAACCCTCTTTTAGAATCATCCATCTTAAATCGCTTTAAGATCTTATCTATATAGAGGGCTTGGGAAAGGCCTATTGTTCTCTTCGCTCTATCCCGGTAGAGTCGAATTCCAAGAATATAGGTTGCTTATCCCAAGTCTTTCATGGAGAAATTACTCGAAATCCAAGCTTTTACAGAACTGAGCATTCCCACATCATTTCCTATTAGTAGAATATCATCCACATATAGTACTAAGAAAGCGATCTTGCTCTCACTAACCCTCTTGTATACACAAGGTTCCTCTTCATTTTGCACGAAGTCAAACTCCCTGACCACCTCGTCAAAATGAAGGTTCCAGCTACGCGATGCTTGCTTCAGTCCATAAATGGAATGCTGAAGCTTGCACACTTTCTGAATATCGACTTCAGACACAAAGCCTTTAGGCTGCTCCATATAGATTTCCTCCTCAAGGAATCCATTAAGGAAAGCCGTCTTTACGTCCATTTACCATATCTTATAATCGTGGTAGGCAGCTATAGCAAGCATCATGCGAATAGACTTGATCATGGCTACGGGCGAGAAGGTATCGTGGTAATCGATCTATTCCTTCTGGGTATAACCCTTTGCCACAAGCCTGGCCTTATAGGCATCAACCTTGCCATCACCATCAGTCTTTCTCTTGTAGATCCACTTGTTCCCAATAGGCACTATGCCCTTGGGGCGGTCTACTAGAGTCCAGACCTGATTGACATGCATAGAGTCTATCTCAGCTTCCATAGCTTCACGCCATTTCGCGGAGTCTACATCCACCATCGCTTGGTCATAGGTCGTCGGGTCGGTCTCTTGGTTATCACCTGGAACCTCATGGAGACCCAGATCCTCCAAGTGCACAAGCCCATACCTCTCAGGTAAATGATACACCCTACTAGACCTACAAGGTGGTTGTACTTGTGTTTCAGAAAGTTCGGTTCCAATTTCTTGCACAGGTGTCTCCCGAGGAGTTTCATTGTATTCTTCTAAAGAAATACTTCTACCTGCTCTGCCTTCCTGAATGAACTCATCTTCCAGGAAGTGTGCTTGTAAAGCAACAACGATCTTTCGATCTTCGGGCATGTAGAATAGATATCCCATCATCCCAGGTGGGAATCCAATGAAACATCCTTTCGCAGACCTATCTTCCAACTTTTCCACCTTTGTCTTCTTGACATAGGCGGGACATCCCCAAATCCTAATATGATTAAGACTTGGTTTCCTTCCCTCCCACATCTCATGTGGAGTTTTAGGAACAGATTTGTAAGGACATCTGTTTAAGATATAAGCAGCAGTGAGGAGTGCATACCCCTACAGGTAAATTGGTAAGTCAGTATAGCCCAGCATGGAATGGACCATGTTTAACAAGGTCCATTTCCTTCTTTCTGACACACCATTTAACTGAGGAGTACCTGGAGGTGTTAGTTGTGAAACTATTCCATGTTCCTTAAGGAACTCGTCAAACTCCGTACTCATATACTCGCCACATCGGTCCGACCGAAGTGCATTGATATGATTACCAGTTTGTTTCTCGACTAGGGCCTTAAATTCCTGGAATTTCTCAAAGGTCTCGGATTTATGTTTCATTAAGTATACATAACCATACCTAGTATGGTCATCTGTAAACGTAATGAAATATTGATATCCGTCACGTGCTGCTTCCAAAGCACCACATACGTCGATATGGATTAATCCCAGTTTATCAGTGGCTCTTTCAAATGTCCCTGTGAAGGAGGACTTAGTCATTTTGCCTTTAAGGCAAGATTCATAATTAGGAAAGGGATATGATCCCAATGGACCCATAAGTCCATCTTTTTCCATCTTGTAAACCTTGGTCTGACCAACATGACCAAGTCTAAGATGACATTTCAAAACTTGATTGGTTTCATCCCTACCACGTTTTCTAGTCATAGTATTCACAACTACTTTGTTGCTGAGATTTAGATGATACAATCCATTCAACAATGTAGCAGTACCCACTAGTTTATTTTTAAAATAAATTTTGCAGGAACCATCACCAATGAAAAATGAAAAGCCTTTTCGGTCCATGACCGGAATAGATACAATGTTTTTGTGCCCCTTGGGCAAAACAAGTACATCTTCTAAAGTCAAAACAAAGCCGGATTCTAAACCCAAAAGAAGTGATCCTATGTCGGTCGCCTCGACACTATGCCCTCTTCCGACTGTGTTCATAACTTCTCCAGCTCCAAGCTTCCTACTTTGTTCCAGATCCTGATTCACGGTACAAATATGAGAACTAGGACCAGAATCCAGTATCCAGAAAGTACAAAATACAATAGCAGAACAATTTGTTTCCAAAACTAAAAGTTATGTACCTGAAGTGCCGTGAAGAATCGGACAGTCTCTAGCCCAGTGGCCCAGCTCACCGCCCTTACCCTTAAGGTCCTTAACTTGTGGTCCAGTTTGGTTGTTGGTCCTTTTCTTCTTGTTCTTAGACCTCCTAGGTCTAGAAGAAATCACAAGAGCAGACTCCTTCATTCGCGGAGTCTTCATCTGAGACTGAGCGGTCACAAGTTTGGTCATTAGCCCAGCTAAATTACATGCAATCTCATTGCAGTTGAAGTTCATAACAAACTGTGAGAAGGAATCAGGGAGAGACTGTAGGATAAGGTCGGTTTGGAGAGAAGTATCCATTTTAAAATCAAGAGCCTCCAATCTCTCGATCATGGATATCATTTTGAGGACGTGTTCCCCAACCTTCTCACCTTCCTTCATCCTTGAACTGAACAGTTTCTTGGATATCTCATATCTAGCAGTTCTGCTGTGCTCACCATAAAGTTCGGTTAAGTGAGATAGAATCTGCCTAGCAGAAGTCATTTTCTCATGAGCTCTCTGAAGCTCATTAGACATGGAAGCCATCATATAAGCACGGACTTTCACGTCATCCTTAACCCACTTTTCGTGGTTTTCAATCTCTTCCTGATTAGCTCGGGTCCGCACAGGAGGCGCCGGAATGTCCGTCTCCAAGACGTATCCCAGTGCCTCTATACTGAGGACAATCATCAGATTGCGGAGCCAATTCACAAAGTTAGGTACCATTAAGGTGTTCTTTTCGAGTAGAATTGCGAGTGGATTCATTGTTATATTGAGATTTGAGTCTGCATTAAGTATGATAGATTAATTAGTGACTCATTTAATTATGTTCTGAGTATAGAATTAAGGTCTTTTCTATTCTTGTTACCCAGCTTCCTCTATTTTTATCGGAATAACACACTCTCATGTGAAATCCGGAAGTATCGTCGCTCTACTTCATAGTGGTGATCGAGTTCTTTATAAATATTAATACAGGGCAACCGAACAGGTTTCTAGTCTATTAATTTTCATAAAGTGGTGTCCAACACCAACCCATCTAATGGATGATTCGATCTTATTTTTCCCCTTGTTCACTCCCTCAACCTATACGGTTTCTATGGTTCGTGAACAAGTTAAGTTTATACTATCGACGCAAATCAGTTTCACAATTGAATCTTATCCAGCAACCTATCAGGTTTCTAGGGATAAAATTTGCTCCAACCGAAGGCATCCAATGCGCTCCCGGTAATTTATCCGTCCTCCCCGAACGACTACCCCGATAACTAAGAAGCATAGCACATCCGGTTTGGATTTCAATTTCCCGAAAACTCGATGGAGGGAAGGAAAACCTTGAAACCTTATAAACTTAATTATTTGTCGTGGGAGAATTTTCGCGATTAACTTTACACTTTGCACATTAATCATTTAAGCACGTTTGTGGCATTCATACAATATGAAACAACCATTCACAACCTAGTTGCTACCAACATGTGGTTCATGGACCGTTCCTAGAAAAAAAAAAACTCCGTAATCTAATTACAAGTCTTCGTATTGAATCTTCGTCTTCTCGAAATGGATCTTCCTCCGGTCTTCGTCATTACATATAAATTTTACATTGAAAATTGCATCCTAGATACAAATTTTTTCTAGTAAAATAAATAAGCTCAAAACAGCCTTTACAACCCAATCGAATAAAACGAACGATTCAAAAACTAAGTCCACGAACCACATCCCCATTCAAAAGCATTCATCCAATAAATACTAAATAAATGGAAAGCGTAGAGATACATTGATCCAATCAACAATACGAACCGATCAAATCGATTCACACAATCGGTAATATGAAAACGTTCAAAATAATTCGGTCCATCACAAGTATTCCAATAAATCAATTTTCCCTTATAAAATGAAACACCATAAATCATTTTAATCATATTAAATCCAATTTAAAGTGAGGGAAATCATTTTTAGGAATACACGAAGCAAACAAGCCCGAACCGCGCCCGAAAACGCCACCAGGCAGCATGCAGGGCTGCCCAGCGGCCCTGGGCCGCGGCCCCTAGTACAGTGCCTGCCCAGGCCGGCTGCAATAGCCCTGGGCCGCGGCCCCCAAGCCCTGGGCCACGGCCCCCTTCTCCCGGACCCCTCCCGGACCGTCCAACGGCATTTCAGGGCTACTTTTTCGAGCGGATATCCAATATCTATATTCTCCAACATTCATATCTTCAATATAAATCATATTTCCAAGAAATTAAGATTTATATTTAGACATAAACTTACGAAAAATATAACTACAATGAACGTAAAAACATATACCACGATTGTGACTAAAATGATTCCAAATCATTCACCATCTAATCAAGCATTCCAAATGCTAATATCGTATATACGATCGCAAGACCTACGCTCCGATACCACTGTTGGGATTCGGTGCCTAAATCGAAGGCCCAGCCGAAGCGGTAAAACGAAAATTAATTCAATCCGAATCCCTACGAGGATCGATCGAGCTACGTATATACGAATATCAAAAACTGAATTCACAAGAGATATAGAAACTCACCCTTGTAGTCCATTGATTAGATGGATAACCTTCTCTTGAGCTATTCCCCAAGCATTGCTTGATCTCTACGAATCTATTCCGCTTCAAGCCCTTGAACGATCCAATGCCGAAAGCACCGCGTCTCTACTTGCCACGTGCCGGAGAAACGACCGGAACGACGATCACCTTGCTATCCTCCGAGGATACGGCTAGAGCTAAGTGATGAAGCTATATATGTAAAGATTACTTCTAAGTGTTTTAATCTTACTCTCTCTTTATGTCTTGATATATTTCTCTAAGAAAAACAAGAACAAAGTTGAAGAAGAAGAAGATGACTTGGAGAAAAACTTTTTTTCTCTCTTTTCTCTCACAACTCACGTATGGAAACATGTCAATGTGAATGATTGTCATCATCTTCATTTATTCAACTCCCCGCCACAACCAAAAACTCATGCATGTGGGAATGTAACCCCACCATATAATGTGTATGATACTTGTCCCCTCACATGATATTCCAAACATCATGATATGGACAAGTCAATACATACACATGTATATTAGTGGGGGGGGGGCATGAGGATGAAACGGACGAGTTTTGTTCGTTTCGGACTCCCGTGAGTCCAAATAGATAAACTCCAATTCCGTTCCGATGTATTTATATTGATTAATTAATCCAATTAATTAATCATATTAAATACATAATATCATAATTAATTTCTCCAAGAAATAATTATATTCATGAATTAAATTAATCACCCGGTAATTTATTTAAATAATTAGGCCGTAAATTAATTTATCCAATAAATCAATTTAGACATCCAATGTCCCAAAATTAGATATCAAATATCTAATATTTATAATGAGAGAATTAGCTTTATTCATTTCGTCGTCAATCGTATTGCGCGACTCGGTAGGTCCGTCTCAGTCAGTAATGGGAGGAACCAAAGAGTAGTAGCACCACCTAGCCAGCCTGGCGGCCTACACTGTACCCCAACTGAGAACGAATGATTGGGATCATTCAAGAACCATTCTGTCGTGAATACCAGTATATGTATAAACCCTTCTTTCAAATGTCCCGATCAAGTTATAGGGTCACGGTCAGTCAAACCCCATCTGTACTTGACGCTATCAATGCGTTAATGCAAACCGAGATCATCGAGCTCTCGTGTATCTAATACAGCTAGCTCCAATGATTTGGCCAAAGACTTATGATCCCATCTGCCAATAACCGCATAGGACATATTACCCGTTCACTAACAGGAGAAAGAATTCTATCTTGGTATTCAGTAGGACCTGCTACTTTCCCATCAAGATGCACGTCGAGGTTGACCCCCGTCTTCCGGTTTATAGGGTCGAACTACTCTAATGAAAATCTTGACGTCACAAGCACATCCCTACTAAATCCTCAAGTCGAAGGTTCACGAATACCTATCACAACCTTTCGATTCCATCATTGACTGTCCCGGAGTGAAATCTCTTGTGACTTCGGTTTTTGATATTCGTATATACGTAGCTCGATCGATCCTCGTAGGGATTCGGATCGAATTAATTTTCATTTTACCGCTTCCGCTGGGCCTTCGATTTAGGCACCGAATCCCAACAATTACAGTATCACACAAGCGACCGTCAAAAGATAATTAACATCTAAAACTGAAATCCTACCTCTCAGTAATGAGGACTCTCACAACAGGTGCTTTGAGGACGGCTTAATGTTCACACCACCAACTTAGTCACAATTTTGAGCATTATTGATCAAATAATAATGCCAACATCACTACATACCTCCGAACCGAAAGTCATGAAATCAAAAAGTCGAAAGCAAGAGCCACTTTCGAGTAAATTTTTGGTAGTCCTCCTTTGAGTTTTTTTTTATAATCAAATTTTGAAAACTTGCAAGGCAAGATGAAAATAAAATATAAGTAGTTAAGCTCTAAAAAAAATTCCAGTCTCGAGGTCATCATAAAAAATAAAAAATTTTCCTTTCTTGAAGGATGTTTAAAAATAAAATTTATGTGACTCTTCAAAAATAATTAAACTTTGAAATATCACATTGACAAACTTTCCTTGCGGAATCACACCCAGACATTACTTCAATGAAACGATTCACACAATATATACACACATTTATACACCGATATCACTTTTCATTCTAGCACAATACGAGAATCAAACAAGTATGGAGTACGTATTCACGTGGCACATTTAAACTCCACATAATAACATATAATCACACAAGCTTGTATAACACGAGACATAACAATGTAGGGGGACTTACATCCACAGATCGCACGAAGATGATGGATGTACCTCGATACTAATCACGACCGATACCTCATATGACGCGTCGCGACACAACTCAGTCAGACAAAATCTGACAAGACAAGACAAGACAAGACCCGACAACACACAACTCAACCCGACAGCCTAGGTTTCCGCAACCTAAGCTCTGATACCATATTATGTAACACCCTCAAACCACTCGGGAATATTACAGCGCCGTAGACCCTCTCCATGAGGATCTACCATGCTAAATACAGAAACTCCACAATACAATACATACCGACAAGGGTAATTAACAGACCATTAGACCGATTTGGTCTTTTGCCACAACATACACATCAACCATACATTACTCTTTCTCGTAACTCATAGACACGCAGGGGTTAACATAAATCAACGTTCCCACATAGGGGAAAATAAACACAATGGAAGGACAAAACAAGACATCACCAAATACTCAACACCTATCTTCATGTGATTAGTATCACCGTCTTCCATCATCCTTCGTAACGATCCTGTGAATTGCTCCCCAGCAACCTGCAAGTACCTTGATGCAAAACAGACATCCACCCCCCGAATACTCGGGGGTTAGCAAAACTCCACTGTTTTGCTAGTGCAAGTATAAATACAAATACGAGCCATACATATCATACTCCAAGGACATAGAAATCGTGAATATACTTCCCGAGATAATTCACTTGATCAAACCAGTTTGAATTATGAAAGATAGGAATAAAACCATTTTACATCTTACAAAACATTTTACGATCTCGGGAGTTTTGAAAGCATTTGGGGTTTAAGAATTTTCAAGCCTTTCGAAACACTTAGGGACAGCCCAAAAATCATTTATTTCAAAATACGATTCCGATAACAAAATACGGGGTCCACGACCCAATCATAACATTCCAACCACAAGCACGGGGTTCGTGAATCAACTTATTCACATCATATACTCACAAGAATAACCCGACATAAACTACACCGTGTCAAACATTACCATGACAACAGTCTCACAGAACGACAACAGAGAGCACAACTTTGCAACATGACCATACGATCGAACTCAACACACCACGGAGCTACAATACATAGAGCAACCACAGGACTCACATACCCTTACCAAATTATCACAGTCAAGGGACAAATCACACACAACACATTTACTGGTGCCATTCCTGTAACACCCCCGTAATCAAACCGAGAATATTACACTCCGCAGACCCACTCCGTGAGGATCCACCAGGCTAGACATCCAAATAACACAACTCATTACATACCGACATGATAAAATACCAAATCAAAATACTAACTTGGTCTTTCATCACAAACATACAAGTCAAAATGCACATTTCTATCTCGACTCATACCCATGCAAGGGTAAAATACACTCACAAACCAAAAGTACGACAGAAGGAAGACCACACACAAACTCCAATTGACTGCATCCAACACTGGCCTTCGTGTGATTAGTATCATTCGCCTTACATAATCCTTCGCATCGATCCTGTGATTTGCTCCCAAACCTGCATGTACCTGGATGCAAAAACAGACATCCACCCCCGGATACTCGGGGGTTAGCAAAACTCCACTGTTTTGCTAGTACAAGTATAAAGTGCAAATACGAGCCATACATAACACATTCCGAGAATACAATAAAAGACTTCCCGAGATAATTTGTTTAATCAAAAATAGTTCAAGCCTTGAAAGTAGAAACCAAAACAAGAATGCACTTTGAAAACATTTCCAAATCTCGGGAGTTTTTAAAACATTTGTGATTGTAAAGTTCTTAATTCTTCAAAAGTCACTTAGGGTCACCGCCCCAAAGTTCATTTTCCAAAATGCAAATCCATTAACAAAACATGAAGTTCACGACCCAACCATTCCAGTCACAAAACACAGGGTCCACGACCCAACCATTTCGATCACCAACACAGGGTCCATGACCCGTTCATTCACTTCAATTCACGTCGAAAAATACATTACACATAACACATTATGTTTATGCCATTTTAGCCAAACACCAAGACTCGATATATAATGTCTCTCGACTCCGAGCAACAAGCATCGTGATACTCCGGACATATCATAATTAATCATCGTTACAAACATTCTGGCAATTCTCGCGACCCGGTCCGGCCCTCAAGCCACTAAGTCCCTGTGTGCCCCATCGAGCAATTCCCAGGTGAGAATGCCCACTCGAAGTAACCCTCGCGACCCAGTCCAGCCGCTAAGCCACCAGGTCCCCGTGTGACCCCGTCGAGTCAATCCCCGAGTGAGAGTACCCGATAAAAACTTACAACTCTCATCAATTCTCATTTCCAAAACCGCAATCCTCAAGAGTCAATCACAATATATATAGTCGAGGTATTTTGCTAAAATGGCCATATTATCCAACACATACTCACGACCCAAAATTAATACTATCCACAAAGAAACACACTTATCTCAACAACCGAACGACACAACCAATATCACACAACTCATATATCCACCGATAACCACATGAATCCACACACAATTTATAACAAAAGGATTTAATCAGAAATTAATGACGACATATTCACACCTAATGACATCATCCGAAGGTAGGGAGTTCTTATACTCAACACTAACACACATAGTCAAATAAGCACATTAAGTCTCGAACACAAGATTCGTCCTTTAAGAAAACCATAATTGTAAATATACCGATTCTTTAGAAAAATGGTTGTAAACAATTCGTTTAGCACATATCGTCAATTTTCAACCATCATATTCACAAAACACGTATTGTATGGGCAAGATACTTGCCTCAATAGTTGATACCGGACACTCTGACGAATGTGGCTTAACCGGAAAACCTGGAATGCCCAGAACTCTCCGGCGGAAACGACGGTAACACCACCGATTGGAAAACGGCGAACGGAAGGGTTCCGGCTCGAGTTCTTCGCAAGGAACCTGACCCCAACATCATACCATGAATAAATTGACGATCGAACGAGGAAGAATAATCATAGAATGCCCTAATCCCCTTTGTGACATTTTATCGAACACTTTCAAGGTGTCGATTAGAAACTCAATAAAACGACGAATCCTCGGCAATCCAACCATGGAAAAACAAGGGATTCGATATAACACAACTTAAAACAACGAATCCTCGGCAATAAAACGATGAATCCTCGGCAATCAAACGGACGAAATCAACAAAATCCCCAATTTTTCCCAAAACTAGGATTTTAGGAAAACTAACCTTGATTCGCTTGATTGAAGGATGTTATGGAGTGATTAATCGATGATATGATCTCCCAAACTTCGTGGATTAGTTGTATAACAACATGCTTTCGAGTTCCCAAAGGATCCAGCCGCGGAAGAGAAAGGGAGAAAATGAAAAATGAGTGCAAATAGGACTGCTCGGTCATATTTCTACTGGTGCAGCCTAGCGTGTGCTAGACTGCCGAGCTAGCATGCGCTAGCGGGCGGTCATGGTCGAGAATGTTCGGCCGGGGCCCACCATCATGCGCTGAACACGTGCGCTGTCACCCCGGGCCACAATCCAGAGACTTCCTTGCTCGGCCAGGTAGCGTGCACAGCCTTCCGGCCGTAGCGTGCGCAGTGTCCGACAGTAGCGTGCGCTACCTGCCGATCCTCCCGAGTCCAGAACCTTTTTGTCCTTACTGCCTCGGCCGACTAGCGCGCGCAACCAACTGGCCATAGCGTGCGCTGCCTGCCGACCGTAGCGTGCGCTACCTTCCGGCCATAGCGTGCGCTACGCCGGTTCCTGCCGCACCCGCCCGGCCAGTGCCTGCACCCGTCCGGTCAGTGCCTCCACTCGTCCGTCCAGTGCCCGCAACCATCCGGCCAGTGCCCGACCACCATGGTTCGACGACTCGATTTTCCGAAATCGCACGGAACAAACACGACAAAACACTCGGGGACAACATCATCGATCCGAAATGAAAACAACGTATAACCAATCATCACCTACGGTCTTAAACGCCAAAATCAGTTGTCGAGAAAATAATACCGGGACTCGACAACCGGGAAATATCCGAAAAAAAAACCATAAATAACCGGAACGAAAATCGTGGGTGTTACATTCTACCCCCTTAAAAATAAGTTTCGTCCTGAAACTTAAAACAAAAGCAAGGCGACTCTCGACAACACACCCGAGCTCCATGTAGTATAAAGCCACTACGATCCGATTCAATACGCAAGAATGCTTATGAAAAGCAATGAGCATGAATCGCTGTGGTTGATAAAACTGAGCAATACAAAAAATCAAATCACGATTCCAAAGCTGAAAGGTATGAAATTCCAGTAACTCAAAGATTTGGAAGACCAAATACGAAGACAATTTCCCAGCACTTATGGAAATTACGAAATGGCCCAAATGTTCAATAATCACGATTACGAGATCAAATAATAATGATTATACCACGACGAACAAATAGCAATGATCGAACAACAACGATCAACTATGAAGTTCACACCTCAAATCAAGACATCAATAAACTTGTAGGAATCACAAGGTGTTAACTTCGAACACGGTTCACAAGAAATCGATCCGAACTTGGAAAGATCACAACGATATACACATCAATTTGGAACAATATCAGAACCCGCTCGAATGACAAATGTGAGAAACAACACAAGGTCAGAAGCATTAACGAACACAATCGCCTCAATACGGTTGAACGAAATGAAAACGAGAAGAAAAAAAAATGTGGGTATTACATTATATCACCTTTAAAAGAGGTTTCGTCCCCGAAACCTAAACAACGAAAATGAAGTGCTTGAATATCAACCTTCCCGGCCATATCCTCTTGGTCCCGCATCTAATCTCCATAACCAACTGTACTGCGGTCACGGTCACGTGCTTTGTCCCTCGGCATACTAAGCGGATTCTCAGTCAATACGATTGTACCACTTCGCAAAAACAATATGCTAAAGTACCAACTTAGCATGACATATCACATAAGGTAACCAATAACAACTCGGAAAGAAAATCCACGAGGTATCCTTTTAAAGGAAATCTTTTGAAAATCCTTGGATTTGTATGCTATTCAAAATAAACTTTAAAAGTACATTCGGTACCTCGGGTTGTTTCATCAAAACTTGTAAACAACATACTCTAACCGTATCATTTGAAATCATTTGCCAAAATAATATTTCCTTGAAACCGGCGTTATCAAAATCATCATGCCTCCGAGCATCATCATCACCGTTAACAGCCAACAAGTTAACTATGCAAGATCATCAAACCATTCTTGCATACTCTAACATTTCCAAATCCGAGTTTGAACTTTACATCGAGTGAGATTTTTTTCATCTTTCACTATATATTTTTGAAAAAGAAATCGTATTGGTTTTTGAAAAAAAAAATTGTGTGAAAGATTTTTAAAAATCATGTACTCGAATTATTCGTAAATACAATAGTACGTCAAAAGTCACTTCCGAAAATTCTCCCAACACTACACAACAATCAACGATGGTAATATTTTACAAAATGTTCAAGGTACTTTAAAACAACTCTTTCAATACCGTCGATGTTTTATTTGAGAATTCTAGGCCTGCTCGCAAATTTCAAACAATTTCCAAAGTTCAAACGTGTAATACCCGAGATTTATGATGTGTATTTGAACCTTGTGATATTGTATTTGTTGCATTTTGATCTGAGTATTATTCTCCGTATTTCATGATCCGGTGTTGTTGAGCGCATGATTGCATGAATGTGTTATAAGTGGTGATTTTGCACATGTAGCGCACGCTAACGACATAGCGTAGCGTACACTAAGTTGGGTTCATAGCGCACTCTATGTATGAACCTTAGCGCACGCTATACGTAGTCAGCATGATTAAGACAGGGTGGTAGGTGAGATCAGCCGCGGATCTTGGTCTGATCATGTCGGGATGAACCTGGACGGCTTTCGGGAAAAGCCAAGTCATCGCGGTAGCGCACGCTACTGATATGAGGATAGCGCACGCTAAATGCTGAGTATAGTGAAGTCAGTAAGCTTCGTATGACCGTTAGCGCATGCTATGGATAGGGACTAGCGCGCGCTAATAACCCTTTTCTATATATAGGACAGCATACTTTTTCATTTTTTAGATCTTTTCACTTACCAAATCCGAATTTTTGAGCGTAGAGAGTTACTTCCTCCATCCTTAACCTCTCATATCACCCCCCCTAGCACGAGTTTGAAGATTGTAGATCATTGGAGATTGGTGTTCAAGCCCTCAGTGTTGGATTCCTTCAAGTTCCTTCGTGTTCTTCACTACTTTGAGGTAGGTGATTCTTCACCAATATTAGTAGTATTCTGAAGGATGTTTTGATCATGATTTGGGATTATCTAGTCAGTTAAATTCGTAAGTAGTCGAACATCATGAGTTAGAAGGATATTTTCGATGTTTGGGTACTTATTCATCGTATAATCCATTGAACCTTTTAGTATTTGAACTCCTAGCATATTCATGAAGCTTAAAACCGATTATGATCAGTTTATGGAGATTATCAAGTTCTTATGTTTTTACATAATGGAATCATTCATTTTTGGACATAGAATGAATGGAACTTAGGATACTTTCTTGAAGATCATGATGAATTATGGTGTTGTGATGATTATACGTATCCTTGTATCTCGTAGTCGTTTAATCTGTAAGGATCTTTCACAAACCGTATGAGCATGATATGCATAGAGATGGCATGTATTAACACTGAAGATTTCATGAGTTTTATCACCATTAGATCAAGTTTTCTGCCCAGTAGTAAACTGCCATGCATGGTTAGCGCACACTAAGATATGTATATTAACGTGCGCTATCGGGAATGAGTTAACGTACGTTACGTTCGGTACGTAACGTACATTATGTCATCAGTCGAGTCAGTCGGCTGATCAGAGAGAACTGTAGGTACATAGCTAGCGTACGTTAGACTTGGTCAGTTGCGTACGTTAACAGGCAGACTTAGCGCACGTTACGTAGAGTACGTAGCGTACGCTAAGTAGTTCAGGCAGATTACATTTTTAGAGCTTTCGGACGTAGACTGGATTGATAGGCATTCGTACGACTTGAGATGAATTCTATATCATTTCTTTTGTTAAGGTTCGAGCTTGCTACGTTGATCGAAGGAGGCGGCCTTCGAGTGTGTTGAGATCATTGGAGTATTTAGTTCTTGCCATCTTTGAGGCAAGTATCGTAATGTGTTAATATTGGTATTTTGAGCATGCATGTGGTTTATTCATGTTATTCAACATGGGAATTAATTCGTTGAATTGTCATGATATTCGTTATCTAGTGTTTGTATGTTCATGTTGATGGACATAGCATTTTGGCATATATGTATGCATGAGTTGTGTTTGTGTATGTTGTACGATCAATGCTGAGGGCGATGGATCGGATGTCCACCTCGTGTTGGTCCGACGGGATCATCTTCGGATCTAGGCTTAGGGCGCTGGATCATTGGACGGGTTTTTCCACCTTGTTTTGGTCCGACAGGATCATCTTGGGATCTATGCTGAGGGTGCTGGATCATTGGAATACCCATGCTGTGTTAATGGAATCTTATGGATTCGCACCGTCGGATTCTGGTAGCGGAAGTCCGTGTGGTGTATCTTGTTATGTATTGTTGATGCATATTCAATTTGTTTAATATAATACTTGTATTAGCATCGTTTTTATAACCCCTTCGGGGGTGGACATTTGTTTTGATGTTCAGGTAGCCGAGGAGCAGGGAAACAGCCACAGTACCGATGTGACGACGAAGGGGTTCAATGATGTTTGTTGTTTCTTTTGATTGTCCTCTTGGTTCATTTTCAGTACTCGAGTACGCGTGTCTTATTAATATCATTTCGATATAGTTGTACTAATTAACTCGTTGGATCAGTTGGAACCGGTTTTGTAAAATGAATTTATGTGGTATTGTTGGATTTTATTCATATTTCTTTTAATTAGCCTTGTAAATCCTTACTTAAAGGATTTACGGCGCTGTAATTATTCCGAATATCTCGGGGTGTTACAGAATATGGTATCGGAGCTAATATTCATGGATATCTTGGCAGTCAGGTTTTAGTTGGGTCTGTTTACGTTATTTGATTTACGGGTCGTTCGTAACATCACTGTTCAGCCAAAGTCGTCATGTGGACCGTGGTTGTAAGTCTCCTAATCTCTTATACTACCGTTTTACATGATTTCTGTTTTGTTAGTATTTGACGGGCTTTATTTTGAAAATTTTGTCCTGGATATTGAGAAATTGTGTTTACAGTATGTTGAGAGAAGGGCGTGGACGCGGACGCGGTCGTGGATGCAGATGTGGTAACATGAGATGGGAGGATTCCGCAACTACCCCAGAATTATCGGCTAGTCGAACCGATTCCCATTCTGGAGGACAGCAGGGATCAGCGAATGACGACATGAATCCTAACATGCCGGGAGTGCTTCAACAGGTGGTGGCTCAGATAAACCAGTTTGCTCAGGTAGTTGACCGCATGCAGACGACAATGGGACAGCAGCACCACGAGGATAACCGGGGAGACAGATGGCTTGCTGAGGTGGTCAAATTGCACCCGCCAAAATTTGACCGATCTGCTGAGGCACTTACTTGGGATCATTGGCTAAAGGAGTTAGAGAAGATATTCACGGGTATTAACTATCCCGAGGGCCGAAAAGTTCCTATTGCCCAGTATTTTCTGACTGGGGAGGCTTTTGACTGGTGGGAAGCTATTCGACCCGAGAACCATAATGCTGATTGGACGGAATTCAAACTAATGATAGAAGCACAGTATTGTCCTCGTCCAGTTAGAGAGGCAAGAACCCGAGAGTTTTTATCTCCACAGAGTTTGGAAGCATCTGTGACAGATATAATCAAGACTTTTAATCATCAGCTGACTTGTGTGCGACACTTGGTTAGAACAGAGGCAGAAAAGATTTTTCATTTCGATATGCGGATGAAGCTGGAGATTCAGCAGTACATGTTCGGATTCGAGTGTACTACGTTGCGACAGTATCAAGACAAAGCGCTGGCCTACGACATGAAAGAGGCGGTGGTGGAGAAATCGATGGAGGCAAAGAAGCAGAAAGTGGCCGGCAACTTCTCAGAAAACAAGAGTGGTGGGCCCCGCAAGGGCCAATCTTCCTTTTATTCATCTAGGAAACCTCCACATCTTTCTCGAGGTGGAAAGAAGTTCCGGACAACATCAATAGTTTCGGACGCATCAAAGAAGTGCTATAATTGTGGTCGAGCAGGGCATATTAGACGTGATTGCCCCGCATCTCCTGTGACTTGTTTGATTGTGGGCAAGAGGGGCACTGGGCGGCTTTCTGTGGAGTGGCGACCAGATCATTTGGTACTCGCACTCCAGCGCCAGTTCCGAAAGAGATAAGTGTGAACCAGACACAGCAGAGTGGATTTCAGCAGCAGAATGTTGGGAAGATAGAAACATCCAGTGCTGGGTCCGTTCCTCCGCGCCTCTACGAGATGAGAAAATCTGACGATCAGAACACTGCTGTTGCATAAGGTACGATTCAGATCCTTTTGCAACCAGTTAGTGTCTTATTCGATTCCGGAGCTACACATTCTTTCATATCCTTGAACTGTGTTAATCGTTTGCAAATCTCGTGTTTATTTGATTGTGAACCATATGTTGTGGGTTTGCCGAGCGGAGAGAGAATTATGGGAACCCTAGAAACTAGATATTTTCCAGTGTGTATAGGAGGGAGAGATTGGCCGTCGAATCTTATTGTAGTTGACATTCATGGTGACGATTTAATCCTCATGGACGATTGGCTCAACCGTTATGGAGCTATTCTGAATTACCGAAAGAGAGTCATTTCTATCATTGTTGATGACGGATCTGAACACTTATTCAGAGGATGGAGACCGGGAAGCTCGGGAAAATTGATCAAAGCAATGAAAGCTGTGAAATTGCTGAAGCAGGGATGTCATGGACTTTGGTGTTATGCCATGAGGAAAGAAGAAGGAGTAGAGCTCTCGTCTATTCCAGTTGTGAATGAATTCTCAGATATATTCCTTGACGAACTACCTGGGTTACCTCCGCAGAGAGAAGTGGAGTTCACTATCTAATTAGAGCCTGGAGCCGATCCTATTTCCAGAGCACCATACCACATGGCGCCAATCGAGATGTATGAACTAAAGAAGCAACTGGAGGAATTATTGCAGAAGGGTTACATTCAACCTAGCGTTTCTCCTTGGGGAGCACCCGTTCTCTTTGTCCGGAAGAAAGATGGATCCCTCCGATTATGTATGGATTACAGGGAGGTAAACAAGGTGACGATCAAGAACAAGTATCCTATACATCGGAACGACGACTTGTTTGATAAACTGCAAGGGGCAAGGGTATTCTCGAAGATTGACTTGCGATCAGGATATCATCATTTGAGAATTGAGGAATTGGATATACCAAAATCTGCTTTCAGATCCCGGTACGGGCACTATGAATTCGTGGTGATGCCATTCGGACTTACCAATGCTCCTGCGGTATTTATGCAATTGATGAATCGGGTATTCTTAGAATACCTAGATAAGTTTGTAGTCGTTTTCATTGATGACATCTTGATCTATTCGAAAGACACAAAGGAGCATGCCGAGCATTTGCGTGTGGCTTTGAGCACCTTGAGGAATGAACAGCTTTATGCGAAGCTTTCCAAATGCGAGTTCTGGCTTAGGGAAGTAACCTTCCTTGGGCATGTGATATCAGCTGACGGAGTTCAGGTGGACCTGAAGAAAGTCGAAGCAATCTTGGAATGGGAAGCTCCAAATAACGTGAAAGAAGTCCGAAGCTTCTTAGGACTTGCTGGATATTATCGCCGTTTTGTAGAGGGATTTTCCAAAATTGCTCGTCCACTCACTCAACTGTTACAGAAAACTCAAAAGTTCACGTGGGATGAGAAATGCCAGGCTAGTTTTGATGAATTTAAGAAGAGACTGACGACAGCACCTATATTAGCATTACCAGATGGAACTGATGGATTCATGGTATACAGCGATGCTTCAAATCAGGGTCTGGGATGTGTGTTGATGCAAAAGGATAAGGTGATTGCCTATGCTTCCCGACAGTTGAAACTATACGAAGTTAATTACCCGACTCATGATCTGGAGTTAGCAGTTGTGGTCTTTACCTTGAAAATTTGGCGAGATTATTTATACGACACTCATTGTCAGATCTTTACAGATCATAAAAGCCTCAAGTACATTTTCAGTCAGAAAGAATTAAACATGAGGCAGAGAAGGTGACTATAATTGATCAAGGATTACGACTTGGAAATTCTCTATCATCCGGGTAAAGCAAACGTAGTAGCTGATGCATTGAGCCGTAAACCTGTTTCTCTTCGAGTGTTGGAAGCACTTACGTCCCAAACCAGAATTCAACGAGAACTGATTTGCGAAGGGATTGAAGTATGGTCACCAGGAATCCAAGGGCAACTATATGTGATGGAACTGACTTCGTCACTAGTTGAGCAAATGAAATCTAAGCAGTTGAATGATTCTCTGATCCTTCGGTTATGTGTCGAAGTAAAAAAAGGAAAGGCCCCAGGATTCGTGATACAAGATGATGGAATTCTGAGGTTTCAGAGTCGACTTTGCGTTCCCGATGATGATGATTTGAGACGGACAATTCTGAAGGAAGCTCACAGTGCGCCCTATTCTATTCACCCGGGCAGCAGTAAGATGTATAAAGATCTAAAACAAAACTTCTGGTGGGGGAATATGAAGAAGGACGTAGCAGAGTACGTTTCGAAGTGTTTGACTTGTCAGCAGGTTAAGATTGAACATCAGCGACCTGCTGGAATGTTAAAGACGCTTCCGATCCCTGAGTGGAAGTGGGAGGATATCTCGATGGATTTCATCACCAATATGCCAAGGACCAAGACGTGAATGAACATGATTTGGGTTATAGTTGATCGACTAACCAAGTCGGCTCATTTCCTAGGAATTAAAGACACGTGGGGACCCGAGAAATTGGTGCGAGCATTTATTGCAGAGATAGTCAGATTGCATGGGACGCCGAAGACCATTATTTCAGATCGAGATGGTCGCTTCGTGTCGCACTTCTGGAAGGCAGTTCATAGGGCTTTAGGGACCGAGCTAAATTTTTGCACGGCTTATCATCCTCAAACGGACGATCAGTCCGAAAGGACTATACAAACAGTAGAAGACATGCTTAGAGCTTGTGCTTTGGATTGGTCAACTGATTGGGAAGTTCATTTGCCGTTGATTGAATTCACCTACAACAATCGTTGGCATACTTCTATTTCGATGGCACCTTTTGAAGCCTTGTAGGGGAGAAGATGTCGATCACCCCTATGCTGGGATGATTCTTCGGACTTGATCGGGATGGAACCGGAATTGATAGTTCAGACTCAAGAGAAGATAGCTTTGATTCGGGAAATACTATTGACTGCCCAGAGTCGACAGAAGTCTTATGCAGACGTGCGTCGTCGCCCGATAAAGTTCGACATTGGAGACCACGTACTATTGAAGGTGTCTCCTACACGAGGAATTTTCCGTTTTGGGAGGAAAGGTAAGATAAGTCCGAGATATATCGGACCATTTGAGATCCTCAAGAGAGTTGGGGATTTAGCATACAGGTTGGCCTTAACGCCATCGCTGAGTCACGTTCACAATGTGTTTCACGTATCCCAATTGTGAAAGTATGTACCGGATCCCAGTCATATCATTGAGTTCGATGAGATCGAGATAGCTAATGACGGCACCTTCGAAGAGAGACCAATCAAGATACTTGAGAGTCCGATCAAACAATTGAGGAATAAACCAATACCGTTGGTTAAAGTATAATGGTCACGACACGGAGTTGAAGAGGCCACTTGGGTAATGGAGGACAACATGAAGACTAGGTATCCGGAGTTGTTTTCATCTTAAGTTTCGGGACGAAACTTCTTTTTAGGGAGAGAGGATGTAATACCCGAGATTTCTGATGTGTATTTGAACCTTGTGATATTGTATTTGTTGCATTTTGATCTGAGTATTATTATCCGTATTTCATGATCCGGTGTTGTTGAGCGCATGATTGCATGAATGTGTTATAAGTGGTGATTTTGCACATGTAGCGCACGCTAACGACTTAGTGTAGTGTATGCTAAGTGGGGTTCGTAGCGCACGCTATGTATGAACCTTAGTGCACGCTATACGTAATCAGCATGATTAATACAGGGTGGTAGGTGAGATCAGCCGCGGATCTTGGTCTGATCATGTCGGGATGAACCTGGACGGCTTTTGGGAAAAGCCAAGTCAACGCGGTAGCGCACACTACTGATATGAAGATAGCGCATGCTAAATGCTGAGTACAGTGAAGTCAGTAAGCTTCGTATGATGGTTAGCGCACGCTATGTATAGGGACTAGCACGCGCTAATAACCCTTTTCTATATATAGGACAGCATACTTTTTCATTTTTCAGATCTTTTCACTTCCCAAATCCGAATTTTTGAGCGTAGAGAGTTACTTCCTCCATCCTTAACCTCTCATATTACCCCCCTAGCACGAGTTTGAAGATTGTAGATCATTGGGGATTGGTGTTCAAGCCCTCGGTGTTGGATTCCTTCAAGTTCCTTCGTGTTCTTCACTACTTTGAGGTAGAGGATTCTTCACCAATATTAGTAGTATTCTGAAGGACGTTTTGATCATGATTTGGGATTATCTAGTCAGTTAAATTCGTAAGTAGTCGAACATCATGAGTTAGAAGGATATTTTCGATGTTTCGGTACTTATTCATCGTATAATCCATT
Source organism: Orobanche coerulescens (assembly GCA_033398695.1). NCBI lineage: Eukaryota > Viridiplantae > Streptophyta > Magnoliopsida > Lamiales > Orobanchaceae > Orobanche > Orobanche coerulescens. The sequence goes on from CM065805.1 coordinate 128,319,138, forward strand.
GAACCTTTTACTATTTGAACTCCTAGCATATTCATGAAGCTTAAAACCGATTATGATCAGTTTATGGAGATTATCAAGTTCTCATGGTTTTACATAATGGAATAATTTGTTTTGGGACATAGAATGAATGGAACTTAGGATACTTTCTTGAAGATCAAGATGAATTATGGTGTTGTGATGATTATACGTATCCTTGTATCTCGTAGTCGTTTAATCCGTAAGGATCTTTCACAAACCGTATGAGCATGATATGCACAGAGATGGCATGTATTAACACTGAAGATTTCATGAGTTTTATCACCATTAGATCAAGTTTTCTGCCCAGTAGTAAACTGCCATGCATGGTTAGCGCACGCTAAGATATGTATATTAACGTGCGCTATCGGGAATGAGTTAACGTACGCTACGTTCGGTACGTAACGTACGTTATGTCATCAGTCGAATCAGTCGAATGATCAGAGAGAACTGTCAGTACATAGCTAGCGTACGTTAGACTTGGTCAGTTGCGTACATTAACAGGCAGACTTAGCGCATGTTATGTAGAGTACGTAGCATACGCTAAGTAGTTCAGGCAGATTACATTTTTAGAGCTTTTGGACGTAGACTGGATTGATAGGCATTCGTAGGACTTGAGATGAATTCTATATCATTTCTTTTGTTAAGGTTCGAGCTTGATATGTTGATCGAAGGAGGCGGCCTTCGAGTGTGTTGAGATCATTGGAGTATTTAGTTCTTGCCATCTTCGAGGCAAGTATCGTAATGTGTTAATATTAGTATTTTGAGCATGCATGTGGTTTATTCATGTTATTGAACATGGGAATTAATTCGTTGAATTGTCATGATATTCGTTATCTATTGTTTGTATGTTCATGTTGATGGACATAACGTTTTGGCATATATGTATGCATGAGTTGTGTTTGTGTATGTTGTACGATCTATGTTGAGGGCGCTGGATCGGATGTCCACCTCGTGTTGGTCTGACGGGATCATCTTGGAATCTAAGCTGAGGGTGCTGGATCATTGGATGGGTTTTTCCACCTCATGTTGGTCCGACGGGATCATCTTGGGATCTATGCTGAGGGCGCTGGATCATTGGAATACCCATGCCGTGTTAATGGAATCTTGTGGATTCGCATTGTCGGATTCCAGTAGCGAAAGTCCGTGTGGTGTATCTTGTTATGTATTGTTGATGCATATTCGATTTGTTTAATATGATACTTGTACTAGCATCATTTTGCTAACCCCTTCGGGGGTAGACATTTGTTTTGATGTTCAGGTAGCCGAGGAGCGGGAAAACAGCCACAGTACCGATGTGACGACGAAGGGGTTCAGTGATGTTTGTTGTTTCTTTTTATTGTCCTCTTGGTTCATTTTTAGTACTCGAGTATGCGTGTCTTATTAATATCATTTCAATATGGTTATATTAATTAACTCGTTGGATCAGTTGGAACCGGTTTTGTAAAATGAATTTCTGTGGTATTGTTGGATTTTATTCATATTTCTTTTAATTAGCCTTGTAAATCCTTTCTTAAAGGGTTTATGGCGCTGTAATTATTCCGAATATCTCGGGGTGTTACAATACGAAGCCGCCGAATTAATTGAAATGTCAAAATTAGTTTCAATAATTGATTTCCGCAACTTGCACAAACTTATGAAAGTTTCAGGAAAACATTTTCGAACACACACACACACATCAGACATAATTTATCAAATCACCGAACAAAATCAATTATCACTTAGCACGAATGAAAGGTCACAACACACGTTCACACAACACGGTTGTCATCACTAGAAAACGCACATAGAATACAGTTACGAGCGATCGACTGTCAAGGTTAGGCCTAATAGTTAAAAGAAATGTGGTTCTCTAGCCTTTGTCCCGGCTAACTAACGCGCGTTACAACAATTATTTAGCGTGCGCTATCCATGCCGCATTAGCACGCACTAGCCTTGTACTTAGCGTGCGCTAACAACTCTAATTCAGCAACGTGATTGCGAACATATACACGACTTTACTAGAATCGATGGTCACAAATAAACAACAACACGTTCGAATCTCAAAGCCATTGATTCGACACTTCACGAGCAACCATCAGAAGACAATTGTTATTCAAAAACCGAAATCTCACCTCTTATTAAAGAGAGCTATCTATTGGAATATTCATTCCACACATTATTTAATTTGTGTTTTGATGATTAAAGTTGCTAAACAACAAAATAACATCGAGGCGAAGCAAAACGACGAAGTAGACAAAGACGCAAAAAGTTGCAATCTGGACTGCATTAGCGCACGCTAAGGCATATATGTTAGCGCACGCTAACGAGGAGTAATCTGCATTCCAGCCAAGTTTCGAAGTAAGCTGTAGTAAAGTCAGCTGATGGGATAGCGCACGCTACACGTTACCATTAACGCACGCTATCTAAGTCTTGTTACCGTTGTGAATGAATTCAAACACAGAATAACGTATGCAATGAAGTCAGCATTAGCGCACGCTACAAAGTATGAATAGCGCACGCTAAGCAGTTTGAATCTAGTCAATCAGAACGTTGGAAAGATTCGGCGGAAAGTCAAGCATCAAACGGATACTTTGACAATCCATGCAACGGATATATTGGATTAGCGCACGCTACAATGTGTTATTAACGCACGCTAATACAAGATGATTACGTACGTAAGATAAAAGGCATAACGTACGCTAAAGAAGAAACGGTTATCGGATCGAGATCGGGAATGCTAGCGCACGCCATGTGCACGCTAAGATATTAGCGCACGCTACCAGAGGAAGGCTAGCGCACGCTATCAAGTCAAAACAGCCAGCAACGGCTAGTTTATGGGAAATGCCTATAAATACCATCCCTATGGTATTGTTTGAGTACAACAACTTCAAGAAAACGAGATATTCATCTGAGAATCATATACTTACATTGTTGTTGTAATATTGAGCTTATATTGTTAGTTTGAGTGTTTATACATTCAACATTATAGACGAGCGAGAAAAAGAAAAGATACGATTTGATTCGGTGTTATTAGGATCAAGGATCCGGCATTGTTAGAATCACAATCGCTATCTTAATGAGGTTTATCTAGTACCGATAGAAAGCTAGAGTGGTTGATTCCTTATCCAATAGAAAAGGAAAAATGGTTTTACTCGGACCGATAGAAGACGAGCTTGTAACGGTAATCCCTCGACCGATAGAAGGGAGGCGTAGAGGTTTTGATCTTAATCCTAAAGAAAAAGATACATCAAGAGAGGACGTAGGCTTTGTTAATAGCCGAACCTCTATAAATCCTCGTGTCCTTTATTTCTGCAATTTATTTACGCTTCCGCATAAAACATCGCAACTATCCGACTTGGTACCCAACAATTGGTATCATAGAGGTACTCCTATACGCGGCTTAACATCCGAGGAGAAAAGATCCAATGGCGTTCCAAATGGCTCCCATCGAAGGCCTTGCTCTCAATCGACCACCATTTTTTGATGGCGCGAACTTCATGACTTGGAAGAAAAAGATGTCGATATTTATTCGAGCTTACGACATCGAGCTTTGGAAGGTGATTTGTCTTTGTCCCAAAATCCCGACGAACTCAAACGGAACTCTCAAAACCTTTGAAGAGTATGACGATGCGGATTGGAAAAACGACCATTATAATTGCAAAGCAACGCAATTAATATACTGTGCTTTAAATCCGGAAGAACACAACCGGATATCATCGTGTGATAGTGCCAAAGAAATCTGGAAAATGCTTGAGGTAACACACGAAGGTACGTCTCAAGTCAAGGGACGGTACGGTTACGGCTATAATGGAATCTAAAGATTTAAATAAACTTGATTTTAGTGCTCTCGTTGGTTCACTTATCAACTACGAGATTGTTCTAAAATCTCGGAATGCCAAACCGAAACCGAAGGAGAGGTCGATAGCCTTCAAGGCTAAAATGTCGAAGAAGAAAGAAGAAACCCCGGTGGACGAAAGCGACGAAGAAATGACATATTATGCCAAAAATATTAATAAGTTCCAACACTTATTAAACCGGAGAAAGAATGACATTCAAGCGGGGGAATCGAAGAAACCCGACAACACTTGTCGATTATGTGGTAAACCAGGCCACTTCGCCAAAAACTGTCGAGTAAAGCAAAAGGAGGTTCTAATCGCAACATGGAGCGATGAGGATCCCGATGAAGATTTTCTTGACCAAAATAATATCGCGCTCATGGCCCGGAGTTCATTCGACGATAGCGACGTCGAAAGTCAAGTAAGTAACTCCTACGACGAACTCTTTGAAGCATTCGAATTATTACATACGGACTGTCAAAATGCTTTAAATGAAATTAAATCCCTCAAGTCTAAATATAAAACTTTGGAAATTGAAAATTCCAAAATACTTGAAAAAGGGAAATTTGTCGAGATCGATCATTCAAAATGCGTTGAAAATGAGAATATTTTAAAAAATGATCTTGCTAAAATTCAAACCGAGCTCAAGAATTTAACGAAGAAATTTTCTCTCGGAAATGAGAAATTTGAAAATATGCTCTCGGTTCAAAAATATACTTTAAATAAAGAGGGGTTAGGATTCAAACCACGTTTCAAAAATGAATCCGCAAATTTCAAAATACCCCGATGTGAAAAATGTTTGAAAATCGGGCATCACATTTCAAATTGCAAAAGCCCAAGACGGACGATAAAAATTAAAAATACTTGGGTTCCTAAAGGAACAGACATTTCAAATATCGTCTACGTTTCAAAAGAAAAACCAACTATCGGTTGGATCCCCAAAAATAAATTCTAACAAGTGATATTTTACAAAGGGGGAGAAGAAATATTTTTGAGGGAGAAATAATATTCTCAGGGGGAGTATTTTTTAAGGGGTATAACTATATTCCCTTATTAATGCATATTTATATTTCATTTGGTATACTTTATAATTTTTTTTACTTTTTGATGAAGACAAAACGGGGGAGAAAGATATGAATTGAGATAAAAAGGAGAAGGAGATGAATTGAGATAAAAATGAGAAAAATCGAAGAAGTCGAAAAGAAAAGAAAAGCATACAAATAGGGGGCGTTGAAAAATAAAAAACGAAGGAGTTGAAAAATAAAGGAGATGTCGAAAAGAAAAGAGAATTGGAGAAACTAACGAAACGATCAAAGCCGAAAACTTTGATTCGTATAAATATACATATATTATTTTTTTATAGATTTTATCCAATTCAAGAGTTGTTTTGTAATCATCAAAAAGGGGGAGATTGTTGGAATATTCATTCCACACATTATTTAATTTGTATTTTGATGATTAAAGTTGCTAAATAACAAAACAACATCGAGGCGAAGCAAAACGACGAAGTAGACAAAGACGCAAAAAGTTGCAATCTGGACTGCATTAGCGCACGCTAAGGCATATATGTTAGCGCACGCTAACGAGGAGTAATCTGCATTCCAGCCAAGTTTCGAAGTAAGCTGCAGTAAAGTCAGCTGATGGGATAGCGCACGCTACACGTTACCATTAACGCACGCTATCGAAGTCTTGTTACCGTTGTGAAGGAATTCAAACACAGAATAACGTATGCAATGAAGTCAGCATTAGCGCACGCTACAAAGTATGAATAGCGCACGCTAAGCAGTTTGAATCTAGTCAATCAGAACGTTGGAAAGATTCGGCGGAAAGTCAAGCATCAAACGGATACTTTGACAATCCATGCAATGGATATATTGGATTGGCGCACGCTACAATGTGTTATTAACGCACGCTAATACAAGATGATTACGTATGTAAGATAAAAGGCATAACATACGCTAAAGAAGAAACGAAGCTACTGGACTGAGACTGGGAACAGTCTAGCGCACGCTACAGGCACGCTAAGATATTAGCGCACGCTACCAGAGGAAGGCTAGCGCACGCTAGCAAGTCAAAGCGACCCGAACGGCTAGTTTATGGGAAATGCCTATAAATACCATCCCTATGGTATTGTTTGAGTACAACAACTTCAAGAAAACGAGATATTCATCTGAGAATCATATACTTACATTGTTGTTGTAATATTGAGCTTATATTGTTAGTTTGAGTGTTTATATATTCAACATTATACACGAGCGAGAAAAAGAAAAGATACGATTTGATTCGGTGTTATTAGGATCAAGGATCCGGCATTGTTAGAATCACAATCGCTATCTTAGTGAGGTTTATCTAGTACCGATAGAAAGCTAGAGTGGTTGATTCCTTATCCAATAGAAAAGGAAAAACGGTTTTACTCGGACCGATAGAAGACGAGCTTGTAACGGTAATCCCTCGACCGATAGAAGAGAGGCGTAGAGGTTTTGATCTTAATCCTAAAGGAAAAGATACATCGAGAGAGGACGTAGGCTTCGTTAATAGCCGAACCTCTATAAATCCTCGTGTCCTTAATTTCCGCAATTTATTTACGCTTCCGCATAAAACATCGCAACTATCCGACTTGGTACCCAACACTATCTCAATGTACACAAACCAAACGACTCAGCAATCATGTCACAGTTTTAATCTAAAACTGGCTATACTGCCCGAACAACAAGAACATCATCACGTATTTGTCGATTAGCAACCATAAAACCGATAAGTTGAAAGCGAGAGTCACGTCTTGTCTACATTTTATAGACTTCACTTGAGTTTAAAAATTGTGTTTTGAAAACATATAATACAAGATGAAAATAAAATATCAGTAGTTTGAATTCTCCAAAAATTTCGACCTTGAGGTCATCATACGAAAATCAAACTTTTTCCTCCCTTTGGAGGATGTTTTAAAACAAAATATACGTGTCTCCCCAAAAACATGTAAAGTTTTAAAATATCACATTGGTGAATTTTTCTTTGCGTAACCACACCAAGGCCATTACTCTTGTAAAAACGACTTATATCAGGATATGTGTATAAATACATATACGTTGGCACCACTTACATTATATCATCATACGAGGATCAAACAACATAGGCCACATAATCACAAATCACCTTTAAACTCCACGTCATAACACAAAATCATACAAGCTCGTATATCACAAGGCACAATATAGTAGGGAGACTTACATCCAGAGGTCGCACGAATATGATGGCTGCACCTCGATACTAATCACGACCGACATCACAGACGACGCGTCGCGACACGACTTAGACAAACACAATCTGACAGGACAATACCCGACAATACCCGACTGGACCCGACAGCCTAGGTTTCCGCAACCTAATCTCCGATACCATAAATGTAACACCCCCAGAATCAAACCGGGAATATTACACGCCACAGACCCACTCCGTGAGGATCCACCAGGCTAGACATCCAAATAACACAACTCATTACATACCGACATGATAAAATACCAAATCAAAATACTAACTTGGTCTTTCATCACAAACATACAAGTCAAAATGCACATTTTTATCTCGACTCATACCCATGCAAGGGTAAAATACACTCACAAACCAAAAGTACGACAGAAGGAAGACCACACACAAACTCCAACTGACTGCATCCAACACTGGCCTTCATGTGATTAGTATCATTCACCTTACATCATCCTTCGCATCGATCTTGTGATTTGCTCCCAAACCTGCATGTACCTGGATGCAAAAATAGACATCCACCCCCAGATACTCGGGGGTTAGCAAAACTCCACTGTTTTGCTAGTACAAGTATAAAGTGAAAATACGAGCCATACATAACATATTCCGAGAATACAATAAAAGACTTCCCGAGATATTTTGTTTAATCAAAAATAGTTCAAGCCTTGAAAGTAGAAACCAAAACAAGAAAGCAATTTGAAAACATTTCCAAATCTCGGGAGTTTTGAAAACATTTGTGATTGTAAAGTTCTTAATTCTTCAAAAGCCACTAAGGGTCACCGCCCCAAAGTTCATTTTCCAAAATGCAAATCCGTTAACAAAACATGGAGTTCACGACCCAACCATTCCATTCACAAACACAGGGTCCACGACCCAACCATTTCGATCACCAACACAGGGTCCACGACCCGTTCATTCACTTCAATTCACGTCCAAAAATACATTACACAAAACACATTATGTTTATGCCATTTTAGCCAAAAACCAAGACTCGATATATAATGTCTCTCGACTTCGAGCAATAAGCATTACGATACTCCGGACATATCACAATTAATCATCGTTACAAACATTCTGGCAATTCTCGCGACCCGGTCCGGCCCTCAAGCCACCAAGTCCCTGTGTGCCCCGTCGAGCAATCCCCAGGTGAGAATACCCACTCGAAGTAACCCTCGCGAACCGGTCCAACCGCTAAGCCACCAGGTCCCCGTGTGACCCCGTCGAGTCAATCCCCGAGTGAGAGTACCCGAGAAAAACTTACAACTCTCATCAATTCTCATTTCCAAAACCGCAATCCTCAAGAGTCAACCACAATATATATAGTCGAGGTATTTTGCTAAAATGGCCATATTATCCAACACATACTCACGACCCAAAATTAATACTGTCCACAAAGAAACACACTTATCTCAACAACACCGAACGACACAACCAATATCACACAACTCATATATCCACCGATAACCACATGAATCCACACACAATTTATAACAATAGGATTTAACTGCAAATTACCGACGACATATTCACACCTAATTACATCATCCGAAGGTAGGGAGTTCTTATACCGATTCTTTAGAAAAATGGTTGTAAACAATTCGTTTAGCACGTATCGTCAATTTCCAACCATCATATTCACAAAACACGTAATGTATGGGCAAGATACTTTCCTCAATAGTTGATGCCGGACACTCCGACGAATGTGGCTTAACCGAAAAACCTGGAATGCCCACAACACTCCGGGGGAAACGACGGTAACACCACCGATCGGAAAACGGCGAACGGAAGGGTTCTGGCTCGAGTTCTTCGCAAGGAACCTGACCCCAACATTATACCATGAATAAATTGACGATCGAATGAGGAAGAATAATCGTAGAATGCACGAATCCCCTTTGTGATATTTTATCGAATACTTTCAAGGTGTCGATTAGAAACTCAATAAAACGACGAATCCTCGGCAATCCAACCATGTAAAAACAAGGGATTCGATATAAAACAACTTAATAATCATCAATCCATCACTATACTAAGTTATAACGAATCAAACGGATGAAATCAACAAAATCCCCAATTTTTCCCAAAACTAGGATTTTAGGAAAACTAACCTTGATTCGCTGGATTGAAGGATGTTATGGAGTGATTAATCGATGATATGATCTCCCAAAATTCGTGGATTAGTTGTATAACAACATGCCTTCGAGTTCCCAAAGGATCCAACCGCGAAGAGAAAGGGAGAAAATGAAAAATGAGTGCAAACAGGACTGCTCGGGCATATTTATACTGGTGCAGCCTAGCGTGCGCTAGACTGCCGAGCTAGCGTGCGCTAGCGGGTGGTCATGGTCGAGAATGTTCGGCCGGGGCCCGCCATCATGCGCTGAACACGTGCGCTGTCAGCCCGGGCCACAATCCAGAGACTTCCTTGCTCGGCCAGGTAGCGTGCGCAGCCTTCCGGCCGTAGCGTGCGCTACCTGCCGGTCGTGGCATGCGCAGTGTCCGACAGTAGCGTGCGCTACCTACCGATCCTCTCGAGTCCAGAACCTTTCTTTCCCTACTGCCTCGGCCGACTAGCGCGCGCAACCAACAGGCCGTAGCGTGCGCTGCCTCCCGGCCATAGCGTGCCCTACCTTCCGGCCATAGCGTGCGCTATGCCAGTTCCTGCCGCACCCGCCCGGCCAGTGCCTGCACCCATCCGGCCAGTGCCTCCACTCATCCGGCCAGTGCCCGCAACCGTCCGGCCAGTGCCCGACCACCATGGTTCGACGACTGGATTTTCCAAAATCGCACAGAACAAACACGACAAAACACTCGGGGACAACATCATCGATCCGAATTGAAAACAACGGATAACCAATCATCACCTACAGTCTTAAACGCCAAAATCAGTTGTCGAGAAAATAATACCTGGACTCGACAACCAGGAAATATCCGAAAAAAATCCAAAATAACCGGAACAAAAATCGTGGGTATTACAATTCCAGCCAAGTACGATACCATTTGGATTGCCATTCTAATCAGACGAAATATGCGCCAAAAATCACAGTTCTCAAACAAAACAATTCAAAGTTAACCTCGGACATCCCTATAGTTCGCGATACGAAACTCATGGCAACGTATCCTTGGAGGCCCCTTCGGACCAATCCCTAGGTGAACATACACATATCATCCACAACTCCACGAGAAGCCATAATTTGAATACTAGAATATGCATACAAATGCTAGGTACTTTGCTAGAATGGCCACTATAGTCGACGTACACTCACAACTAATGTCACACGAGCACAAGCAAATACCAATACCAACCAACACCAAGCGTCACAACCTCCTCGCGAAGGAATAACAACTAATATCACACACATTACATTCTTACCGAACAAGTACACATAACATTACGTAATCCCCGGCAAAGGATTACGGTCTATTAAACTCACTCAAAGTGATCATAACATCTTTCAACATATAAAACCAACACATATATTCCGAGATCACATATAATCACGAAGTACACGAATTATCGTTGAAAGACAACATTTATCGAGAACATACCGATCCCTTTTTATGTTCATTAAACATTGGATTTCGCATAAAATCATTTATCAATAATTATGCCTACGAAACATGAAAACTATTGGCAAGATACTTGCCTCGATACCACGAGCAACGGGAAACAACGAACGGATACAGTCGGTGAGACCTTGAACCTCCAAAAATGACCAAGACTTTGACAACTTCACGAACGCTATGAAAATAACATCACCACGCATAAATAACGCTAAACGGAATTCAAATCTGTAATATCCGCAATTTCGAATTTCGGTAATTTTATTTTTTTTTCGGCGGAAGTCCATTTTGACGACTCACTCATGACCGTTTCGTCATTTCAGGAATGATTAATTCTGCACTTTTTGTCATCCGAGTTTGTTTCGGTGTCGTTTTGTTGAGTTCCCTGTCCTTAATCGACTTTTTCACGTGGGAGTTCGACTTTGTAAAGTCACCATTAATTCTTGGAAACTCCAAAAATTCTGAATCATTGCAATATTATAGCATCAAGTTAGCTTTCCAATGGTTCAAACGGTAAGTCAATCGGAGTCCAGACGAAGGAGTTATGAATGAAATAGCTAAGACTACACGATGTGCCTTTTTCGTGTTGGAGTGAATTGTACCGTGTGCCGCGGCACACTTCAGCTGTGCCGCGGCGCTAAGCTGATTTCTGGGCGTTTTTTTTGACCCTGGGCCGTGGCACACTTGTCCTGTGCCGCGGCACACGGGCTTTTTCTGCATTTTTTAGCAGATTTTCGAGGAGAAACATTCATTTTCTCCTCTCCTCTTCCTCCTACCATTCTAGGCGATTCTAAGAGCGATTTTGGGCGATTTGAGTGCTCCCAAACTTGTAGAGATCATCCACATCAAGTCTTGTTGTATATTTTCGACCTCTACTTGAATCATTCATCCAAATCAAGGTATTTTGGCTTGAACCCTTGTTTTTGTAGATTTGGGGATTTTCCTTTTTGATTTGGATTCCAATCCGTTTTTAATCAATTAATTGTTGTATAAACGTTGTTTTGAACTCGTTCTATGGATTGGATACTCGTATCTTTGGTTCGTTCGACCCGAGGGGTGATTTCTTTGTTCTTAAAGGGTCTTGAACATTTAATGTTCGATTAAATGTTCGAATGAGTTCCCTTTGATAGTTTGTTGGGATTTCTGTTGTTTTTGGCCTTGATTCTCGTCATAATCATGTTTTATTATTCCTTACGGAGGATTACAGGTGCTCGATGATTCCGATGTTGAATTCCGTTGGTGATTGGTAATTCATGTGGTGTTTTCCTGTAGTAATTTCGGTGCTATCGCGTTCTAGATAGTGTTCGGGAATTTGAGGGCTACCCGGCCGTATCCGTTCATTTTTCCATTGCTCGTGATATCGAGGCAAGTACCTTGTCCATACTATTATTGTTTTGTGAATATGATAATTGGTGATCGTCTTTATGTGGTTGTTTGATTGTTTGAAATGAGTTTTCAAAAGATTCGGTTTAGCCTTGTTAAAGGCTTGTTTTCAAAACGCGTGTGTTTTGTGAATGGTGTGGTTTGAGAATGACTATGTGAACTCTATGGATATGTTCGGTGTTGTTGTTGCACTTGGTATCGCGTGTGGGCGTATATTATTTCATTTCCGTGCGTTGTGGTTGGACGTGGTGTTTTGCTAAGTGTTTGATGTCTCTTGGCGAATTGTTTGAATATCCTTGATGTGATATGTTATTTGTGTGAATGTGTGGATATGGTTGAAGGTCTACAGTGACACATGGCACGTGATCATGTGGTCAGGATGCAACAAGTGATTGATCCAACCGTGAGAGCCTGAGATAATCTACGGTGGCACATGGCATGCGATGATGTGGCCAGGATGCAACAAGCGATTGATCCAACCGTGAGATGTGTGTGATTTTTTTTGCTAGCCAGCTCGGGAGGGTCCTTCGAGGCCTCGAGTGGGATTTGTGAATTCGTCCCGGTCCTAGGCGATGCGCGTGTGCGATTATGTTTTGTTGATTTTATGTCCGTCGAGGACACGTGATGTTGGGCTCTGGCCCTGTGAATTATTGTCAGTTTTCTATTTGTGAACACAAAACCTTTGGGTTGTGACCCTGTTGATTTTTGGAAAGATAAGGATTTGAAAATCCTAAGTTGTTTTCTATCAAAACTCTCGATGGCTTTTAAACGGTTTTATAAATTGTTTTCCCTTGATTTGTAAGCTTTCGATTTTAGAATATTTTACCAAACTCTTGCCTCGGGAAGTGCTTTTCGTTACGTTTGGATTTTTTGAGGATTCCTTGTTATTGTTATTCGTGGAATGTGAATTGTATGGCTCGTATTTTTGCACTTGTATTTGCACTAGCGAAACAGTGGAGTTTTGCTAACCCCCGAGTATTCGGGGGGTGGATGTCTATTTTTGCATTCAGGTTTTGGAGCATAACACAGGGTCGGCACGAAGGATGATGAAAGATGAACGATACTAATCACACGAGGATCCGTTGATGTCGTATTGGTCTAGTTGTATTTTCTTTTCCGCTGCAGTATCTTATCCCCGTTGTACGGGAGTTTATTGTATTTTGACCCCTGCGTGGGTATGTGTTTGTAATTGAGTTGTATATTTTTATTGAAGGACCAAATCGGTCTACTGAGTCATCTTAGCCTTGAAGGCATTGTCGAGATGTCAAATGTGGTTACCAGCCTGGTAGATCCTCGAGGAGAGGGTCTACGGCGTGAGTGGATTGGGGGTGTTACAAAATCAACCGGAAAAAACGACAAGAATCCAAGGGTTCTTCAAGGAAATTGGAAATCAAGTTCTGGGTGGTAAAATTCAATAAACGAGTTAAAAAATACTAAGATTACGGCTAAGACAACAAGAATACCATAACCACTTCATCAAAATCGGAAAATCAATGAATCACGAACAAAACCCCCAAAAATTATACAAGTAGGGTTCTAAGTAAGGAAATACCTTGATTCGACGAAGAACGCGGATTAAATGATGATTTAATCAAAAAGGATCTTCCAAAAAGCCTTGGAAATGAGAGTAATCGGCCAAGAACTCCTCCTACCGGTCGCTCCCGTCCGCAGCCGCCAACAGGGGTGAAAAACGAGTGAAAAACGAAGTGGAATGAATTCTGGCCGAGTCAGGCCTATATATGGCCGGACACGTTACGGCCGTAACCGGCAGGGCCTTACGGCCGTAACCCAGTCAACGCGCATAACGTGCGCAATGGTCGACAGGTTGCGTGCGCAACAATCGCACGTTACGGCCGTAATCGGCATAGCCTTACAGCCGTAACCGAGCTCCCAGTGGCCACTGCCTACATTCTGCATAGACATTACGGACGTAACCGGCCAGCGCTAGCGGCCATAACAAGCATTATGGCCGTAACCCGGTGGACCTTACGGCCGTAACCGAGTCCTCCCAGGCCAGTCTGTTCGGCAGCCTTACGACCATAATCGGCCAGGCCTTACGGCCGTAGTCGGCCCAGCCTGCCCTCCGACTGCCCTGTTCGGTACTCGACGACGTCTCGATCATGCAAACGCACCGGCTAAGAACCAAAACAATAACGAACAGTCTACGAAGCTCAACGTACCACAATACAAGCATGCGATTCTCAAAGACGCGGATGACAACGGTCCGTTTGACTGAATAAAGTCAATGAAATCGGAATAAAGATCTCGGGTATTACATCCTCAACTTGTTTAACGATTTCTTTTGCACTTATAAATAAATAATTTTTTAATTTTGGATTTTTTTATTTTTCTCTCTTTTATTTTTCTTTTTCTTTTTCCTTTTCTTTTTGGTTTTCTTTTCTGTTTGAAGGCAGATCTGGTCTTCCCGAATTTGTAATGGTGTCATAGGAGCTAGAGTGATATTTCTCCCATCCTTTTCAATCGAGTATTGGTTTGTCATGCCATCATGAGTTACTCGTCGGTCGAAGTGCCATGGTCTTCCCCAAAGCATATGACAAGCATCCATTGGAACAACGTCACAAAAAATTTCATCTTTGTATCTTTTTAGAGTGATCGCAATGTTTGCTTGCTTGGTGACTCAAATTTCTACATGGTCACTCAATCAATGCAAGCGATAAGGCTTTGGGTACCTTTGAGTAGGTAACCTCAACTCTTCCACTAACGTGGCACTAACCACATTTGTACAACTCCCGTTGTCGATAATCACACTATAATTTTATTTCTAAAGTGACAACGAGTATGAAATATGGTCTCCTTTTGTACTTCTTCCTTCTTCGCCTCAACATTATGTAATACCCGTACTTTTCATGAATTTCTGGCTGTGATTTTATTTCACTTTTGTCGCTCTTGTAAGCGCTTATTGAGATGTTGTTGATTTTAGAGTTCCGTATCTTTCAGAACATGTTCGTATGATTAAACTAAATGTAATAAGATTACAACGATACTCAAATTATAGAATAATACAACAGTAGATAAAAAATTACTGTCGGATATTACACGTGCTAGCTTCGCCAGTAGCGCATTCTAATTACCCGGGCTTGGCAGTGGCGGTATGTGGGTTCTGTTCTCTGGACGAACAGTTAGTGCATGCTAGGCGTGAGCTAACTGTTGGGTTTTTATTGAACTATTAAGATTTATGATCTCATCATATATCGAAATAGTGCATCAGAAGTATAAATATAATATATAAAACCCTCCGAGGATCCAACTATATTAACAAAGTACGAATAACAAGATTGTTACCTCTTGTAGTGTGTTTTCGACCGAGCCTATGAGAGACATTGCAAGAAGCGAGCGTACTCTATGGTATCCACACAACAAACAAGTCTCGATCATCTAACGGATTGCTAGCTCCGATTCAATAAAGATTTCACATAAATAAATTTTAATATAGGTATGTTCTTGGTTATGGTAAGAACAAGAACACCAAGAATTTTATTCAAATGTTCTTGAACTTTGATCTAAAATAATAACTATGAATCTTATTCATTATATTATTAAAGATCAAACTCACAAGTTAAGATGAAGATAAGATGAGTATTCTAAATACTTTTCTTGATCATAGAATCAACCTTCAAAGATATGAAGATACATTCTTGATCCTTTTTTATTATTCAACTCTTGAATATTATCTTCAAGACTTTTAGTGAGAGAAATATCAAAATCAGATTTTTGATTCTCTCTACACAATTATGTCTTCTATTATGTTTTCTCAAGTGTGAGGGCTATCACAAGACAGTATTATATAGCCCTCTACATGGCTAAGGGTTCACCAACCCCTTTACCAACCATAATCAACCGGAACAAAATAGCTGCTCTGCTCGTTTAAGTGTGTGACCCTGCAGGTTCTATTTAATATGGCAATGAGTATAAAAATAATTTTACGACTCATAAATCATAAGCGGCCTCTAGCTACATATTATGACAACCCGCATTAAAAGAATTAATTCGATGGCACAAAATCCCGTTACTGTATAATATTTAATCCTCTCGTCGCGCGATATCCTAATTAAGCATAAGGCATGGATAAGTCGACCTTATATAGCTTAATTAATATTCCTGACTACACCATATATGGCCTTCAGCAATACTTTTTTTCGGTGTTGTCAATGTTGCCTTAAATGGTTAAATTTTGAAAAAATTAGATGTGAGGCAACATTATAATTTGATGTTGCCTTTGATATGGAACAATGTTGCCTTACATAAAAGCGGAGTAACAATGGCAACATTATTCCCGTGTTGCCTTAGATAAATAGTATTTGGCTAAAATATATGCGGGAAAATTATCCCGTTCCCTTCCTTAGCTAAAAAAAGTCCGCTTCTACCTAAAAATTTTCCCGCTCTCACAAATATCACTCTCACAAATAATAAGAAATATATTCACAAATATTACTCTCACACAAAATCGCATCATGCGTGGTTGCTCTTCTTCTTCCCGCTTTTATCATTTCTCTTATCTGGCAAGGTTTCGTTCGGTGGGTTTCCTCATGCCTGCTTCATCTATCTATTTTCCACCGAGATGTCATCCTCATCTATTCATTTTTCCACATTAGTCGTTACGCATCTTCTCACCCATAAACCCTCGTCTCATGGAGGATGACTGCAGCAACGGAAACACCACTCTCGACATCGACAAAGCCGACCGATCTATTTGACTTATGAAGTGCCCGCCGGTTGTCTCCAAGGCGTGGCAGCCGTCCGCCGCCGCCCTCGCCGACTCGCCGCCCGTCGCTAAAGATGCACCAGAGATGGAATGATGTTAAGAAATATGCTGTGATTCCAATTAGTAATCTGTCTATGGGGATTTGCCGCTACCGAGCCATACTGTTCAAGGTGAATACATATTCTATTTTATGATTGCACTTAGTATTCATGGAGTAGTTACATTTTTTGTTGACGTCTGCATACATACTTCCATGTGCCTGCAGCTGATCTATCTAAGTGGTTTGGTACGGTTTTCCTGACATTGTCAAAAATGCCAAGTTAGCACCTATTTTTGTAGTTGGCTTTATGTTGTTCAGATTTAGCCGATTCTTAATTGTTTCCCTATACATTAAGGAAGCCTGTTAGTGCAGTCTACCGTGTATTAGGTTTAAAATAGTTGATAGATGGACATTCCTACAAACACACTTGGTTTACTTTTGCAGTGACCTTGAAATGTAGTGAGGTATCCCAGGTATCATGAAATTGAAGTGTTCTCAAATGTATTTGCTTTAGGTTTGGCTCTCTACTTGAAAGGACAAACCGAGAAAATTCGATTTGACCTGACATTAATATTATCTTGCATTTCTCTTACTTGCTTTCATTTTATTTGGTGAGCTCCAACAACTCTCCCCTCCATCTTCCTCCCTCTTTCTCTCTTGTTGAATTTCCATAGTTCTCCCATCTTGATATCTAACGAGCATCCAATTCAATTTATAATTTCAATTCAGCTCGACTCGATTCGAGGTTTTTTATGTAGTCTCAACACGTTTCATCAAAACCCACAATACGATGGAGTCTCTCGCCAAAATCTCTCTCGCCATTCCCTCTCGCCATTCTTCACTCACAAAAAAATATTACATGGAGTTGTCGTTGGTGCGTATTTCCCCTATATATATCTGTGTATTTGTATGTTTTAAATATGTATATTGGCATATAGTTCTGGACATACATGTATATGGTTAACCCCTTTTATGTTCTGTCTATTGTAAATTTTATTGTAAATTGAATGAGTTGTTGGATTATGTATATGTAAGGCGATGTAATTCCAGTACTTAGTGATATTATTTTCCCTCATAGGCGTAGTCTTGCTTCACGATAATGATGTCAATGTACTTTATCTTGAGGAGATTTTCCCTTTTT
This sequence comes from Orobanche coerulescens, assembly GCA_033398695.1. Classification (NCBI taxonomy): domain Eukaryota; kingdom Viridiplantae; phylum Streptophyta; class Magnoliopsida; order Lamiales; family Orobanchaceae; genus Orobanche; species Orobanche coerulescens. Next base: position 128,337,074 of record CM065805.1, read on the forward strand.
GTTTTCTCCTTACCAATGACTATATCTTGTTATTGTGCTTTTGGATCCTATTTTTTGTTTCAAATGCTTCAGGTTTCATGATACTGGTGTATTTATTTGAGAGTTATCTTGATTTGAGACAGCATGCTGATCTTATGTTGACAACTCTTCCCAACCCATTGGTTGGAGTAATCAGTCAAGAAAAATTTGAAAATCCCGTGCTTATAGTCTTGACAAAAGGTCTGTGCATTTATTTTTCAAGTGAGAACATATTATACAACTCTATTTCTAGTGTTTTCCTTAACCAGTTGTTTCGTGGTTATTCTCTTGTTTATGTCAACTACTTCCATTTGTTACATGAATTTGTAGCCGTTCTTATGAATTCCATAATTTTATACTTTGGGATATTTGTAACACCCCCAAAACCATCCGGGATATTACAGCGACGTGGGTCCCGTGCCGGAACCCACCAGGCTAATAACCATTTACAAAACCATTTCAAAAACGTTTAAAAACGCCAAAAGGCCGATGACGGTAATATTTTTCAAATAATCAAATATTTTCAAAAACATAATTCTGAAATACCGTCATGGAATACCATTTGAAAATACAAGGCGAGGTGCCAAATCTCAACAGTTTAAAATGTACGTTAAGCCACCACTTAAACGTACTGATAAAATAGTTTAGGAAAAGGTTTAACGAAATAACCCAAGTTCGCAAAGTTCCAAAAAGCCCTTTTAAAATACACACACGCAGCGGATAAAGATACCGAAAAGCCATTTTGAAATATACACACGCGGCGGATAAATGCAGTTCAAAATACACATTTGCAGCGGAAATGAATAACCAGAAAAGCAATACTCGATACTCCAAACATGCCACCGCCAGTATCACATAGGGAAGCTCATCCCTTCACGACCGCTACTAGCTCGATCTCCGAGTACCTAAAAATAAAGCCCATGACGGGGTCAGCCACAATACTCAATAATGATACCGGTCACATCATCATAAATAATTACATATCAATGTAATAATACTGTAAGAATACTACCAACGTAATCTTACTGTTATAACCTTACCAATTCATAGCAATCCATACTAAATCAATTCTTGACATATTCCACATTTCGTATTCTTAAATGACGAAATGAATTCAACAACAATCATCTGTACTGTATTCCAAAAATACCGATAATCCTCAAAACATCATCATAACTCATAAGTGTAGAAATAATCCAATCTGTGCCAACTCCTGTCCGTCGGATTACACAATCAAATCTCAACCTCGATAAACCAATAATACACAACATTTCTGTAGATCAACTACCAAATGATAATGATAACAAATCCTGAAACATCGACGTACAGTCCGAATGCTTATACGATCAATAACCAGATCAACCGATAAATCAACTGAGAATATCATCGACATGATAACTCCAATACGACCAATAAAGGATCACGATAGTTGAGAATACCATCAACAAGGTAAATCTCGAACGCAATCAATGAAAGATCAACAATAACCGAGAATACCATCAACATGGTAAACTCCAAATGATCAACAAAGGACCAACAATAACTGAGAATACCATCAACAAGGTAAACTCCAAATGATCAACAATAATGGATCTCAAGAAAATAACCTCGACTGTCGAAACATACCCCTCGGGCGTATGAACAACCAGTCGCAAACCGTCGAACATACCCAACCATGAATGGAGGATGAACGACCAAACAATATGGCTCAAAGATGGAAATCATAGTACGCCCGATCCGGAAATGTGTCCGTGCACAAGCCACCCCGGGTATTGATCACATACACGTGTGGTCTTGTACCTAATTAGCCTCACGAACTACGTCTCGTGTGCACGGTTCAATATGGAAATATCAACACATAACCATCATGTGCCCGGCTAAAAATCCTACACAATAACCAATCGGCACGCAGATATGACTCTAGATATGTCACGATGCAACATGACAACGAAACTCAAAGAAACACATATCCAATAAGGATCAAAAGACTCACCGAAGTGAACAACAACAGACTGACAATGAGAAGTCGACACGACTAATCAATATCCAAAACATCAATCCTGGGATCATCATCCCTAAATGAATGACCAACATGATCTACGATCTTAATACAACAGTCTTGGGATCAACATCCCTCAGCGAATAACCGATACGAAACTCATTACACGAAACCTCAACATATACAACAACTCAACATACTAATTATCCACATGACTGAACAAATACTTAGATTACCTCAAAGCCTAGGACCATGTCCATCGACATCCCCCAATGAGACGATCAACACAACCATTAATATCAACAATAGTCCTGGGATCAACATCCCTCAACGAACAACCAGTATGAATCTCAATATACGAAGCCTCAACATACAACATATACAACAACTCAACATAATAATTATCTCATAACTGAGCAAATCATAAATTACCTCATAGCCGAAGACAACATCCTTTTCACGGACAACATCCCTGAACGAATACACAATTATACAAATAATCTCAAATAAGGTACCATCCATTCAATACCAATAAACCTTTATCCCGATACTTATGTCATCACGATAACTATCCTCGATATCCGATATTCTATATCCTTGACCAAAGATAACTCACGTCTTCCCTGAACACAATTAAATCATATACCTTATGATTTATTACAACCAGAGTACGATATACGAACCATTATCCCGACAACTTACATTTCTAACAACATTGCTATACGAATTATAAATGAAATGAAAACGAAACCATTCATCAAATATTATAAACTGAACAAGTATATACTTGCCTCGATACCGATACCACGAAGCCGTTACCAAAATCCATTGCCTTAGTCTACGAGCTCCTCAGCCCCGACCAAAACCAATCTACGAACTCTTTAGCCTCAATCGCAACTCAACGGTCATAATCCACGATCAAAACATATCAACCTATTGCAATAACCGATTAACACACATTCGATAAAAATCAATAACCGACATACTCAACCAACAAACTCAACGGTTCAACAAAACCTCGATCATATACATAATACCAAATAATCCAACTCAACAAATACGAACCCATATCCACGATACAAGTCGCAACTCGATGGTCACAAATAACAATCAATAACCGATCAACAAACACAACGGTTCTACAATATCCCGATTAAACACATATCCAAACAACCCGAACCAATCAAACACGAATTCAAAACCACAATACGATTCCACAATCCGAAGATCATATCAATAATCAATTTAACCAAGTCTAAGCATTACCGATTCCATATTCAATCTTAAATACGGATACAAGTTTCCTCCTTGTAAATTCATAATATAAACCAATTACCGGTTATCATCATCAATCCGGACAATCCGATCAATTCAACATTATAGATAACAATATTCCAAAGGTTTCAAATAATTCCATTATCCGAATTGAACACTTGTTAAATACCTATGAATTCTCAAACTCAAAAGTGAGTCATAATCTTATCAAATCCGGAATCATATTCGTATTCCTATACGAATATTGTACCAAAATACATAACTTAATTACAGATATGAATATTCCATATTCATACTCAAAACACCAACACATTCCTCAAATCAATGATCAATTCATCTCGACATTAAGGATTTCATAACATATTCGATTCCGACTTTAATTCTAAATTAGAATCAACAAGACTCCTTGTTATACTAGTAAATTCGTAAGAAACAATTTACCAATTATTACCGTGAATAATCACATTCCAATTATCAGAAATCCTTCCAAAATCATGATATGTATAACTCAAGGGTTCTTCAAGAACACGAATTATCCGAATTCACGTTCATAATCCATAAAACAACATAATCCGATGTTTTCTAACATCTAAACAATCCTTAATCATAATTAAAGTTGTATATCATCATGTTCTTCAACATACGATCTTCTTAGCATCAAAAATCGAAGTAATACTGCCAAGAACATCAAGAATATTATGATTCCATAATCATAACAACATAATCAAGACATAATCCAACATATCATCATCTTCCTTCAACATACACCTCATATAACATCAAGAATCGAAACAACAACATCTTAATGATCTTCATACAAATCATTTATCAATAACAACATCAAAAATCTGAAATGAAAAGGAGGATTATCCAACATACCTCTTAGAAGATGGATTACACAACAAATCACTTCAAGAATCATCAATAACTCCATATCCAAGCTCCAAATCCAAGCCCTCAAGCTCAAAATCGGATTAGGAGAGCCAAAATATCCCTCTCTCAATGTTTGGAGATAAAAAATGAAGAGAAATGCTGAAGTGAAATGAAAGAAGGCCATTCCTTATATAAACTCCCCGCTCGTTACGTACGTAATATTCCCAAGTTAACGTACATAACACCTCTTACGTACGCTATCTTGTCCTGGTTAGCGTACGTAATGCCATCCCAGACCCTACTGCCTCACAATGTGAACTTCCTTACGTACGTAACCCATGCCATATAACGTACGTAATATACCAGTTGACTTGCTACAGTACAATGGTCATGTTACGTATGTAACACGTCCTGTATAACGTACGTAACACGTACGTTGACTCACCTGTCAACATCCTCCGCCGAAAGTTGCCGACACCGGGTCCCACCTGCCGACCATGACTTGGTCTTGTCCGATGCCCTCGTTACGTACGTAATACCTTAGCCTTAACGTACGTAACCGTGCCAATCTTACGTACGTTAGCTCACCTTGTTAACGTACGTAACAATTCCATACTTAGCCAATTTCAGCGATTCCTGTCCAATGTCACGGCATACCAAAACACGAGCATACGGCAAAAATCAATACATATACTCAATCCAAAAATATTCTCATACGATATACCTGATATCCAAATCAGTTCAACCTGATACAACAAATCCTCAATATAACTGTCAATCAAAACGTCAATTACACAAGTATAACTATCTCGGTCCTCAATTTATTTTATCCATACTGTATAGATACCAAACTATACAGTATACCTCAGATAAAATAACGCGAAAAATTTATACTGAAAATCCGGGTATTACATACTACCCCCCTTAAAATAAGTTTCGTCCTCGAAACTTGCGACCTGTCACCAACAATAGATAAATCCAAAACTTTCCAACTCATCACAAAACAATCAAGTGTCGCCACAAGCGAAATAACCAAACCAATATACTTATTGGTGCGTGAAGCCGATGATCTCCCGTGATACTAGCACACGACTCCCACACGAAGTCTCAACACAACCAACACACACCAATATCACAAATAGCAATTTGAAAAGAATCTCAAAAATTTTGGAAACCCCAAAAATCGATTCGACTCAAAAGTCAGAAATACTCATTTTCAAAAAGCGCACTACTACCGTACCGGTAGAGCCACATAACACACACGCCTGGGTTTCACAAAACCCAAGCTCCGATACCATATTTGTAACACCCCCAAAACCAACCAGGAATATTACACGCCGTGGGCCCCGCACCGGAACCCACCAGGCTAAAAACCATTTACAATCCCGCGCCGGAACCCACCAGGCTAATAACCATTTACAAAACCATTTCAAAAACGTTTAAAAACGCCAAAAGGCCGATGACGGTAATATTTTGCAAATACACAAATATTTTCAAAAACATAATTCTGAAATACCGTCATGGAATACCATTTGAAAATACAAGGCGAGGTGCCAAATCTCAACAGTTTAAAATGTACGTTAAGCCACCACTTAAACGTACCGATAAAATAGTTTAGGAAAAGGTTTAACGAAATAACCCAAGTTCGCAAAGTTCCAAAAAGCCCTTTTAAAATACACACACGCAACGGATAAAGATACCGAAAAGCCATTTTGAAATATACACACGCAGCGGATAAATGCAGTTCAAAATACACATTTGCAGCGGAAATGAATAACCAGAAAAGAAATACTCGATACTCCAAACATGCCACCGCCAGTATCACATAAGGAAGCTCATCCCTTCACGACCGCTACTAGCTCGATCTCTGAGTACCTAAAAATAAAGCCCACGACGGGGTCAGCAACAATACTCAATAATGATACCGATCACATCATCATAAATAATTACATACCAATGTAATAATATTGTAAGAATACTACCAACGTAATCTTACGTTATAACCTTACCAATTCATAGCAATCCATACTAAATCAATCCTTGACATATTTCACATTTCGTATTCTCAAATGACGAAATGAATTCAACAACAATCATCTGTACTGTATTTCAAAAATACCGATAATCCTCAAAACATCATCATAACTCATAAGTGTGGAAATAATCCAATATGTGCCAACTCCTGTCCGTCGGATTACACAATCAAATCTCAACCTGGATAAACCAATAATACACAACATTTCTATAGATCAACTACCAAATGATAATGATAACAATTCCTGAAACATCGACGTACAATCCGAATGCTTATACGATCAATAACCAGATCAACCGATAAATCAACTGAGAATATCATCGACATGATAACTCCAATACGACCAATAAAGGATCACGATAATTGAGAATACCATCAATAAGGTAAATCACGAACGCAATCAATGAAAGATCAACAATAACCGAGAATACCATCAACAAGGTAAACTCCAAATGATCAACCAAGGACCAACAATAACCGAGAATACCATCAACAAGGTAAACTCCAAATGATCAACAATAATGGATCTCAAGAAAATAACCTCGAGTGTCGAAACATACCCCTCGGGCGTATGAACAACCAGTCGCAAACTGTCGAACATACCCAACCATGAATGGAGGATGAACGACCAAACAATATGGCTCAAAGATGGAAATCATAGTACGCCCGATCCGGAAATGTGTCCGTGCACAAGCCACCCCGGGTATTGATCACATACACGTGTGGTCTTGTACCTAATTAGCCTCACGAACTACGTCTCATGTGCACGGTTCAATGTGGAAATATCAACACATAACCATCATGTGCCCGGCTAAAAATCCTACACAATAACCAATCGGGACGCAGATATAACTCCAGATATGGCACGATGCAACATGACAACGAAACTCAAAGAAACACATATCCAATAAGGATCAAAAGACTCACCGAAGTGAACAACAACAGACTGACAATGAGAAGTCGACACGACTAATCAATATCCAAAACATCAATCCTGGGATCATCATCCCTAAATGAATGACCAACATGATCTACGATCTTAATACAACAGTCTTGGGATCAACATCCCTCAACCAATAACCGATACGAAACTCATTACACGAAACCTCAACATATACAACAAATCAACAAACTAATTATCCACATGACTGAACAAATACTTAGATTACCTCAAAGCCTAGGACCATGTCCATCGACATCCCCCAATGAGACGATCAACACAACCATTAATATCAACAATAGTCCTGGGATCAACATCCCTCAACGAACAACCAGTATGAATCTCAATATACGAAGCCTCAACATACAACATATACAACAACTCAACATAATAATTATCTCATAACTGAGCAAATCATAAATTACCTCAAAGCCGAAGACAACATCCTTTTCACGGACAACATCCCTGAACGAATACACAATTATACAAATAATCTCAAATAAGGTACCATCCATTCAATACCAATAAACCTTTATCCCGATACTTATGTCATCACGATAACTATCCTCGATATCCGATATTCTATATCCTTGACCAAAGATAACTCACGTCTTCCCTGAACACAATTAAATCATATACCTTATGATTTATTACAACCAGAGTACGATATACGAACCATTATCCCGACAACTTACATTTCTAACAACATTGCTATACGAATTATAAATGAAATGAAAACGAAACCATTCATCAAATATTATAAATTGAACAAGTATAAACTTGCCTCGATACCGATAACACGAAGTCGTTACCAAAATCCATTGCCTTAGTCTACGAGCTCCTCAGCCCCGACCAAAACTAATCTACGAACTCTTTAGCCTCAACCGCAACTCAACGGTCATAATCCACGATCAAAACATATCAACCTATTGCAATAACCGATTAACACACATTCGGTAAAAATCAATAACCGACATACTCAACCAACAAACTCAACGGTTCAACGAAACCTCGATCATAAACATAATACAAAATAATCCAACTCAACAAATACGAACCCATATCCACGATACAAGTCGCAACTCGATGGTCACAAATAACAATCAATAACCGATCAACAAACACAACGGTTCTACAATATCCCGATTAAACACATATCCAAACAACTCGAACCAATCAAACACGAATTCAAAACCACAATACGATTCCACAATCCGAAGATCATATCAATAATCAATTTAACCAAGTCTAAGCAATACCGATTCTATATTCAATCTTAAATACGGATACAAGTTTCCTCCTTGTAAATTCATAATATAAACCAATTACCGGTTATCATCATCAATCCGTACAATCCGATCAATTCAACATTATAGATAACCATATTCCAAAGGTTTCAAATAATTCGATTATCCGAATTGAACACTTGTTAAATACCTATGAATTCTCAAACTCAAAAGTGAGTCATAATCTTATCAAATTCGGAATCATATTCGTATTCCTATACGAATATTGTACCAAAATACATAACTTAATTATAGATATGAATATTCCATATTCATACTCAAAACACCAACACATTCCTCAAATCAATGATCAATTCATCTCGACATTAAGGATTTCATAACATATTCGATTCCGACTTTAATTCTAAATTAGAATCAACAAGACTCCTTGTTATACTAGTAAATTCGTAAGAAACAATTTACCAATTATTACCATGAATAATCACATTCCAGTTATCCGAAATCCTTCCAAAATCATGATATGTATAACTCAAGGGTTCTTCAAGAACACGAATTATCCGAATTCACGTTCATAATCCATAAAACAACATAATCCGATGTTTTCTAACATCTAAACAATCCTTAATCATAATTAAAATTGTATATCATCATGTTCTTCAACATACGATCTTCTTAGCATCAAAAATTGAAGTAATACTGCCAAGAACATCAAGAATATTATGATTCCATAATCATAACAATATAATCAAGACATAATCCAACATATCATCATCTTCCTTCAACATACACCTCATATAACATCAAGAATCGAAACAACAACATCTTAATCATCTTCATACAAATCATTTATCAATAACAACATCAAAAATCTGAAATGAAAAGGAGGATTATCCAACATACCTCTTAGAAGATGGATTACACAACAAATCACTTCAAGAATCATCAATAACTCCATATCCAAGCTCCAAATCCAAGCCCTCAAGCTCAAAATCGAATTAGGAGAGCCAAAATATCCCTCTCTCAATGTTTGGAGATGAAAAATGAAGAGAAATGCTGAAGTGAAATGAAAGACGGCCATTCCTTATATAAACTCCCCGCTCGTTACGTACGTAATATTCCCAAGTTAACGTACGTAACACCTCTTACGTACGCTATCTTGTCCTGGTTAGCGTACGTAATGCCATCCCAGACCCTACTGCCTCAAAATGTGAACTTCCTTACGTACGTAACCCATGCCATATAACGTACGTAATATACCAGTTGACTTGCTACAGTACAATGGTCATGTTACCTACGTAACACGTCCTGTATAACGTACGTAACACGTACGTTGACTCACCTGTCAACATCCTCCGCCGAAAGTTGCCGACACCGGGTCCCACCTGCCGACCATGACTTGGTCTCGTCCGATGCCCTCGTTACGTACGTAATACCTTAGCCTTAACGTACGTAACCGTGCCAATCTTACGTACGTTAGCTCACCTTGTTAACGTACATAACAATTCCATACTTAGCCAATTTCAGCGATTCCTGTCCAATGTCACGGCATACCAAAACACGAGCAAACGGCAAAAATAAATACATATACTCAATCCAAAAATATTCTCATACGATATACCTGATATCCAAATCAGTTCAACCTGATACAGCAAATCCTCAATATAACTGTCAATCAAAACGTCAATTACACAAGTATAACTATCTCGGTCCTCAATTTATTTTATCCATACTGTATAGATACCAAACTATACAGTATACCTCAGATAAAACAACGCGAAAAATTTATACTAAAAATCCGGGTATTACATACTACCCCCCTTAAAATAAGTTTCGTCCTCGAAACTTGCGACCTGTCACCAACAATAGATAAATCCAAAACTTTCCAACTCATCACAAAACAATCAAGTGTCGCCACAAGCGAAATAACCAAACCAATATACTTACTGGTGCGTGAAGCCGATGATCTCCCGTGATACTAGCACACGACTCCCACACGAAGTCTCAACACAACCAACACACACCAATATCACAAATAGCAATTTGAAAAGAATCTCAAAAATTTTGGAAACTCCAAAAATCGATTCGACTCAAAAGTCAGAAATACTCATTTTCAAAAAGCACGCTACTACCGTACCGGTAGATCCACATAACACACACGCCTGGGTTTCACAAAACCCAAGCTCCGATACCATATTTGTAACACCCCCAAAACCAACCAGGAATATTACACGCCGTGGGCCCCGCACCGGAACCCACCAGGCTAAAAACCATTTACAATCCCGCGCCGGAACCCACCAGGCTAATAACCATTTACAAAACCATTTCAAAAATGTTTAAAAACGCCAAAAGGCCGATGACGGTAATATTTTGCAAATACTCAAATATTTTCAAAAACATAATTCTGAAATACCGTCATGGAATACCATTTGAAAATACAAGGCGAGGTGCCAAATCTCAACAGTTTAAAATGTACGTTAAGCCACCACTTAAACATACCGATAAAATAGTTTAGGAAAAGGTTTAACGAAATAACCCAAGTTCGCAAAGTTCCAAAAATACCTTTTAAAATACACACACGCAGCAGATAAAGATACCGAAAAGCCATTTTGAAATATACACATGCAGCGGATAAATGCAGTTCAAAATACACATTTGCAGCGGAAATGAATAACCAGAAAAGAAATACTCGATACTCCAAACATGCCACCGCCAGTATCACATAAGGAAGCTCATCCCTTCACGACCGCTACTAGCTCGATCTCCGAGTACCTAAAAATAAAGCCCACGACGGGGTCAGCCACAATACTCAATAATGATACCGATCACATCATCATAAATAATTACATACCAATGTAATAATACTGTAAGAATACTACCAACGTAATCTTACGTTATAACCTTACCAATTCATAGCAATCCATACTAAATCAATCCTTGACATATTCCATATTTCGTATTCTCAAATGACGAAATGAATTCAACAACAATCATCTGTACTGTATTTCAAAAATACCGATAATCCTCAAAACATCATCATAACTCATAAGTGTGGAAATAATCCAATCTGTGCCAACTCCTGTCCGTCGGATTACACAATCAAATCTCAACCTGGATAAACCAATAATACACAACATTTCTATAGATCAACTACCAAATGATAATGATAACAAATCCTGAAACATCGATGTACAGTCCGAATGCTTATACGATCAATAACCAGATCAACCGATAAATCAACTGAGAATATCATCGACATGATAACTCCAATACGACCAATAAAGGATCACGATAGTTGAGAATACCATCAACAAGGTAAATCTCGAACGCAATCAATGAAAGATCAACAATAACCGAGAATACCATCAACAAGGTAAACTCCAAATGATCAACAAAGGACCAACAATAACCGAGAATACCATCAACAAGGTAAATTCCAAATGATCAACAATAATGGATCTCAAGAAAATAACCTCGACCGTCGAAACATACCCCTCGGGCGTATGAACAACCAGTCGCAAACCGTCGAACATACCCAACCATGAATGGAGGATGAACGACCAAACAATATGGCTCAAAGATGGAAATCATAGTACGCCCGATCCGGAAATGTGTCCGTGCACAAGCCACCCCGGGTATTGATCACATACACGTGTGGTCTTGTACCTAATTAGCCTCACGAACTACGTCTCGTGTGCACGGTTCAATGTGGAAATATCAACACATAACCATCATGTGCCCGGCTAAAAATCCTACACAATAACCAATCGGCACGCAGATATGACTCCAGATATTTCACGATGAAACATGACAACGAAACTCAAAGAAACACATATCCAATAAGGATCAAAAGACTCACCGAAGTGAACAACAACAGACTGAAAATGAGAAGTCGACACGACTAATCAATATCCAAAACATCAATCCTGGGATCATCATCCCTAAATGAATGACCAACATGATTTACGATCTTAATACAACAGTCTTGGGATCAACATCCCTCAACGAATAACTGATACGAAACTCATTACACGAAACCTCAACATATACAACAACTCAACATACTAATTATCCACATGACTGAACAAATACTTAGATTACCTCAAAGCCTAGGACCATGTCCATCGACATCCCCCAATGAGACGATCAACACAACCATTAATATCAACAATAGTCCTGGGATCAACATCCCTCAACGAACAACCAGTATGAATCTCAATATACGAAGCCTCAACATACAACATATACAACAACTCAACATAATAATTATCTCATAACTGAGCAAATCATAAATTACCTTAAAGCCGAAGACAACATCCTTTTCACAGACAACATCCCTGAATGAATACACAGTTATACAAATAATCTCAAATAAGGTACCATCCATTCAATACCAATAAACCTTTATCCCGATACTTATGTCATCACGATAACTATCCTCGATATCCGATATTCTATATCCTTGACCAAAGATAACTCACGTCTTCCCTGAACACAATTAAATCATATACCTTATGATTTATTACAGCCAGAGTACGATATACGAACCATTATCCCGACAACTTACATTTCTAACAACATTGCTATACGAATTATAAATGAAATGAAAACGAAACCATTCATCAAATATTATAAACTGAACAAGTATAAACTTGCCTCGATACCGATACCACGAAGCCGTTACCAAAATCCATTGCCTTAGTCTACGAGCTCCTCAGCCCCGACTGTTGTGTCAAGAATTAACACCTTCCGACCGGCGATCGACTAGGAGGACGGGCGACCGACTTGCTGCCGAACAACCAAGTCAGATCTGCCGATCAGCGGCCTGGCGACCGAGCCGCAGCCCAGCGGACGAGCTACATCGACCGACCGAAGGCCCCAGGACAAGTCCCGGTATCGAGCGATCGACCTCAAGACGATCGCCTCTCGGTACTCGGCGACCGACCCTGGCGACCTACTAACGGACGATCTCCTCTCGGCATCTTGCCGACCTACCCTTGGTGACCGACCATTGGCGACCTCCATCCACTGCCGGTGACGACCTCGGATGATCAGCTAGAGACGACCGCCCATGTCGATCACCACCGACGGACATCCAGTCGGCGAAGGCCGAGCCTCAAGACTGGCACCATGTGCAAAGGGCCGAGACAAGATCCGCGAATCTCGGGCCATTGACCACAATCTGACAGATTCCCTCCACCAGCCGACAGGCCGCCGAAAGCTTGTCGGTAGGGCCACATGTTGACTGACTCCGACACGTGATGGCTCCTTATTGGACCGCCCAAGCCGCGCCACCTCTTCCTTGGACTTTAGCCCGACAACAAAGATCTTATTTGGACTTTAGCTTTGACACCCAGGAGATCGGCGCATTATAGTATTGGCCGGCAGCGATCGGCAGAATATTAAAATGGCCGGCAGCGATCGCCACTACAGACGAGACCAGGCCGCCTCTATATAAACGAAGCCCCCTGCATTTGTAAACTCACGCTGCACTCTCTGACATTCTTGCAATACATACGCAATACAGGAGCAAACATCAAGCACTTAGCAAACATCCAACTCTTGGCAACGGCTTTCTTTCGGTCTCACTTCTCCCGGCCTTTTCTCCTCGAGCAGATTATCGGCGGGACGAAGAACACCAAGCTTCGCTCAAGAGCCGGATTAACAGAGTCTTTTTACACTCATTGTATTTAGATTTCTCTCATTAATACTTGTATCCACGAATATTCGTATTAATAACATCTCGCGAGAGCATTCAAGCCCGGGCCTAACAAACCCGGCAAATCTTGTATTATTTATCTTCTCTCGGAAGTGCTCCCGCATTTGTTTGTCAGTCTGTCTTCCAGCAGATTAATCTTCGGATAAATATTTTGGGCAACAACATTGGCGCTAGAGGAAGGGGATCCAACCTCGATTTTTACACCTACCGTCCCGAAGAACACTCATTGTTCTCGGGCGGATATTTGAAGTGACACTCACCGCACTTCAAAAGAAATCCTTCGAAAACATGTCTTCCGCCTCCGCGTCGAAGAAAGCCGCCGACTACCGGCTGCACTGTTCCGTCCCTGGGCCCGAGCCGCAACCGATGGTGGAAGGTAGCCGCCGCGGTCGAGACGCCGACCACGCCCCGAAGGCGGCCCGAAGCTCTCGCTCGATCGGTTCCGAACCAAGGAATGATCGAAGGGGCCCCGCCGCCCTACAGAGCGACGGAGTGCTCTCGACGCGCCTCCAGCTACCGCCCCCCCGGTCTCCCGCCGGAAGATCAAGCGGAAGCTTAAGGCTCTACTGGCCGAACAAGGCGCAGGAGGCTCTCGGCCGAAAGAAGAGGAGCTCGGCAGCCGGGGCACGTCTGTCTTCGATCGCACAGGCGCGACCCGACTGGCGATCGGGCACCCGGCCCTACGAGACGACGGAGTTGGTGTCCGTCACCAGAGCTCGGCCTACCCGGCTCCCACAAGGCGATCCAGCCGCTCCCGCCGCCAAATTCCCGAGGTCGGCAGCGGCGGGTCCGAGATCGGTACACGATCGCCTCGGCCCCGCTCCCAAAGCCGATCCGCAGTGCCGAGCCGCGGCGATCGCCGCAATGCAACGCCGATAGACGACATGAAGGCGCTCCTGCAATCCGGCAGCGCCACCAAGACGATCGCCGCGCCGAGCGAGCCGCTCGCGATCGACATCGAGCTCGCCGGTCCGGACAAGATCGCTCCTCCTCGAGACACCGTGTACTGTGGGCGATCGGACCCCCAAACACACCTGCACAAGTTCAACATCTACATGACCGGGTGTGGGGCATCGGACGCGACCCGGTGCCGAATGTTCCCTCTGACGCTAGACGACCTCGCCCACCGGTGGTACACCTCGTTGCCACCTCGGTCCATTGGCTCCTTTAACGAGCTGGCGCACGCCTTCACGGAACACTTCGCCACCAGGGTCGCCCGGCCAGAAGGTCGCCATCGCATGATGCAAATCAGGCAAGGAGAACAGGAGTCCGACTCGGACTACATCGACCGGGTTGACGAGATCATCCTCAACGGCGAGCCTGTAAGCGATGAGACCGCCCTCTACGCGGTCCTAGGAGGTTTCCAGGGCTTCTCGCCTATGTTCAGGCATCTCACGAAGACCCTGCCGACGACCTACGCAGCCTTCCGGGCTAGAGCCGCAGATTTCCTGTCCAGGCAAAGGCTTCTTCTCGGCTAGAGTAGATCGGTCGGCGCCCGTACGACGACCTCCGCCTCTCCGGCCCGATCGCTACTACCCACAGAGCCGAGGACTCGATCACCGCCTACATCCATTCTAACATGAGTGACTAGCCCGCCCGATCGCCAATTTCGACCTACGAATAAAGCGATCGTCCGCCGAGCGACGATCGCGCCTTCCGGCCGATCGCAACATCATCAAGAACCCGGTGGACACGATCGCCATCTACATCCAAAGATATAACATGACGGACTAAGGCATAAGATCGCCTCCACCGCACATCATAAAGCCATGGCCCTGGCAGTCGATGGAACCGGCTGCTTCGGCCATGCAAGGTCCCTTTCGGCCGAGATCGCCCGCCCTTCGTTTAAATACGAGGCCGGCGTAGTCGGAGGGCCCTCCAACATTAATCAGTGGACTCATTCCACAACCCCGTCTCAACGTACACCGTCGAGGTCGGCCATCTCCGTGGCTGGCCGAGGTGGAAGCAGAGCTAACAAGCCGCGGGCGTGGAGTTGATTCATCCGACGCTACCCCGCGCAAGGACTCCTCTAGACCGAGACCGCACGCCTTTCGTTTAAAAACAAGGCGAGGCGCAGCCTAACAGAGGACCCTCATAATAAAGTGAGCCACGAGGCACTCATTGTCTTTGTGCACCAAGACACGGTCATGGGGTCGGTCCATCGATCTCCGCGACTGTGCACGATTCCTCAAGCAAGCGAAACCACCAAGTTTCCGTGGGGGATCGGCCAATGTTGTTTTTTGCAGGTACAAGACCGAAAGATAGCTAAGCCAATCGACTATGATAGCCCAAGTCCGAGTCCTAAGTCAGCTCAGATCACCCGTCCTCATCCATACACGATCACCAGCAAGAACCACCTCGCCCCATGTCTTCAACATAGGAGCAAGCTGGGGGGCAATTGTTGTGTCAAGAATTAACACCTTCCGACCGGCGATCGACTAGGAGGACGGGCGACCGACTTGCTGCCGAACAACCAAGTCAGATCTGCCGATCAGCGGCCTGGCGACCGAGCCGCAGCCCAGCGGACGAGCTACATCGACCGACCGAAGGCCCCAGGACAAGTCCCGGTATCGAGCGATCGACCTCAAGACGATCGCCTCTCGGTACTCGGCGACCGACCCTGGCGACCTACTAACGGACGATCTCCTCTCGGCATCTTGCCGACCTACCCTTGGTGACCGACCATTGGCGACCTCCATCCACTGCCGGTGACGACCTCGAATGATCAGCTAGAGACGACCGCCCATGTCGATCACCACCGACGGACATCCAGTCGGCGAAGGCCGAGCCTCAAGACTGGCACCATGTGCAAAGGGCCGAGACAAGATCCGCGAATCTCGGGCCATTGACCACAATCTGACAGATTCCCTCCACCAGCCGACAGGCCGCCGAAAGCTTGTCGGTAGGGCCACATGTTGACTGACTCCGGACACGTGATGGCTCCTTATTGGACCGCCCAAGCTGCGCCAGCCTCTTCCTTGGACTTTAGCCCGACAGCCAGCATCTTATTTGGACTTTAGCCTGACAGCCCAGGAGATCGGCGCATTATAGTATTGGCCGGCAGGCGATCGGCAGAATATTAAAATGGCCGGCAGGCGATCGGCCACTACAGGACAGGACCCGGCTGCCTCTATATAAACGAAGCCCCCTGCATTTGTAAACTCACGCTGCACTCTCTGACATTCTTGCAATACATACGCAATACAGGAGCAAACATCAAGCACTTGGCAAACATCCAACTCTTGGCAACGGCTTTCTTTCGGTCTCACTTCTCCCGGCCTTTTCTCCTCGAGCAGATTATCGGCGGGACAAAGAACACCAAGCTTCGCTCAAGAGCCGGATTAACAGAGTCTTTTTACACTCATTGTATTTAGATTTCTCTCATTAATACTTGTATCCACGAATATTCGTATTAATAACATCTCGCGAGAGCATTCAAGCCCGGGCCTAACAAACCCGGCAAATCTTGTATTATTTATCTTCTCTCGGAAGTGCTCCCGCATTTGTTTGCTGTCCGTCTTCCAGCAGTATTAATCTTCGGATAAATATTTTGGGCAACAACACCGACCAAAACCAATCTACGAACTCTTTAGCCTCAACCGCAACTCAACGGTCATAATCCACGATCAAAACATATCAACCTATTGCAATAACCGATTAACACACATTCGATAAAAATCAATAACCGACATACTCAACCAACAAACTCAACGGTTCAACGAAACCTCGATCATATACATAATACCAAATAATCCCACTCAACAAATACGAACCCATATCCACGATACAAGTCGCAACTCGATGGTCACAAATAACAATCAATAACCGATCAACAAACACAACAGTTCTACAATATCCCAATTAAACACATATCCAAACAACCCGAACCAATCAAACACGAATTCAAAACCACAATACGATTCCACAATCCGAAGATCATATCAATAATCAATTTAACCAAGTCTAAGCATTACCGATTCCATATTCAATCTTAAATACCGATACAAGTTTCCTCCTTGTAAATTCATAATATAAACCAATTACCGGTTATCATCATCAATCCGGACAATCTGATCAATTCAACATTATAGATAACCATATTCCAAAGGTTTCAAATAATTCCATTATCCGAATTGAACACTTATTAAATACCTATGAATTCTAAAACTCAAAAGTGAGTCATAATCTTATCAAATCCGGAATCATATTCGTATTCCTATACGAATATTGTACCATAATACATAACTTAATTATAGATATGAATATTCCATATTCATACTCAAAACACCAACACATTCCTCAAATCAATGATCAATTCATCTCGACATTATGGATTTCATAACATATTCGATTCCGACTTTAATTCTAAATTAGAATCAACAAGACTCCTTGTTATACTAGTAAATTGGTAAGAAACAATTTACCAATTATTACCGTGAATAATCACATTCCAATTATCCGAAATCCTTCCATAATCATGATATGTATAACTCAAGGGTTCTTCAAGAACACGAATTATCCGAATTCACGTTCATAATCCATAAAACAACATAATCCGATGTTTTCTAACATCTAAACAATCCTTAATCATAATTAAAGTTGTATATCATCATGTTCTTCAACGTACGATCTTCTTAGCATCAAAAATCGAAGTAATACTGCCAAGAACATCAAGAATATTATGATTTCATAATCATAACAACATAATCAAGACATAATCCAACATATCATCATCTTCCTTCAACATACACCTCATATAACATCAAGAATTGAAACAACAACATCTTAATCATCTTCATACAAATCATTTATCAATAACAACATCAAAAATCTGAAATGAAAAGGAGGATTATCCAACATACCTCTTAGAAGATGGATTACACAACAAATCACTTCAAGAATCATCAATAACTCCATATCCAAGCTCCAAATCCAAGCCCTCAAGCTCAAAATCGAATTAGGAGAGCCAAAATATCCCTCTCTCAATGTTTGGAGATGAAAAATGAAGAGAAATGCTGAAGTGAAATGAAAGACGGCCATTCCTTATATAAACTCCCCGCTCGTTACGTACGTAATATTCCCAAGTTAACGTACGTAACACCTCTTACGTACGCTATCTTGTCCTGGTTAGCGTACGTAATGCCATCCCAGACCCTACTGCCTCACAATGTGAACTTCCTTACGTACGTAACCCATGCCATATAACGTACGTAATATACCAGTTGACTTGCTACAGTACAATGGTTATGTTACCTACGTAACACGTCCTGTATAACGTACGTAACACGTACGTTGACTCACCTGTCAACATCCTCCGCCGAAAGTTGCCGACACTGGGTCCCACCTGCCGACCATGACTCGGTCTTGTCCGATGCCCTCGTTACGTACGTAATACCTTAGCCTTAACGTACGTAACCGTGCCAATCTTACGTACGTTAGCTCACCTTGTTAACGTACGTAACAATTCCATACTTAGCCAATTTCAGCGATTCCTGTCCAATGTCACGGTATACCAAAACACGAGCATACGGCAAAAATCAATACATATACTCAATCCAAAAATATTCTCATACGATATACCTGATATCCAAATCAGTTCAACATGATACAACAAATCCTCAATATAACTGTCAATCAAAACGTCAATTACACAAGTATAACTGTCTCGGTCCTCAATTTATTTTATCCATACTGTATAGATACCAAACTATACAGTATACCTCAGATAAAATAACGCGAAAAATTTATACTGAAAATCCGGGTATTACATACTACCCCCCTTAAAATAAGTTTCGTCCTCGAAACTTGCGACCTGTCACCAACAACAGATAAATCCAAAACTTTCCAACTCATCACAAAACATTCAAGTGTCGCCACAAGCGAAATAACCAAACCAATATACTTACAGGTGCGTGAAGTCGATGATCTCCCGTGATACTAGCACACGACTCCCACACAAAGTCTCAACACAACCAACACACACCATTATCACAAATAGCAATTTGAAAAGAATCTCAAAAATTTTGGAAACTCCAAAAATCGATTCGACTCAAAAGTCAGAAATACTCATTTTCAAAAATCACGCTACTACCGTACCGATAGAGCCACATAACACACACGCCTGGGTTTCACAAAACCCAAGCTCCGATACCATATTTGTAACATCCCCAAAACCAACCGGGAATATTACACGCTGTGGGCCCCGCACCGGAACCCACCAGGCTAAAAACCATTTACAATCCCACGCCGGAACCCACCAGGCTAATAACCATTTACAAAACCATTTCAAAAACGTTTAAAAACGCCAAAAGGCCGATGACGGTAATATTTTGCAAATACTCAAATATTTTCAAAAACATAATTCTGAAATACCGTCATGGAATACCATTTGAAAATACAAGGCGAGGTGCCAAATCTCAACAGTTTAAAATGTACGTTAAGCCACCACTTAAACGTACCGATAAAATAGTTTAGGAAAAGGTTTAACGAAATAACACAAGTTCGCAAAGTTCCAAAAAGCCCTTTTAAAATACACACACGCAGCGGATAAAGATACCGAAAAGCCATTTTGAAATATACACACGCAGCGGATAAATGCAGTTCAAAATACACATTTGCAGCGGAAATGAATAACCAGAAAAGAAATACTCGATACTCCAAACATGCCACCGCCAGTATCACATAGGGAAGCTCATCCCTTCACGAACGCTACTAGCTCGATCTCCGAGTACCTAAAAATAAAGCCCACGACGGGGTCAGCCACAATACTCAATAATGATACCGATCACATCATCATAAATAATTACATACCAATGTAATAATACTGTAAGAATACTACCAACGTAATCTTACCGTTATAACCTTACCAATTCATAGCAATCCATACTAAATCAATCCTTGACATATTCCACATTTCGTATTCTCAAATGACGAAATGAATTCAACAACAATCATCTGTACTGTATTCCAAAAATACCGATAATCCTCAAAACATCATCATAACTCATAAGTGTGGAAATAATCCAATCTGTGCCAGCTCCTGTCCGTCGGATTACACAATCAAATTTCAACCTGGATAATCCAATAATACACAACATTTCTGTAGATCAACTACCAAATGATAATGATAACAAATCCTGAAACATCGACGTATAGTCTGAATGCTTATACGATCAATAACCAGATCAACCGATAAATCAACTGAGAATATCATCGACATGATAACTCCAATATGACCAATAAAGGACCGCGATAGTTGAGAATACCATCAACAAGTTAAATCTCGAACGCAATCAATGAAAGATCAACAATAACCGAGAATACCATCAACAAGGTAAACTCCAAATGATCAACAAAGGACCAACAATAACCGAGAATACCATCAACAAGGTAAACTCCAAATGATCATGTAATATCCACAATTTTCGATTTTCGATAAATTTCTTTTTCGGCGGAAGTCCGTTTTGACGACTCGCTCATGACCGTTTCGTCATTCCGAGAATGATTAATTCTACACTTTTTGACATCTGAGTTCGTTTCGGTGTCGTTTTGTTGAGTTCCGTGCTTTTTAGCGACTTTTCCGCACTTGAGTTCGATTCTTGCGAATCTCTAAATCTTGCTTTGAGTTTCCCGTAAGTTCGTTTAACTTTGTTATATGTGTTGTGAACTTCGGTGTGGTTATCCGATCACGTATCGTGGTTTCCGGGCGTTTTGGGCCATTTTCGTAATTTCCCAAAGTTTGGGGTAATTACTTTCCGTTGTCGAATTTCGAGCCTTCGGGTGGTCGTAATCGTGTGTTCTCTTAGTGCTCGGATTCGTCTTTGCGACATTTCAGAACCGTATCTTCGATTCGTATTCAGGTTCGAGTTTCGGGGTCGTTCGGGCCGTCGGAATTGGTCCCGGCCGAGTCATGGCCGGGCATGCTCGGGCCAGGCCAGCCCTGGCCGAGTAACGTACGTTAGTGCTCGGCCGTTACGTACGTAAGGCCCCGGCCGATTACATACGTAACGGGCCGGCAGTTTTGCGGCAGTGACTCGGTTACGTACGTAACCCTTGGCCGGTTACGTACGTAACCCGGCCGATCGGCTTTATTTAAGGCTCGGACGATTTTCTTCAGCCTTTTCTCCTTCTTTTTCTTCCCGTACGCGGCTGTGGGTGTCTATATCATGGAGAGATGTTGTTGGACAATCAATCCATGAAGTTTTGGAGTTCATATCATCAATCATCAATCCTATAACATCCTCCGATCTACCGACCAGTCGATTTCCTAGAAATCTAGTTTTGGGGAATTTGGGTATTTTGGTTGTTTTCGTCCGATTAATCCGTTTTAACTTAGGATTGTGATGTATTGATGATTATTTAGATGTATTATATCATTTTCCTTGTTATTCCATGGTTGGATCATATCGATTCGTTATTTGGGTCGAGTTCTTGACCGACGCCTTGAAGGTGTCCGGTATAATGTCTTAGAGGGGTTTTTGGGCGTTCTACGATTATCCATCCTCGTATGATCGATGATTTATTGATTATATTGTTGTTAGGGTCGAGTTTCTTGTGAAGAAACCGTGTTGAACCCTTCCGTTCATTGTCGTCTTCCTTTTAGTTAGCATCGGGCGTTCCGAAGCTTTCCGGTTGAGCCGTATCCGTTCGTGGTTCCGTGCTCGTGGTATCGAGGCAAGTACCTTGTCCATACCATTCTTGTTTTGTGGATATGATAATTGGTGATCATCTTGGTGTGTTTGTTTATTTGTTTGAAATGAGTTTTCAAAGGATTCGGCTAGCCTCGTTAAAGGCTCACTTTCAAAACGCGTGCGTTTTGTAAATTGTGTGGGTTGTAAGTGACTACATGAATCCTTTGGATATAATTGATGTTGATGTTGCACTTGATAATGCGTGTGTACGTGTATTGCTTATTTCCGTCGCGTTATGGTTGACGTGCGTGTTGTTATTTATTCGTGGTCGTGGACTCGGATGAATTATGTGAATTGGTGTATCGATTTGATAATTGTTACAACGATTGGTGTGTGCTTGAATGTTGTGATAATGTGGATACTTGTTGTGAGAAACGTCGTATCCGGAACCTCGAGGGCGGGCGTGCACTCCGCACAGTGTATCCGCAATGTGCGGCTCCATAATCGTGGAGAACGAGGGAGTTACCTAATGCGCTCGCAATGGGCGGATCTTGAGGGAGAGACGCCGGTTCGGTGACATGTTCAATGAGCGGCCAACATGATGGAAGTGAACGCCGGTACACAGGTGCGCAAGGGAGGCGCCTGGCAGGCTTATTGGTTACGGGTATTTGTGTGATAGCTAAGACCCCGTTACCGAACGATGTTCGTATCTCAAATTCTTTCAACTCACTTTTAAATGTTTGTCTTGATATAGACCGCGATTCGTGTTTTTGAAAGCTTGTTTCAACTTGTTTTTAAAGCGTTGGTATCAGGGTTAATTAACCAAGGAGGTTTGACGAAATCTCCGAGGGTTAATTAATCGGGGGTCTTGAGCAGGATATGTCGAATGAGAGATTGTATCTTTGATGGTATTATGGTGCTATTCTGTGTTTTGGGTCGAGGACCTTGTGGAATGTTGAGATGATTGATCTCATGTTGATATTATTTGGGTTTGGGTCGAGAACCCCGTGTGATGCTGAGATGTTTGATCTCGTGCCGATATTATTTGGTTTTGGGTCGAGAATCCCGTGGAAATATTTGTCAAGACTCGTTTGTGTTGATTGAGTGGCTTTCTTGCAAATTGTTTTCTATCAAAACTCTCGATGGCATCTTTAAAACTGTTTTATAAATGGTTTCCCTTTATCTGTGATCTTTCGGTTTTGAGAAATGCTTATCAAACTCATGCCTCGGGAAGTACTTTTCGTTACGTTTGGATTTTTGAGGATTCCTGGTTATTGTTATTCGTGAAATGTGAATGGTATGGCTCGTATTTGCACTTTGTTCTTGCACTAGCAAAACAGTGGAGTTTTGCTAACCCCCGAGTAATCGGGGGGTGGATGTCTGTTTTTGCATTCAGGTTTGGGAGCATAACACAGGGTCGGCACGGAGGATGATGAAAGATGAACAATACTAATCACACGAGGATCCGTATGAGGTCATTGGTATAGTTATAGTTTATTTTCCGCTGTGGTATTCTTTCCCGTTGTACGGGAGTGTGTTGTACTCGACCCCTGCGTGGGCATGTAATGAGTTTGAGTTGTATGTATTTATTGAAAGACCAAATCGGTCTACTTAGTCATTTTAGCCTTAAAGGCATTGTCGAGTTGTTCTATGTTGTTACCAGCCTGGTAGATCCTTGAGGAAAGGTTCTACGGCGTGTAATATCCCTGAGCGGATTGGGGGTGTTACAGAATGGTATCGGAGCTTAGGTTGTGGAAACCTAGGCTGTCGGGTCAGTGGTGTCTATTGAGTTTTTGTCTCGTCGGATTTTATCTGACTGAGTCGTGTCGCGACGCGTCGTCTGAGTTGGTTGGTCGTGATTAGTATCGTGGACGATCATCATCTTCGTGCGACCTGTGGATGTAAGTCTCCCTTCATTGTGTTGTGCCTCGTGTGACACGAGCTATTTTTTTTGATTATGAGTTAATTGACGGAATCCTCTTATGGATTTTGATTTCGTGATACGTGATTATTTGACTCCCATTTTTCATTCATATGAGGAGTAGTGTTGCTGTCTTGTGCATGTTTGACTTTATTTCTTTTATCCGCTGCGTGAGTTCTTCAGAATGGCTTTCGGTATTTTACCGACTGAGTTTTATTTTGAAAACCGATTCCCTTAACCGAGTTTGTGGCATTATGGCCTTGATCGTTTTGGCGAAATTCTTATGACGGTATTTAGTATTTTCTAAATGACTTTTATAAGTTTTTGAAATAATACCGTCATCAGCCTTTTTGGCATTTTTTGTAAATGGTTTTTAGCCTGGTGGGTTCCGGCGCGGGGCCCACGGCGTGTAATATTCCCGGGCTGAACCGGGGGTGTAATATTTCCGTGTAATTACCTGAAATTTTTGGGCATTCTAGCCCATTGAATTATTTTCGAAAACCTTGAGTATCTTAGAAAATTAAAATTCGAGACGTACTTTTAAAATGAATTATTTTCTCGTGGTACGTCCAAGGTGCCACAATATATTTCAAAATTCTTCTAACTCGAGGACCAAAATATTTTGAGATATTTTCAAATGTTTTATAAACACTTTTACTTAGACCCGAGGGTCGGATATTCTGAAAGTCTTTCACTAAGAGAAGGTGTCCTCATTTTTGTTCAAACGCAAGACGATTTTCAAAGTCTCGATAACAATGTTTGCACTACTTTTTGTAAAGTGATACTCAAGATCAATTGGTGTTTCCAAACTATTTTCAAAAGGTGGTTTTCATTTTTAAAACCTATCATTCCTGTTTGCGGACCGGAAATGCGTGTATGGTTTTCGAACTTTCGTTACGGTGTTAACCCCGAATTGTGATTGAATTGGTGGCGTGAGCGTCGAGTCGTTCGCCACGCATATATTTTGTTAGCCCTTGTGGGAGGTGTGATGACGATCCTTAATGTTGTCATTTCGTGGTGGCTTGCGTGTTAACGCACCTGTGTGAGCTGTTAAAGCTTGGGTTTGTACGTTTGTGTACATATGTGATTGTTTCATAATGTTTGTAATTATGTCTTTGGTTATTGTTCGGGCCGTTGAGGTCGCCGAACGATACCGTCGTTCTTTGTAGTGTTTGTGTGTATTATTTTACGATGATAATCGTTGTATATGATATGTATTATGATTCCTTGTTGTCTTTGAGTTGGCATCTCCGCTATGTTGTTTTGCGGCGTTCTGCCCCATTGTATCTAGTATTTGTATTTTCGGTATGCCGAGCCGAGGCGTTTCAACCGTGATGTGCCGGGGCATGCACGTGTAAATTTGTCCTTCTCGTCGGTAACACATTTCAAGTGTGGACTCGAGGGACACCGAATTCAGTTTTGCGAGTTGGCTACCGAGACTTTCAGAGGTCGCGCTTCAGCACAAGCATCAGAATCGGCTTTGAGAGGCCTTCGAAGGATGTTTCTGTCGGTTGCTTGTTGTGTCGTCACCTTGATTTCGCTGTTGTGAGTTGCGGGCGACCTTCTTTTATAAGAGGTCGAATGTAGTACCCGTGTTGTTTTTAGACTCCTGCATTTTCTCTTTCTCGATTCTATCGACTCGCTCGTGTTCGTTGATACTTACTGAACTTGTTCTGTATTTCGGTTTCATTGATCGGACGAGGTGTGATCTTGTTTTGGATCAATCTGGTTATCGCGGTAACTTTCCGAGTTCGGTTCGATTCTTGTGAACCTTGTTCGGAAGTAACATCTTTTGGTTCTACTAGTTCTTTTATTCGAAGTGGACTGGATCTTGAACTTTTGTATTTTCGACTCTGTCGACTCGTTTATGTTCGTTGACATTTCTGAGCTTGTCCTGCCCCTTGCTTTTGTTGATCGAACGAGTGTGGTATTATTTCGGAATAACTCGTTTGTCGTTGTGACTTTTCTATTGCTATTCCCTTTCCTGTGGATCTTATATGAATGCACATCCTGTTGTTTTCACCGGATCATATATTGTCTCGAGTAGAGATGTGAACCTTGGGGTTGTTGTTTGAATTTTATTACCCTTCGTATTTCGGACATGATTGTTCGATTTTTGTTGTCTCGATCAGTTGTTTGTTCGGTTTTGTTCTCGTTTCGTGATTGTTGAGCGTTCAGGCTCCTTCCTAATTCCCTTAAGTTCGGGAAATTAGTCTCGTTTTCGATCTTCCAACCCTTGAGCGGTGGAATTCCGTATTTGTTCAGCGATTGGCTCGCGTTTTGATTGATGTACCGTTGGGTTAGTCAATCGTATTGATTTTCGTTCGTTGTGTTTTGTGATTGTTTGGATGATTGACTTGATTGTATTATCCATTTGATGACGCTTGTCACTTGTTGGTTCTATTATATCCCTAACGGCGACGTTGTGTTGGTCGTCGTGGAGCGTGTTTTCACACAGTATATTCTGTTGCGTTGTTTGTAACGTTTCGCCGTTTGGCATTAGTCACGCGTTTCTTGCGTATCTCATTGAGTTTTCCTGGCGGGATAGTGCTTCTCCCTACTTGTTTTAAGTTTCGGGACGAAACTTCTTTTAAGGAGGGTAGAATGTAATATCCACAATTTTCGATTTTCGATAAATTTCTTTTTCGGCGGAAGTCCGTTTTGACGACTCGCTCATGACCGTTTCGTCATTCCGAGAATGATTAATTCTACAGTTTTTGACATCCGAGTTCGTTTCGGTGTCGTTTTGTTGAGTTCCGTGCTTTTTAGCGACTTTTCCGCACTTGAGTTCGATTCTTGCGAATCTCGGTCTAAACTGCTGTTTCGAGTTTCCCGTAAGTTCGTTTAACTTTGTTATACGTGTTGTGAACTTCGGTTTGGTTATTCAATCACGTATCGTGGTTTCCGGGTGTTTTGGGCCATTTTCGTAATTTCCCAAAGTTTGGGGTAATTACTTTCCGTTGTCGAATTTCGAGCCTTCGGGTGGTCGGAATCGTGTGTTCTCTTAGTGCTCGGATTCGTCTTTGCGATTACTTCGTAACCGTATCTTCGATTCGTATTCAGGTTCGAGTTTCGGGGTCGTTCGGGCCGTCGGAATTGGTCCCGGCCGAGTCATGGCCGGGCATGCTCGGCTCAGGCCAGCCCTGGCCGAGTAACGTACGTTAGTGCTCGGCCGTTACGTACGTAAGGCCGGTTACGTACGTAAGTCCCCGGCCGATTACGTACGTAACGGGCCGGCAGTTTTGCGGCAGTGACTCGGTTACGTACGTAACCCTTGGCCGGTTACGTACGTAACCCGGCCGGCAGTCGGCCTATTTAAGGCCTGCGGACGTTTTTCTTCAGCCTTTTCTCCTTCTTTTTCTTCCCGTACGCGGCTGTGGGTGTCTATATCATGGAGAGATGTTGTTGAACAATCAATCCATGAAGTTTTGGAGTTCATATCATCAATCATCAATCCTATAACATCCTCCGATCTACTGACCAGTCCGATTTCCAAGAAATCTAGTTTTGGGGAATTTGGGTATTTTGGTTGTTTTCGTCCGATTAATCCGTTTTAACTTAGGATTGTGATGTATTGAGATTATTTAGATGTATTATATCATTTTCCTTGTTATTCCATGGTTGGATCATATCGATTCGTTATTTGGGTCGAGTTCTTGACCGACGCCTTGAAGGTGTCCGGTATAATGTCTTAGAGGGGTTTTTGGGCGTTCTACGATTATCCATCCTCGTATGATCGATGATTTATTGATTATATTGTTGTTAGGGTCGAGTTTCTTGTGAAGAAACCGTGTTGAACCCTTCCGTTCATTGTCGTCTTCCTTTTCGTTAGCATCGGGCGTTCCGAAGCTTTCCGGTTGAGCCGTATCCGTTCGTGGTTCCGTGCTCGTGGTATCGAGGCAAGTACCTTGTCCATACCATTCTTGTTTTGTGGATATGATAATTGGTGATCATCTTGGTGTGTTTGTTTATTTGTTTGAAATGAGTTTTCAAAGGATTCGGCTAGCCTCGTTAAAGGCTCACTTTCAAAACGCGTGTGTTTTGTAAATTGTGTGGGTTGTAAGTGACTACATGAATCCTTTGGATATAATTGATGTTGATGTTGCACTTGATAATGCGTGTGTACGTGTATTGCTTATTTCCGTCGCGTTATGGTTGACGTGCGTGTTGTTATTTATTCGTGTGGTCGTGGACTGACGGATGAATTATGTGAATTGGTGTATCGATTTGATAATTGTTACAACGATTGACTGTGTGCTTGATGTTTGTGATAATGTGGATACTTGTTGTGAGAAACGTCGTATCCGGGAACCTCTGAGGGCGGGCGTGCACTCGGCACAGTGTATCTTTGCAATGTGCGGCTCCATATGGGTGGTGAACGCCGGTGTTACCTAATGCGCGCGCAAGGGGCGGCTCTTGCGGGAGTGACGCCGGTGCGGTGACATGTTCAATGAGCGGCCAACATGATGGAAGTGAACGCCGGTACACAGGTGCGCAAGGGAGGCACCTGGCAGGCTTATTGGTTACGGGTATTTGAGTGATAGCTAAGACCCGTTCTACGAACGCTGTTAGTATCTAAAATTCTTTCAACTCACTTTTAAATGTTTGTCTTGATATAGACCGCGATTCGTGTTTTTGAAAGCTTGTTTCAACTTGTTTTTAAAGCGTTGGTATCAGGGTTAATTAACCAAGGAGGTTTGACGAAATCTCTGAGGGTTAATTAATCGGGGGTCTTGAGCAGGATATGTCGAATGAGAGATTGTATCTTTGATGGTATTGTGGTGCTATTCTGTGTTTTGGGTCGAGGACCTTGTGGAATGTTGAGATGATTGATCTCATGTTGATATTATTTGGGTTTGGTTCGAGAACCCCGTGTGATGCTGAGATGTTTGATCTCGTGCCGATATTATTTGGTTTTGGGTCGAGAATCCCGTGGAAATATTTGTCAAGACTCGTTTGTGTTGATTGAGTGGCTTTCTTGCAAATTGTTTTCTATTAAAACTCTCGATGGCATCTTTAAAACTGTTTTATAAATGGTTTCCCTTTATCTGTGATCTTTTGGTTTTGAGAAATGTTTATCAAACTCATGCCTCGGGAAGTACTTTTCGTTACGTTTGGATTTTTGAGGATTCCTGGTTATTGTTATTCGTGAAATGTGAATGGTATGGCTCGTATTTGCACTTTGTTCTTGCACTAGCAAAACAGTGGAGTTTTGCTAACCCCCGAGTAATCGGGGGGTGGATGTTTGTTTTTGCATTCAGGTTTGGGAGCATAACACAGGGTCGGCATGGAGGATGATGAAAGATGAACAATACTAATCACACGAGGATCCGTATGAGGTCATTGGTATAGTTATAGTTTATTTTCCGCTGTGGTATTCTTTCCCGTTGTACGGGAGTGTGTTGTACTCGACCCCTGCGTGGGCATGTAATGAGTTTGAGTTGTATGTATTTATTGAAAGACCAAATCGGTCTACTTAGTCATTTTAGCCTTAAAGGCATTGTCGAGCTGTTCTATGTTGTTACCGGCCTGGTAGATCCTTGAGGAAAGGTTCTACGGCGTGTAATATCCCTGAGCGGATTGGGGGTGTTACAGATCAACAATAATAGATCTCAAGAAAATAACCTCGACTGTCGAAACATACTCCTCGGGCGTATGAACAACCAGTCGCAAACCGTCGAACATACCCAACCATGAATGGAGGATGAACGACCAAACAATATGGCTCAAAGATGGAAATCATAGTACGCCCGATCCGGAAATGTGTCCGTGCACAAGACACCCCGGGTATTGATCACATACACGTGTGGTCTTGTACCTAATTAGCCTCACGAACTACGTCTCGTGTGCACGGTTCAATGTGGAAATATCAACACATAACCATCATGTGCCCGACTAAAAATCCTACACAATAACTAATCGGCACGCAGATATGACTCCAGATATGTCACGATGCAACATGACAACGAAACTCAAAGAAACACATATCCAATAAGGATCAAAAGACTCACCGAAGTGAACAACAACAGACTGACAATGAGAAGTCGACACGACTAATCAATATCCAAAACATCAATCCTGGGATCATCATCCCTAAATGAATGACCAACATGATCTACGATCTTAATACAACAGTCTTGGGATCAACATCCCTCAACGAATAACCGATACGAAACTCATTACACGAAACCTCAACATATACAACAACTCAACATACTAATTATCCACATGACTGAACAAATACTTAGATTACCTCAAAGCCTAGGACCATGTCCATCGACATCCTTCAATGAGACGATCAACACAACCATTAATATCAACAATAGTCCTGGGATCAACATCCCTCAACGAACAACCAGTATGAATCTCAATATACGAAGCTTCAACATACAACATATACAACAACTCAACATAATAATTATCTCATAACTGAGCAAATCATAAATTACCTCAAAGCCGAAGAAAACATCCTTTTCACGGACAACATCCCTGAACGAATACACAGTTATACAAATAATCTCAAATAAGGTACCATCCATTCAATACCAATAAACCTTTATCCCGATACTTATGTCATCACGATAAATATCCTCGATATCCGATATTCTATATCCTTGACCAAAGATAACTCACGTCTTCCCTGAACACAATTAAATCATATACCTTATGATTTATTACAAACAGAGTACGATATACGAACCATTATCCCGACAACTTACATTTCTAACAACATTGCTATACGAATTATAAATGAAATGAAAACGAAACCATTCATCAAATATTATAAACTGAACAAGTATAAACTTGCCTCGATACCGATACCACGAAGCCGTTACCAAAATCCATTTCCTTAGTCTACGAGCTCCTCAGCCCCGACCAAAACCAATCTACGAACTCTTTAGCCTCAACCGCAACTCAACGGTCATAATCCACGATCAAAACATATCAACCTGTTGCAATAACCGATTAACACACATTCGATAAAAATCAATAACCGACATACTCAACCAACAAACTCAACGGTTCAACGAAACCTCGATCATATACATAATACCAAATAATCCAACTCAACAAATACGAACCCATATCCACGATACAAGTCGCAACTCGATGGTCACAAATAACAATCAATAACCGATCAACAAACACAACGGTTCTACAATATCCCGATTAAACACATATCCAAACAACCCGAACCAATCAAACACGAATTCAAAACCACAATACGATTCCACAATCCGAAGATCATATCAATAATCAATTTAACCAAGTCTAAGCATTACCGATTCCATATTCAATCTTAAATACGGATACAAGTTTCCTCCTTGTAAATTCATAATATAAACCAATTACCGGTTATCATCATCAATCCGGACAATCCGATCAATTCAACATTATAGATAACCATATTCCAAAGGTTTCAAATAATTCCATTATCCGAATTGAACACTTGTTAAATACCTATGAATTCTCAAACTCAAAAGTGAGTCATAATCTTATCAAATCCGGAATCATATTCGTATTCCTATACGAATATTGTATAGATATGAATATTCCATATTCATACTCAAAACACCAACACATTCCTCAAATCAATGATCAATTCATCTCGACATTAAGGATTTCATAACATATTCGATTCCGACTTTAATTCTAAATTAGAATCAACAAGACTCCTTGTTATACTAGTAAATTCGTAAGAAACAATTTACCAATTATTACCGTGAATAATCACATTCCAATTATCCGAAATCCTTCCAAAATCATGATATGTATAACTCAAGGGTTCTTCAAGAACACGAATTATCCGAATTCACGTTCATAATCCATAAAACAACATAATCCGATGTTTTCTAACATCTAAACAATCCTTAATCATAATTAAAGTTGTATATCATCATGTTCTTCAACATACGATCTTCTTAGCATCAAAAATCGAAGTAATACTGCCAAGAACATCAAGAATATTATGATTCCATAATCATAACAACATAATCAAGACATAATCCAACATATCATCATCTTCCTTCAACATACACCTCATATAACATCAAGATTCGAAACAACAACATCTTAATCATCTTCATACGAATCATTTATCAATAACAACATCAAAAATCTGAAATGATAAGGAGGATTATCCAACATACCTCTTAGAAGATGGATTACACAACAAATCACTTCAAGAATCATCAATAACTCCATATACAAGCTCCAAATCCAAGCCCTCAAGCTCAAAATCGAATTAGGAGAGCCAAAATATCCCTCTCTCAATGTTTGGAGATGAAAAACGAAGAGAAATGCTGAAGTGAAATGAAAGACGGCCATTCCTTATATAAACTCTCCGCTCGTTACGTACGTAACATTCCCAAGTTAACGTACGTAACACCTCTTACGTACGCTATCTTGTCCTGGTTAGCGTACGTAATGCCATCCCAGACCCTACTGCCTCAAAACGTGAACTTCCTTATATACGTAACCCATGCCATATAACGTACGTAGTATACCAGTTGACTTGCTACAGTACAATGGTCATGTTACGTACGTAACACGTCTTGTATAACGTACGTAACATGTACGTTGACTCACCTGTCAACATCCTCCGCCGAAAGTATGCTGGACTCAATGCAGAAAATGAGATATTACACACTCTGCATTTTTAGCCGGTGTTCTGTTTTGGTCAGAGGTGGAGATTTGAGTTCCATTTATTTTCAATAAAAGATTAACAAAATACTCCTTAAAAGTATTCTCCAACATTTTTATGCTTTTATTGTGATGATTATAAATGTCATTACATGTTCTGACTTGTACTTGATTTCTCATGATTTTGTCTGACTGTAGTTTATAACCCCCTGTGCAGATAACTGATTTGCCATTTTCTTTATACTCTACTTTCGTCGTTGAGGATCGCCATGGATTCAACAAGGTTTTAGTTTATTTTCATCTTTTGATCATACTTGGACATATAACAATTAGATTTTAACAATTGTCACTCCAGTTTTGAATTCCTCCACCTTATGTTGCATTGTCATAAACTTCCCTTTCTTTTTTCCAGCAAACAATATGGTTATTCTTTAGCCACTTGATTAAAGGAATTGTCTTAGCTGTATTGATTGGTCCACCTATTGTAGCTACTATCATATTTATAGTGCAGGTACTTCTATCTGTAACACATTCGGGATAATTGTCTGTCTTATTATTATTATTATTATTATTATTATTATTATTATTATAAGTGAAATAAATCTGTTTTTCTTTATTGTTTGCAGAATTTCAAGATAGATTGATGATGAAGAAGATAGAGTAAATTCATGTAGAGAAACCGGATTAAAGTATCTTATACTAGACATGAGTGGTTAGTATGAAGAACTCTTAATTACATAATATACCTCCATGTTTAGTCTAATTACAAAAATCCACCTGACATCATTCAAAGTTACAAATACCCCTCCAAAAATTATTCAATTTACGAATCGAACCTTCAACCAAGGATATTTGTTAAGTTACCTGGATGTTAAGGGGGTATCTGTAATTTTAAAAGAATTTGTATCTTTCGATGGAGAAACTGGATTACAGTATGTTATACTACTAGACATGAGTGGTTAGTATAAAGAACTCTTAATTACATAAATTACCTCCAGGTTTAGTCTAATTACAAAAAAACGCTTAATATCTTTCAAAGTTACAAATACTCTTCCAAAACTTATTCATACTTTAGGAATCGAACCTTCAACAAAAGGATATTTGTTGAGTAACTGGACGTTAAGGGGGTATCTGTAATTTTAAAAGAATTTGTATCTTTCGTTAATTACTTTGAGTCTCAATACTAGTTTCTGTACTTAATCCTATATTGACGGTTCAACTCTTGGAGAAAAGAAGTAACTAAAATCCCACTTGTCTCATATTTTTTATCAGCCGTGGGAAACATCGATACGAGTGGGATTATCATGCTCGATGAGGTCATGAAGATCGTTTATCGAAGAGGGCTTAAGGTAAAAAATTGATGGTCCAAGCGTATTTTAGTTGCCTAGAGACATAGAGAGAGAGAGAGAGAGAGAGAGAGTTTGGATGTATATTACAAATACAAGGTTGTTTCATTGGACTTTTTTTCAGTTAGCATTGTCGTATCCCGGCGCCGAGGTTATGAAAAAGCTGAACAAGTCAAATTTTCTGGAAAGGATGGGTCAAGAATGGATTTTCTTGACAGTGGAAGATGTTGTTGGAGCATGCAATTTTTACATGCTACAGAGTTGCAAGCCGAAAATGGATAGTGACCTATCTGAAAAATATAGCAACAATATTTGAGATTAAAGTTAAAATTACATATTTGTGTTTGAATTGATATGGTGAGGTACTTCTTATCACTATTATATGATATTTGCCTTTTCTGAAATAAGTTTTGTGCCCTTGTATATATTTTCTTTAGGAGCTGGGCTATTACATCAGTGAGTGTGACTTTATAATTTTAATTTTGTTTTGGCATTCATTCTTGCAGGGACCTCTTATAAATGAAGCTGCAGTGCAGAAGGTGTGTCAATAGACCATATAACAAGATGGATGAAAAAGTTGATAAAAAGGTTCGAGAGAATGTCAAGCTGATGATGACTAAAATTGCAGAGAATAATCCATAACTCAAGGTCGATATCAATTAGCTATATGTTGGGCCACCAACTGATGTTTCAAGTGACAATGTTTCTACTTGTTTCTTGTCAAGAGGGACTGCCTAGTGCATGTTTTATATAATCTTTTGAACTAATTAAGTAACTAATTATGATGACAGTTAGGAGATGATGCTATACTTTAATATTTTCGACAGATTTGACTAGTTGATTTATGTCCAACTTTTGCTATGGTTAACTTTGGTTCTATACCGATTTGGTATTTTATGAAGTTGAAAATATGT
The DNA here is from genome assembly GCA_033398695.1 of Orobanche coerulescens. Lineage (NCBI taxonomy): Eukaryota > Viridiplantae > Streptophyta > Magnoliopsida > Lamiales > Orobanchaceae > Orobanche > Orobanche coerulescens. The sequence goes on from CM065805.1 coordinate 128,372,631, forward strand.
ACTGCTTTCCTTTTGGCATTTTTTTCTTATGAAAATATTTGAAGGATATAATTGTGATATTAGAAATTTAGGTAGCATGAAAATGTGTTGCTAAAACATGAAGAATGTTTAATAAAAAAATGATGCAATAACAAAAAAGGTGTTGCTAAAATAAGAAAAGTATTAAATAAAATATGTTGCAATAACAAAAAATATGTGTTACCAAATATTTAAAGTGTTTAATAAAATATTGTTGCAATAGATCTCAAAAGATGTTGCCAAAACAATTAAGTGTTGTAGAAGGAAAAAATGGTGTTGCAATGGGGTCTTAGGCAACATTCCATTTGGTGTTGTCATAGACCAAAAAGTATAGCCATAGATGCCTAATGCAACATATATACAGATGTGGCCATAAACTGAGCCAAGTATTGGCTTACACCCCTCAGGATATGGGACTATATCCAACATCCCTAAAATTGGCAAAAGTGTAGCCTTAAACCAATTTTGGGCTTATCGCAATATTCTTTTTATGTTTTTTTACACTTTTTTAATTGTTAGCAAAAACCATATATGGTGATCTCAAGTTACAATTGTCCAATTCAAATATTTATCAGTAACTCTTTATTAATCAATTTGAGAATGTCCATACATTTAAACAATTTAACTTATCAAGGGCCCATGGATATCTTATCCGTTTTATAGAAGGGACAAGTCCCCTTTGGACAAACTACTTCACTCTGCATAAATGGTAATGTATCCAATCACAAACTTTATGGTCCCTTGTTACAGAAGATGTTGATATTGTGGTAAAATACGATACTCATTATGTAGGAAACTGTAGTGTCTTTAGGTAATAAGGACTTAAATAATATATATCAATAAGAGGAATTATAATGACTTAATCCATAAATATTTCTCTTTGTTATGTCATATCCAATATGATGTCTCTACATGTATCTATGACGTGATATAACATCTCATGTTCATGACCAGTAAAACATAGTCATCATATCATTATCATACTAATAATCATATTTCTAGTGATATCTAGAATAAATATTCTTTAACACTTTAATGAGCTTTACTATCAAGTCACATACTTGATGATCGTAAGAAGAATATTAATTCCATAATATAGTCAATATTAAATAATAATAACTGTCTCCACGTTATTATTAAACAGTAGACTTAGAGCATAATAGTAACAATCTCCCACCTGCTCTTAGTCCTATACAGACATAAACTGGAGACCCATCATCATTCTTCGCTTGAGAAAGCGGCTTGGTTAAAGGATCGGCTAAGTTATTATCCGTTTGAACTATGCATATCTTCACATCACCACGAGTGACAGTCTCTCGAATGAGGTGAAATTTTCTAAGTATGTATTTAGATGCTTGTTGTGATCTTAGTTCTTTAGCTTGTGCAATAGTCCCATTGTTATCACAGTTCAAATTTACTAGATCAACAATGCTAGGAACCACATCCAGTTCACTAATGAACTTCCTCACCCAAACAGCTTCTTCAGCTGCTTCTTAAGCGGCTATGTACTCAGCTTCCATTATAGAATCATATGTGGTTGGTTGTTTGGAACTCTCCTAGCTAACAGCACCACTGTTCAAGCAAAATATATATCCAGAATACGATTTTGAATCATCTTGGTCTATCTCAAAACTGGCATCGATATAGCCATTAAGGACCAAATCACTATCTTGACCACCATATATCAAGAACATATATTTATTCCTTCTCAAGTACTTAAGTATGCTTTTGACTACTATCCAGTGAGCCTCACCAGGGTCAGACTGGTATCTGCTGGTTGCACTTAATGCAAATGATACATCCGGTCTAATACATATCATGGCATACATGAAAGATCATATAGCCGAAGCATAAGGTATCAAGCTCATTCTATCTCTCTCTTCCTCCGAACAAGGACTTTGAGTTTTACTGAGCTTTATACCATGTGACATAGGTAAGAACTCTTTATTACTATTAAGCATACTGAATCATTTCAGTATCTTGTTAAAAGGCAAGAAGCCTTTTATATCTATCTATAGAAATCCTTATACCCAGTATATAGGAAGCTTCCTCTAAGTCCTTCATTGTAAAACATTTACTTAGCCAAAGCATAACACTTTGCAAAGTAGGGATGTCATTTCCAATGAGTAGGATATCATCCACATAGAGTACTAGAAAAATAATTGCGCTCCCACTAATCTTATTGTATACAAAAGGATTGTGTTGATTTCTAATGAAACCAAACTCTTTAATCTTTTCATCAAAATGAAGATTCCAACTCCGGGATGCGTGCTTCAAGCCATTAATGGCTCTTATAAGCTTACATACTTTATTAGGATAATTAGGATCGACAAAACCTTCAGGTTGTATCATATACACATCCTCATCTAACTTCTCATTAAGAAAAGTGGTTTTGACATTCTTTTGCCATATCTCATAGTCATAATATGCTGCTATGGCAAGTATAATTCTAATTGATTTAATCATTACGACTGGCGAAAAAGTTTCATCATAGTCAATACCATGAGTCTGTCTGTTTCCTTTCGCCACGAGTCGTGATTTGTGTGTTTGTAAAATGTCATCCATGTCCTTTTTCTTTTTAAAGATCTATTTGCAACCAACTGCTTTGGAAACTTCAAGAAGATCAATCAAAGTCCATACTTGATTATCATACATGGTTTGCATTTCAGATTTCATCCCTTCAAGCCAACTTTCGTATTCAATGCTAGTAGTTGCATCATTGTAGGTTGTGGGCTCATCTAGATCCATGAGTTCCACATTGTTGTCATCTGTGATGAGAAATACATATCTCTCAGGTTCACGATGATTACATATAGACCTATGCAGCGATGGTATAGAAGAACTGGTCTCAACATATATATGTGAGTTTAAATCAGTTTTATCTAAAGGTTCGGTATCTATTTGTGGCTGTCTCATCTCATGAAGAGTTATTTTGCTCCCGCTATTTTTCTTGGAAATAAATTCCTTCTCAAGGAATACTTCAGATCGAGCAAGAAACACTTTATTCTCTGATGGGATGTAAAAGTAATATCCTTTAGTTTCCTTTGGATATCCCACAAAAAGACATTTATCCGATTTAGGTGATAATTTATCAGTGATAAGTCACTTCACATAAGCTTCACAAGCCCAAATCTTAAGGAAAGACAAAACAGGTTGTTTCCTTGTCCATATCTTATATGGTGTGCTTTGAACTGATTTATATGGTACTCGATTTAAAATGAACGCAACAGTCCCTAAGGCGTAACCCCAAAAATAAATTGGAAGATCAGCTTGACTCATCATCGATCTAATCATGTCTAACAAGGTTCGATTTCTCCATTCCGACACTCCATTCCATGAGGTGTTCCAGGTAGAGTTAGTTGTAAAACAATTTCACAATATTTGAGATGATTGTCAAATTCATGGCTCAAATATTCACCACCACAATCTGATCGTAGTGCTTTAGTAATTGAAATTTCTTGAATTTCATAAACGACTCAGACTTATGACTCATTAAGTAGATATATACGAATCTGCTTAAGTCATCTATGAATGTAATGAAGTATTGGAAACCTCCTCTGGCATTTGTATTCAATGGTCCATGTACATTATTATGTATTGAGCCCAATAAATCTGCAGCTCTCTCAGTATGGCCTGTGAAGGGATCTTTGGTCATTTTGCCTAATAAGCAAGATTCACACGTATCATATGATTCTAAATCAAATGTGTCCAAGATTCCATCTTTATGGAGTTTGGTTATACGTTTCTCGTTTATATGGCCCAAACGACAATGCCAAAAATATGTTTGGTTTAAATCATTTGATTTAAGTGTTTTAACATTTATGTTACAGACAGATTTGGAACTTTCAAGATTTATGGGATATAATATCCCACTCATCAAGGCATCTCCATAAAAAATACCTTTTTTAAATATGGACATTACACTATTCTTAATAGTAAAGTCATAACCTTCCAAATCAAGGCAAGAAACTAATATAATGTTTCTACCCATGGCAGGAACCCAATAACAATTATTAAGTTTCAATACAAGTCCACTTAGTAGCTTTATATCATAAGCCCCTACGGCAATAGCAATAACTCTTGCTTTATTTCCAACACGTAGGTCCATTTCACCTTTTGTCAGTTGTCTACTCTTTCGCAGCCCTTGCGCATTCACACAAATGTGAGCTTCACTACTGGTATCTAATACCCATGATGAAGAAGTAGATAAATTAACTTCTATAACATGAATACCTGAAGCAGCAGTCTTATTGCTCTTCCCTTTCTTCATTTCTTCCAGGTAGGCCTTGCAATTCCTTTTCCAATGACCAGTTTTATTGCAGTGGTAGCAAGCCCCTTCTTTGGGTTGTTTCGATGACTTCTTGAAAGGTTTAGGTTTGGGTTTAGGCAACATTTGCATTTTTCCCTTACCTTTATCTTCCGGGGCCATCTTATTCCCTTTATTTTTATTCCATTTATTTTGAACCACTAAAACATTAGGAACAACTTTCTTAATGTTTGTCTCAGTTTGTTTTAGCATCCCATGCAACTCAGTAGTAGATTTTTCCATGTTGTGCATGTTGAAGTTTACTACAAACTGATCGTACTCTGAAGGCAGTGATGCTAATATCATATCCATAGCGGTTCATAACTGATAAGAGCTCCTTGTAACACCCCCAACCCGCTTGGGAATATTACAGCTCCGCAGACCCTCTCTGTGAGGATGTACCAGGCTAAAAACTAAAACAATACCTCACGACACATGCCGACATGGCTACATAATGAGCTGCTAGACCGATTTGGTCTTTTACCACAATACCATACATCAAACATATACAACCCGACTTAAAACTCATACCCACGCAGGGGTTGGAATACAACAATATACCCATAAAATGGGAAAACTACACAACGGAGAGCCAAATACTGAGACTCTACCAAAATATTCAACGAATGGTCTTCATGTGATTAGTATCGTCGTCTTCCATCATCCTTCGTATCGATCCTGTGATTCGCTCCCCAACAACCTGCAAGTACCTGGACGCAATACAGACATCCACCCCCCGAATACTCGGGGGATAGCAAAACTCCACTGTTTTGCTAGTGCAAGTATAAAATAGAAATACAAGTCATATGCAACATACTCCAAGAATATAAAAATCTTGAATATATTTCCCGAGATAATTCACTTAATCAAACAGTTTGATTTAGAAAAGGTAGGAATAGAACCATGTATCTCATACAAAATATTTTACGATCTCGGGAGTTTGAAAACATTTGAAATTAGGGAATTCTCAAGTCTTTCGAAAACACTTGGGGACACGGCCCAAAATCATCTTTCCAAAATACGATTCCAATAATAAAACGTGGATTCACAATCCAATTCGCAACACACGGGGTCTAAGACCCAAATCATAAGTCACAGGGTCCACGACCCATATCACATAACATATGTTCCTAAGGATTATTCGCGTCCCGTGCTAACAAGCCACGAACCTCAGATGCTCCCGTAGAACATACCCGAGTGAATAACCCAATAGGAAACCATACCAAATCACATATCCTCGTGACAACCGTCACAGAACCATTCCAAACCACAACCATAAGTTATCCCGGCATCGGGCTAACAAGCCACGAACCTCGGAGTCCCCGCAAGACATACCCGATGATAACCCCACAAGTTATCTCGGCATCGGTCTAGCAAGCCCCGAACCTCGGAGTCCCCGCAAGACATACTCGGATTGGATAACCCTATGGTCACACCCGACCCATACTAGCAAGCATGGATCCTGGAGATTCAACAATCCTACCCGGAGGCACATCACTTTCAACGATCACATAACAATGAGCAGAACATCAAGCCAAGCAACACTTAAACATCACAACCTCCTTTCAAAGGAGTCACAACTAATATCACACACATTACGTTCTTACCGAACAAGTACACAATAACAATTCGTAATCCCCGACAAAGGATTACGGTCTATTTAACTCACTCGAAGTGATCATATTATCTTTCAACATACAAAACCAACACACATATTCCGAGAACACATATTCACGAAGTATACGAATTATCGTTGAAAGACAACATTTATCGAGAACATACCGATCCCTTTTTACGTTCATTAAACATTGAGTTTCGCATAAAATCATTTATCAATAATTACGCCTACGAACATGAAACGTATGGACAAGGTATTTGCCTCGATACCACGAGCAACCAAAAAACGAACAAACACGGTCGGATAGTTCTCGAGCTTCCAAAATCGACCAAGGATTCGGCAATCCCACGAATACTACGAAAATAACATCACCACGAATCAATAACACTAATCGAAATCCGAAACGATCCTAAAAACAACAAGGATCTAAGTGTTCTCAAAGAAATCAAGAATCGTTGATCCGGGCAATAGAAATCGATGAACGGTTAACAAAATCTGAAGATTACGGTTAAGACAAACAAAAATACACAACCGATCGGATGAGATCTGTTAAGAATCACAAATCCAAGGAAAAACCCCAAATTCAAGAAACTAGGGTTCTAAGAAGAGATTACCTTGATTTGGACAAAGAAGACGATTAGATGTTGTTAAACATCTACCAATTCGTTCCAAGATGAAGCTAGAAGAAGGAGATCGCTCAAATTGCCTCTGGAGCTCACTCCCGACGGAAGGAATGAAGAAAAGAGAGGAAATGACGACTTAATGCTGTTGTCCATTATTTATACTGGACAGTTATTAGCGCGCGCTAAACACCCTGCATTTGCATGCGCTAACGGGGTCAACGCTCCAGAGAAACCGCCTATAACACAGTTAGCGTGCGCTAGCCAAAAGCCGTAGCGTGCGCTAACGGGTCACAAAACCAGTCCTGTAGCCCCTGGACAGATCTGCACCTACCAAGTAGCGTGCACTAGAAATAACGATTAGCGTGCGCTAAGCACTCGATAGCGTGCGCTAGCTATCGACCTTAGCGTGCGCTAACAAGGCCCCAGTCCCAGTCCAGTAGCTCCTGGACTACCCCTGGACTGCCAGTTAGCGTGCGCTACACATTCGGTAGCGTGCACTAACCACAACGCCGTAGCGTGCGCTATGCTACAAGCATTAGCGTGCGCTACACTACAAAAATCCAAAAACTCACAAAGTGATACGAAACGCCTCCAAACACATGCCCCAATAAGGCACGACCAAAATATGACACAAAATTCCAACGATGAGGACAATGACAATCTGATAAAACCCAGAAAACCCAACGAACCCGGAATAAAGATCTCGGGTATTAAATTCTACCCCTCTTAAAAGGAGTTTCGTCCCCGAAACTTGAAACATAAAACGAATAACGTAAAACAAACTCAGATAACAGGCGACATCCGTTGCCGACAAGAACAAAACACAACGACAAACGGGTTATTTTGAAACAATATCACAACTCGTTCGATCAACAAAAGCACAAGACAGGACAAGTTCAGAAAATGTCAACGAACATAAATGAGTCGACATAGTTGAAAGTACAGAGTTCAAAATCCGATCCACTTCAAATAAAAGAAGTTAATCTCCGAATTTCGAAACAACAAGGCAAGGGAAATAACTCAACATACAACTGATAGACCACGCCCCTCCGGGACTACTCGGAGTCGATCCAGATATCGGTGCTCAAGTCCGTGCCCCGGAAGGCTTGGTAACCAACTCGTAAAACTGAACTCGGTGTCCTCAAGCCCGCACTTGTAACACATTACTGGCGGAGAAGGACAATGTGCACGGACATGCCCCGCCACATTGCAGTTAAAACACCTCCTGGCTTTACCAGGAGTCAAAGCAGAAGACTTGGAACTCTCAGTCCCACGCAACGCGCGACAGAGCTTCACAGTCGAAAGACTACGACGTTGTGAACTAGAAACACCAACTCCTGCACTGTCCACAAGGTCATCGGACTTCCTCTGTTTCTTCGACTCGGGCACACACTCCGACGATAACGAAGCTAGTTCACGGGCCAAGGCTCGATCTTGGTAGTCCCTCAACGAAGTGCAAGTGAGTCCCGACATGTACACGTGAATCTCTGGCTTCATTCGTCTGTCAAAATGAAAGATCCTCTCTTCCTCAGTTCTCACCCGATCTCGCACATAACTGATTTGTTTGCTATAGTCGATGATAGCCTGTGACACTGAAACATCTTGCGGTTCTGCCGAATAAAATTTGTGAATCCTCTGCTCTCTAATCGGTTTCGGACAGAACTCAGCTTCCATAAATGCCTGGAACGCCGCCCACGTGACATCACGATCACGAGGTTTAACAGCTTCCCACCAATTAGCGGCATCTTTGTCAAGAAGGTACTGAGCGATAGGTACCTTCCGCTCTTCAGGACATCCGACAGCCTCGAAAATCTTTCCCAACTGGAAACTCCAACCATCCCAGCCCAACGCATCCGCAGCACCGGTGAATCGAGGGGGATTCATACGAACTACCTCGTGAAGCCATTGATTTACACCGACGTTCTGACTGGCGTCAATGATACGTTGAACCACCTTGGTCAACTGAGTCATCTGAGTCGCTACTTGTTGCAATATAGTAGCAACACCCAAACTAAAATCATTCTCAACGACATTCTCTCGATTCTGCATCTGATCCCCGTGGCCATCAGCACCACGGTTACGACCACGACCTCTGCCCCTCGGCATACTAACAAATAATAACCTATAGTAACGAAAGATCATAACACATAGCAAGATATTCACATTTCCGTCTATAATCATACCATTAAATCATATACATATTACGATTTAATTCAAGCTAGAGCACAGTATACAAAGTGTTATCCCGACAATCTTCATTAATAATGTCGTTGTTATGTGAATTATAAATGCAATGAAATTAAAGTCATTCACTATATCAAAATCATTTTATGTACGGGTTCCGCGCCGGAACTCACCAAGTTGAAAACCATTTTCAAAAACGTTCAAAAATGCCAAAAAGGCTGATGTCGGTAATACTTTCCAAATACTCACCAAAAGTCAATTTCCAAATACTAGATACCATCATAAAATACCATTGAAATTACACGGCGAAGACGCGAAAACTCAATAGTTTCAAAATATACGTTAAGTCACCCGACAAAAGAGTTAGGAAAAAGGGTCCACGAAGTGACTCAAATTTACGAACCCGAAAGGTCATTTTAAAACACACACTATTTAGTAAAAGTACCAAAAAATAATTTTTAACTGAACACACGCAGCGGACAAGAACACAGTTCGAGTTACACATAACCACACAACAATTGTTATTCTTGAACAACACACATAGAGTACGGTCACAAATGGTCAGCCTAACAATCGCAAAAGTTAGACCGATGGCCGGAACGCAATTTCCGGGCTTCTGATCAGACCATTTAGTATATGATTTAACAGAGACTTAGCGTGCGCTAGCCATACCACGTTAGCACGCACTAGCTATTCCAATCCAGCACACATTCATGAACATATACCAAGTAATATCAAAAGTCGAAGATTACAAGTAATCAACAACATACTAATCCAAACGCCAACAATTTACATCCTCACTACATATCTTTTAACCGAAAAGTTGAAGGCGAAAGTCACGTCTCAAGTAAACTTTTGGTAGACCTCGTTTAAGCATTTAAAAATCAAATTTTGAAAATTTTCAATGCAAGATGAAAATAAAATATATGTGGTTGAATTCTCAAAATCTTCGATCTCGAGGTCATCATACGAAAATCAAATCATTTTTCCTCCTCGAAGGATGTTTTTAAATAGGATTTACGTGACTTCCCCAAAACATTTGAAATTGAAATACCACATGGATAAACTTTTATTGAGTAACCAATCCAAAACATCGCTCCCGTAAAAATGATTTCACACAAAGATGTATACATATATACATACATACGTGTACTACTCTTTATTCCAACACAATACGAGAGTCAAACAAGTATAGAGTAATTATTCAAGAGGCACAATTAAACTCCACATAATAACATAGAATCACATAAACTCGTATAACACGAGACACAACAAAGTAGGGAGACTTACATCCACATATCGCACGAAGATGATGGTTGCGCCTCGATACTAATCACGACCGACAACTCAGACGACGCGTCGCGACACTACTCGGTCAGACCAAATCTGACAAGACAAGATCCGACAATACACAACTCAACCCGACAAACTAGGTTTCCTCAACCTAAGCTCCGATACCATATTCTGTAACACCCCCAAACTGCTTGGGAATATTACAGCACCGCAGACCCTCTCCGTGAGGATCTACCAGGCTAAAAACTAAAACAATACCTCACGTCACATGCCGACATGGCTACATAATGAGCTGCTAGACCGATTTGGTCTTTTACCACAATACCATACATCAAACATATACAACCCGACTTAAAACTCATACCCACGCAGAGGTTGGAATACAACAATATACCCATAAAATGGGAAAACTACACAACGGAGAGCCAAATACTGAGACTCTACCAAAATATTCAACGAATGGTCTTCATGTGATTAGTATCGTCGTCTTCCATCATCCTTCGTATCGATCCTGTGATTCGCTCCCCAACAACCTGCAAGTACCTGGACGCAATACAGACATCCACCCCCCGAATACTCGGGGGTTAGCAAAACTCCACTGTTGTGCTAGTGCAAGTATAAAATAGAAATACAAGTCATACGCAACATACTCCAAGAATATAAAAATCTTGAGTATATTTCCCGAGATAATTCACTTAATCAAACAGTTTGATTTAGAAAAGGTAGGAATAGAACCATGTATCTCATACAAAATATTTTACGATCTCGGGAGTTTGAAAACATTTGAAATTAGGGAATTCTCAAGTCTTTCGAAAACACTTGGGGACACGGCCCAAAATCATCTTTCCAAAATACGATTCCAATAATAAAACGTGGATTCACAATCTAATTCACAACACACCGGGTCTAAGACCCAAATCATAAGCCACAGGGTCAACGACCCATATCACATAACACATGTTCCTAAGGATTATTCGCGTCCTGTGCTAACAAGCCACGAACCTCAGATGCTCCCGTAGAACATACCCGAGTGAATAACCCAATAGGAAACTATACCAAATCACATATCCTCGTGACAACCGTCACAGAACCATTCCAAAACACAACCATAAGTTATCCCGACATCGGGCTAACAAGCCACGAACCTCGCAGTCCCCGCAAGACATACCCGATGATAACCCCACAAGTTATCTCGGCATCGGGCTAGCAAGCCCCGAACCTCGGAGTCCCCGCAAGACATACCCGGATTGGATAAACCTACGGTCACGCCTGACCCATACTAGTAAGCATGGATTCCAGAGATTCAACAATCCTACCCGGAGGCAAATCACTTTCAACGATCACATAACAATGAGCAGAACATCGAGCCAAGCAACACTTAAACATCACAACCTCCTTTCAAAGGAGTCACAACTAATATCACACACATTACGTTCTTACCGAACAAGTACACAATAAGAATTCGTAATCCCCGGCAAAGGATTACAGTCTATTTAACTCACTCGAAGTGATCGTATTATCTTTCAACATACAAAACCAACACACATATTCTGAGAACACATATTCACAAAGTATACGAATTATCGTTGAAAGACGACATTTATCGAGAACATACCGATCCCTTTTTACGTTCATTAAACATTGAGTTTCGCATAAAATCATTTATCAATAATTACGCCTACAAAACATGAAACGTATGGACAAGATACTTGCCTCGATACCACGAGCAACCGAACAATGAACGAACATGGTCGAATAGTTATCGAGCTTCCAAAAACGACCAAGGATTCGGCAATCCCACGAATACTACGAAAATAACATCACCACGAATCAGTAACACTAATCGAAATTCGAAACGATCCTAAAAACAACAAGGATCTAAGTGTTCTCAAAGAAATCAAGAATCGTTGATCCGGGCGATAGAAATTGATGAACGGTTAACAAAATCTGAAGATTACGGTTAAGACAAACAAAAATACACAACCGATCGTATGAGATCGGTTAAGAATCACAAATCCAAGGAAAAACACCAAATTCAAGAAACTAGGGTTCTAAGAAGAGATTACCTTGATTTGGACCAAGAAGACGATTAGATGTTGTTAAACATATACCAATTCGTTCCAAGATGAAGCTAGAAGAAAGAGATCGCTCAAATCGCCTCTGTAGCTCACTCCCGACGGAAGGAATGAAGAAAAGAGAGGAAATGACGACTTAATGCTGCTGTCCAGTATTTATACTGGACAGTTATTAGCGCGCGCTAAACACCCTGCATTAGCGTGCGCTAACTGGTTCAACGCTCCAGAGAAACCGCCTATAACACAGTTAGCATGCGCTAGCCAAAAGCCGTAGCGTGCGCTAACGGGTTACAAAACCAGTCCAGTAGCCCCTGGACAAATCTGCGCCTACCAAGTAGCGTGCGCTAGAAATAACGATTAGCGTGCGCTAAGCAGTCGATAGCGTGCGCTAGCTATCGACCTTAGCGTGCGCTAACAAGGCCCCAGTCCCAGTGCAGTAGCTCCTGGACTGCCCCTGGACTGCCAGTTAGCGTGCGCTACACATTCGGTAGCGTGCGCTAACCACAACGCCGTAGCGTGCGCTATGCCACAAGCATTAGCATGCGCTACACTACAAAAACCCAAAAACTCACAAAGTGATACGAAACACCTCCAAACACATGCCCTAATAAGGCACGACCAAAATATGACACAAAATTCCAACGATGAGGACAATGACAATCTGATAAAACCCAGAAAATCCAACGAACCCGGAATAAAGATCTTGGGTATTACACTCCTAGCCTTTCAAGATGCTCAATGTAACCCTTCATCTTAGGGACATGAGCACTCACAGAAGTAACTGAAGACATTTTACTACCATTCAATGCCTTCGTAGTGGAAAACCTCTCTTTACGAGCTTGCTTTTGGAACATTTCCTTAAGATGACCCATCATTTTATAAGCTTCCATGTTCTCGAACTGTATCTGCATCTCCGAGTTCATGGTTGCTGTCATAAGGCATGTTACATCCAAAAAATCATTTATATGCTTACTATTACCATATTTTTGAGCTTTGGTGGTGGTTGATTCTGGTTCATCAGGAATTGGGTTTTCAGAATGTACTGCTTCTTTTCAGCTTTGAGAATAATTCTCAAGCTCCTTGGCCAATCAAGGTAATTAGTGCCAGAAAGTTCTTCTTTGTCAAGAATTGATCGCAATGAGTTTGTATTGATTGACGCAATTGATTCTACAATATTAATATGTAAAGTTATTCATGAAATATATTGATTTTAAAATCTAAAGATCATGTAAATGCAAGCACAACTATGACATGTCCCTCGCAAATAAAAGAAGTTTAGTTTTTATCAATAGAGATGACATCTTATGTCAACATGTTAGTCTCACATATTATGTATCGCATACACATATATGAATTATAATTTAACGATCAAATAACCACAGACACATCTTTGGCATGTCCTCTGTAATTAAAAGATGCTTTAGATTTTCATTTGGGATGACATCTTATGTCGTTTTAATCGTATTAATCCCAAATAAGCCATAGGTCCAAAACCGTTTTGTATAACCTATATAAGTCTTTAACCATTGAAAACATATGTATAAGCTTGTTTATTCATCTCTCCTCCTTAAGATAAAATCCATACACCCTACTTTGGCAGACCCATATTAGAAATGATCGAAAATTTGACGAGTGTTTTGAAATGGTTGGCTCTTGAGACTTATGTTTCATATCAATTGATTTTAATAAAACTATTTTATCAAAATTGATTATCTCAAAATTATTACCATGTATCTCATACATGTAAAAGTTTTAATGAGTTTGATTTATATGGAAATAAAGATTATTAAGCAAATAAAAAAAAATGATGCATCTCATACAATCATATGCGAAAATACGATGCATCTCATACAATCATATGCGAAAATATGATGCATCTCATATAATCATATGCAATATAAATATGATGCATCTCATACATTCACATGAACAATTTGGTATGGTGTGGTATAGCCATAGATCCTATTATGATATTCATTAATATCAATAGGTCGATCGGTGTAATCTTCGATAACGCCTTTCTTCTTGAATTCCATGTAAGTTGCTCGTCTCCTTCGTCTTCCTTTTATAGTTAGAACTATTCTAAACTATATCTTTACATTTGGTAATTGAAACCTCAAGTTACATTCGAGGGGAGTAAGATGAGAAGATAAATTACAACAAGATAATAGGAAGGCACGACATACAAGTCGTATTATGAATATTACAACCATAGTTGAATCATCAATCTAATTGATCTAGTACGGCTATACCAACAAGGATGCGTTAACCATTTAAGCATTCATAAGCACATATAATATATAAAATGTACTAAATATCGACTATCGATAAGTTATATAATATATAAAATATGCCAAATATCGACAATCGATAAGTTATAAAGTTCTGAGGGACAAAACATCAAACCGGGTAAAACGGGAAATAAATTTCCAGGAGTACACGAAGAAGACGAGGCCAAAACGACCCCGGAAGTGGCTTGGATCGCGATCCGAACAGCCTGGATCGTGATCCATTTGTCCAGACAGCACCATCACACAGAGCTTAGATCGCGATCTGATACCCCAAACCGCATGTCAGCCTCTATTTTGCTCAAAACATGTGTATTAAAGTATACATCTTATGTATACTTCAAATAATACCTCTTGAACAATATAAATGTATAAATCAAGTAGATCAAATCTATATTTATACAACCTCGAAATCAAAATAAAATTATGTTCATATGAAAAAATTTAAAGGAGCATATTACATAAAAAAAAAATTATGTTCGTATGCACCTCTTAAAATTCATAATCCTAAGATAAACATATATGTAGATCAAATCATATGTTCTTTGATTCTTGGATTATTAGTAGAACTAAATCATCACATGAATCTCTATATATCAAAGAACCATGTATGTCAAGATCAAACATATAAATCAATATATATATATATATATATATATATATATATATCACCATATACATATTAAAATAGGCATCATATATATATATCGAAACACAAATCTATTAAAATTATATATATCACCATATATATAAATATACATAGATAAAATTTATATATCATATATATAAACATCATACATCACATATATGAACATCATATATCAACATATATGAAAATCGAAACAATAAAAATATACTAGTCGCTCTGATACCAATGTTCGGTTTTTATTGAACTAATAAGATTATGATCTCATCATATATCGAAATGGTACAGCGGAAGTATAAATATTATATATAAAACCCTTAAAGGATCCAAGTATATTAACAAAGTACGAAGAACAAGATTGTCACCTCTTGTAGCGTGTTTTCGATCGAGCCTTCTAGAGACGTTGCAAGAAGCCGACGCCCTCTATGGTATTAAACCACCGAACAAGTCTCGAGCATCTAATGGATTGCTAGCTCCGATTCAATAAAGATTTCACTTAAATCAATTTGAATATAGATATGTTCTTGATTATGGTAAGAACAAGAACACCAAGAATTTTATTTAAATGTTCTTGAATTTTGATCTAAAATGACAACTATGAATCTTATTCAGTATGTTATTAAAGATCAAACTAACAAGATAAGATGAGTATTTTAAATACTTTTCTATATCAAAGAATCAACCTTCAAAGATATGATGATATATTCTTGATCCTTTTTTATTATTCAACTCTTGAATATTATCTTCGAGTCTTTTAGTGAGAGAAATATCAAAATCAAATTTTTGATACTCTCTACATAATTATGTCTTCTCTTGTGTTTTTTCAAATGTGAGGGCTATCACAAGACACTATTATATATCTCTCTACATGGCTAAGGGTTCACCATCCCCTTTACCAACCATAATCAACCGAAACAAAAATAGCTGCTCTGCTCGTTTAAGTGTGTGACCCTGTAGGGTCTAATTAATACGGCAATGAGTATAACAACAATTTTGCGAGTCATAAATTATAAGCGGCCTCTATCTAGACATTATTACTACCCGCATTAAAAGAATTAATTCGACGGCACAAACGAAATCTCGTTACTGTATAATATTTAATCCTCTCATTGCGCGATATCCTAATTAAGCATAAGGCATGGATAATTCGACCTTATATAGCTTAATTAATATTCTTGATCTCAAGTTACAATTGTCCGATTCAAATATTTATCAATAACTCTTTATTGATCAATTTGCGCATGGCCATGCCTTTAAACAATTTAATATATCAAGGGCCCATGGATATCTTCTACGTTTTATAGGAGGGACAAGGATAAACTACTTCCCTCTGCATAAATCGTACCGTATCTAATGACAAACTGTATGGTCCCTTGTTACAGAAGACGTTGATACTGTGTTAAAATACAATACTCATTATGTAAGAAACTGTAGTGTCTTTAGGTAATAAGGACTTAAATAACAATCAAAGGAATTATAATGACTTAATCCATATATAATTATCTTTGTTAGATCATATCCAATACGATGTATCTACATGTATCTATGACGTGATATAACATCTCATATTCATGACCAGTAAAACATTGCCATCGTATCATTATCATACTAGTAATCATATTACTAGGGATATCTAGAATAAATATTATTTAATTCTTTAATGAATATTACTATCAAGTCACATACTTGATGATCGAAAGCAGAATATTAATTCAATCATATAGTCAATATTAAATAATAATAAATGTCTCCACATTATTATTGGTGTTGAGTAGACTTAGAGCATAATACTAACACTAACGCATGCTATTAGTGTTGAGTAGCACGCACTGGCATTGCCTGTAGCGCACCCTAATGGGTTGGGCAGTGAGTTCGGAATTTCGGCATGGTAGCAGTTAGCGTGGGCAATGATATTGGTAGCACACGCTGACGACGCAGGTCAAAAGCTACTGGACTACCAGATGACTGTAACACCCCCAGATTTAACCGGAAATATTACAGTGTCGTGGGGCCCGAGATGGAACCCACAAGGCTAAAAGAAATTTTCGCAAACATTTACAAACGCCCAAGAGGCTAACAACGGTACTATCTTTGAAAAACATTCGAAGACTTTATAAAACTCGTTTATCAAAACCGTCATAAAATCTCATTTAAAACCACAAGGCCCGAAATGCCAAAACTCAACAGATTAAAAACATACGTTAAAGTATCGCTTATACGTACCGACAGAACAAATTTAGAAAATGATTACCAAAGTAACCTAAGTTACCAGATACCAAAAGGTCATTTAAAAAGACTCACGCAGCGGATAAAGACAAACGATTAAAATACTCTAGCAGCGGAATACTATAACTGATCAGAAACTCAATACACAAATACATGTCCTAGCCAGTATCCTCGGGAAGCTCATCTCTTCCCGACCGCTACAAGCTTGATAATCCAAGAACCTAAAAGAAAGCCCACGACGGGGTCAGCCATAATATCCAACAATGATAACCATCACATCACGTCAATAATTACATATCAATGGAAATACTAAGTAAGAATACGACTAACGTAATCTTACTTTCGTAACTTTATGAAAATTCACGATTCCTATCCGTAACAACACAATAATATAATACCGAAATATTTATACGGTATCTCAACAATACCCAAGGTTCTCAAAACATTATCATAACTCGAGATACGGAAATTATACCAACTCTGGCCAATTCAATCCATCGGATAACGCCGACAATTCCAATATGATAATCGACTGTCCATCAAAGACAAATATCAAGGAAATACGGAACATACCTCAAGATACGAAATACCATTACCATCACGTCAGTCTAATCCGAGATCAGATCAACACAACATACGGGCATGGTCCTAACACAAGACCTACAAATGCATACTCATATGACAACGTCAATATGATCACAACAATAACGACAATGTATGCTTATGTCAAGCCCATAATATACATATGCACAACAACAACACATATGGTAATCCAACGATCCAGCACACAAAGCTATAGATTCCCATGATGATCCCGTCAGACCAACGCATGGTGGCATTACCTGTCCAGCGATCCAGCGCACACAACTATAGATTCCCATGATGATCCCATCGGACCAATGCATGGTGAACATACGACAACAGTGCATGACTGCACAAGACAATAGTACACAATGCACGACAACAAAGATACACGAATGTATCACAACATGATTGACACAAATGACAGAAATGATTAAATTACTTGCTCCGAGTCTTTCGAGAGCAATCTCGATATCTAAACCATCACCAACCATTATTCTGAATATTCACCAATCTAAAACATCACGGACGGTAGATAATTCACATTTTCGTCAATACCATGATGTATCCTCGATAACAAGTATACCAACGACAATTCTAAATCATATACATTATGATTTAAATTCCCAAAACTCGAATACAACCTATAATCACAAATCTCCTGTGATTACGATTTATAAGCATTGCTATACGAGTTATAAACGAATGAAACTGAAACCATTCATTGAATATTATAAACTGAGCAAGTAATAACTTGCCTCGATACCGATGAAGTCGTTACCAATTCCATTGCCGTCATCTACAAGTCCTTTGGCGCTGATCAATGCAATCACGAACATTCTCAAACACGACCGCAAAGCATGGTTCTAATCACCAATGAATAATCTCAACCTATTACAATAATCGATAGACAACAAGTTCGACAACAATCAATAATCGATAAAACCAATTCACAAACCCAACGCCTCAACAATATCTCGGTTAACCACAAGTCTGATCAAACCAACTTAAACAATCACGAATTCATAACCGAAACAGAATATACTACCCTGCCTGATGACTTAGCGCACGTTAATACCTTAACATAGCGTGCGCTAAGTTACTCTCGTTAGTGTGCGCTAGCCAGTAGGCTTAGCATGCGCTAATGCTATACAGAGGCATACATTCAAAGCATCGACTAACACTTTGCGACTATGAATACGAAAGAAAAGGAAATCATGCTCCAAGATTAACAATAACTTTTCCAAATTCAATCTAATCACCATACTCGAAGTCATACTCGTGTTCTTATACGAATATTATATCAAAACACATATCTTAGCTCTAGATACGAATATACCAACACCTCCTATACATAATAATCCTATCATATCGTTTTTAATCTGGAATACAACCTCATATCATGATCAACATAATTTAGAAATCCATCTTTCATCGGGTTAAACGAAACACAATTCTTAATGTATGGAGACATCTTAGTTAACATCCGAAAACTCTTATCATAACTTCATTAATCCTCATATAATATCATCACATGATTATCCAACATGTTCCTCACATGTAATCATCCTTAAAAAAGAACTACTATCAAAGGGATACGAAAATTACCTGGATTAGACGAACCAAGAAGGAGAACACTTGAACTTCATTCGAAGAACCATGAATAACTTGAAGAACAAGGCTTTAATCCATGCTCTCTATCTTAATCTTGATAAAGATCATCATCTCGGAGTGTTTCTGGACCTCAAGTACCTCCCAGAGCTCTCTCTCTATCGAGTGAAAGGAAAGAAATGGACGAAATGCTTCATAACACCCGTTTGTCCCTTTTTATAAAGTATATTACTAGCGTGCGCTAAACCTTATGTTTAGCATGCGCTATGGCCTTAGCGTGCGCTAACTAACTTTTTTAGCATGCGCTATCGCAGTCCAGAGGCTACAGTCTGGCTTCGTACATGTGCTTACGTATGTAACGCCCATGCATTATCGTACGTAACTTACACTCTCTAGCGTACGCAAGTCCTTGCGTTTAGCGTGCTCTAATATCAGTTGACTCGTTTGTCTATATGCTCCGAAGACTGGTCCACACGCCGAAAGTGCTGACGAGGATAAGATTCCTTTTTGTCCAATATACCAAGAGCGTGCGCTAACCTTTAGGGTTTAGCGTGCGCTGGTACTACATTACAAACATCCGTTGACTTATCAGAACGTGCGCCGAAAGTGGCCTGGTCCACACGCAGATTCCTTCCGATCTGACTGCATTAGCGTGCGCTACATTCTACCTCTAGCGTGCGCTAACCATGAACGATAGCGTGCGCTATACTTGAACATTAGCGCGCGCTAATGAGGCTATACTTAGTCATTTCCAACTCTTCTCGTCCGTCTCGACATACTGGATACGTACACTCACATACTGAATACATATACTCAATTCAATAATATTCTCATATGATACACAATATCCTCAATTGCAATTGTCGACCAAGTACGACAATTATTCCAATACAGATGTCTCAGTCATTCATTTATTTTATTCATACTGTACATATTCCACGCTGTACAACATAACTCGGATAAAATAATATTAAACCACAGTAGTAGAAATTCCAGATATTACATACTACACCACTTAAAATAAGTTTCGTCCTCGAAACTTGCAAGCTGTTATAGAAAAACCAACAAACCGTTCAACCAAAATATTCCGAAACTATCACAACAACGATCAATCATCATTAACGAATAACCAAAACAGTACACTTATATATGCGCCAAGTCGACGATCTCCTGAGGTACTAGCAAGTAACTTCACTGTAAAGCCTCAATACGTTTACAATAACAATTCCATGAGTCTCAACAAAATATATCATCTTCGGATGAAGTAACCTATCTGTGTCAAATCCTGTCTGCCTGATTACACAATCAAGTCCCAATCTGCTAAAAAACCAATAATGCATGATACATATATGAAACAACTGCTCAACACAATGGCAACGAATCGCGAAACATCGACAGACAATCTGAACGCTCAGATGATCACCAGTAATAATCAACCAATAAATTAACCGACAATATCATCGACATGATAAACTCCAATATTAACAACGAACGATCAACGAAAATCGAGAATACCTTCACACGGTAAACTCTAACACGATCAACATGGAACCACAAAAACCGATATATGAGCGAATAAAGTTCACAAAACGACACACCAATCACATACAGTGGATCTCAATAAACACAATCGACTGGTGAACATACCCCTCAGCATACGAACAACCAATCGCAAATCGGCGAACATACCAAATCATACATGGAGTGGGAACGACCACTCAATATCCAAACAACCAGCATGGGGTCACCATCCCCAAATCTACACTTACAAAGAAATCATTCAAAAATCACTATGATAAAATCGCGCTACTACCATACCAATGGAATTACATAGCGCATATGTCCCGGTTTCACAAAATCTAAAGTTCCAAAATTACATCCTGCACATGAACCTACAACACGCAGTATATTTCTCTTATCCGATAATTCAACCGATCATCCCTGGATAACCAAACTACTATACTGAAGTTTGAATCTCTTTAATCGTACATTCTGATGTATTATCCAGTTTATGAGTCACACTCATAACTTCACCATGATATGCAAAATGCGCTAAATGCGTATGTATATCGATCATATTTTCAAAACCCGTTTGAAATTATACAGTCTCGTGAAGAAGACAAATTTCTCGAAAGTCCTTTCAAAATTTTCAAAGCTCAAAACATAAATTTTGGTAAGACCACTGAATCAATTTTCAAAAAATTAAATCGGCTCGCTGGTGTCAAGTATTCAATAATAGTTTCCTTCGAATCCACACGATTTCGAAGTTTTTAAAATGAAAACTATGCAAATGATTGACCACATACATACCCCCGTATACCAATTCGGGTCGTCAACAATATCCACTGATATTCCATCGGAAAACCACCCGATAAAGTTCCATAATCTCAATGTATAGACTCCAAAAAAAACTCCTTTTCTACATATGTCTCGCAACGTCAACCATTATCCCATCCTGGATCACCTCAATTATGCTATGACGAAACATTGAAACAAATCAACACAGCGAAAGACTTCCTGAGAGGTTTCATTTCAACCAATAAATCAAAACCCCGAAAGATAGTGATAAAGTAGATAAACGATTGATAAAGTGTTTTACAAATCTCGGGAGTTTTAAGGAAAACAGAAAAGCCTTCTTTTGAAAAATTAGGGTCTCAGCCCGTATTTCGTTCCGCATTACAAGAAGTTTAAAAGGTGGGAAACTCTTTTTCGGACCCCAAGTCCTGAGTTATAAATCTCTTTCAAACTCGATTGGGTGTCGGCCCAAAAATCATTTTCCGTAAAACATCCGTAAAACGTTCATTTTGAAAAGTATCGTTTTCAAATGTTCAAAAGCAGTTTCAGGTATTTCAAAATGACTTAACATGACTACATGCTCTTCTCAACAATCCACAGTCCTCCCGAATACACAATTCCGTTCCAAAACTTAACCGACCTATTGATTTCCAAAATCATAGTTTCTCAAATCATCAATCCTGTCTCACTCTGTCATCTCATAATGTGAAGCATAATATCTTTATGAATCTCAAAACATATCAACTTAGAACGTGTAATATCCTGAATTTTAGGAATACATACCGACTAAATACGGGACTTGTAAATTTATTTGAATGTATTGGAGATACATTTCTGGTCTTGGAACATTTAAAATAAGAAAGGGATACCGGAAATGTTAGTAGAAACAAGATTAGACATTTTCTCGGAGGTGTCGTGGATAAGTATCAACTTTGAAAAATCACCACGGATTTTTGGGATGTTAGAAAATTCTGAAAATTAACAGTATTATATGGATTTGAGTTAGCTTTCTAGTGGTTCAAACAGTGAGTCAATCCGAGTTTGGACGATAAAGTTATGGTCGAATTAGTAAAAACTATTTGCAGAACTTTAGTTCCGTCAACGAACATTCACCAAGGCAGCGATGTTACGTACATAATTCATAAAAATCCAACCGTCGGATTAATATGGAATTTTGACAGTCAGTTCTAAACACCGTAAAGTCTATTTTGGACGGTGAAGATTGGATTTGGATGTACAATGTGACCGTAATAATTAAAAGAACGAAAGGATTCTGCTTTTTCGGATTCATATTGAGAAGTCTCGGTATTTTATAGATTTCTGAAGATTTAACCGTTGGATTGCACTGAATTTTGGATATGTTATTTATCAAATAGTTTTTTATAATATATGAACGGTGGAGATTATATTTGGATTTTGTTAGTAAAAGTTATGGCTCTCGGACAGTAGTTGTGTTTTGAAGGATGTGTTTTGTCCCACATCGGTTGAGAATAAAGATGTGAAGCCTTGCTTACACTCTAAGAATGTATTTTTATCCCACATCAGTTGAGAACAAAGGGGAAAAGCCTTCTTATTCTATATAAGGAGTCTTGATGTCTTTCTCACAAGTACACCCAAGTAATACTTTAGTCTTATTTGATTCAAATTAAATTCCTTTCTTGTATTCTCTTTAAAGAGAGTGGTGAGAAGGGTGAGAAGGGTGAGAATCATGTAGACTTGTAATAGTGTAGGGTTGTCGAGTTAAAAGAAAGAAATTCTATATGATTGTAGAAATTTATCATATAGTGAAGTCTCTTTTGAGTGGATCGTGGTTTTCTTCCGTATTTGGAGTTCCATTTTCGGTGGAGCAACCGTGATTGAATAGCTCGATGAAGGGCAAGACGTAGTCCGATTTTACTTAATTTTGGATATCTTGTTGCCGACTCATGGTCCTTCATTTTGACCGGTTGGATCGTGCACTGGAGTTTTATATTGTGAGTTATTGCTATCAGACGTTCTCGGGCAGATTCGCTTCGTCGTATCGATATTGAGGCAAGTTATTACTTGTTCGATTATAGTGTTTCGATAAGAAATTTCAATTACATTTAATAAGTATTCTGTGTTGTATTGCATATTGACGAATGTATAAATGGAATCTTGTGAGGATTGTAGTATACAGTAGATGTTGTTGATGATATTTGGATATTCTTGGTCGATGAGGTGCGTTTGGAAGGAATCCGAATAGAGGTACGTTTTTGTGGTAATCGTACATGAATCCGAATAGAGGTATGTTTTTGTGGTAATTGTACATAGAGGATTGTGTACGGGAAAGTATTCGTTATTGAGGTATTATACGGTATTGTTGTGATATTGGGATTTTGACGAGAATCGTTGGATAAATCGGGAGTGGTAAGGTTATAGTTTGTGGTTATCATTCTCACTATGCATGACATATGATTAATTATGTTTATGTATTTGCGGTTATTTATCGGGCATTATGGTTGACCCCGTTGTGGGACTTATTTTTCAGGTATTGGAGATTTGATAGAGCGGTCGTGAAGAGACGAGGATTCCGAATGATACCGCTATGGCATATAGTGGGAATCGTGTATTGATCGCTTATTTATTCTTGATGTAAAATGTATTTTCGAACTGTATTTTATCCGATGCGTGAGTTCTTTCAAAATGACTTTCGGTATTTTGCAAATGGAGTTTTATTTCGTAAAACCGATTCCCTAAATCGAGTTTTGGCATTTTGGCCTTGAACGTTTTATGACGGTTTGACAAATGATTTTGTGAGCTTTGGAAAATACTACCGTCACCGGCCTTTTGGCGTTTTGAACGGTTTTAAAAATAATTTTTAGCCTGGTGGGTTCCGGCGCGGAATCCACGGCGTGTAATATTCCCGGGCTGAACCGGGGGTGTTACAATTATGGTATCAGAGCCCAAGGTTTTGCGGAACCGGGCATGTGTGTTATGTGGCTCTACCTATGTGGTAGTAACGTGGTTTTTGTGTAATTGGATTTCTGGCTATTTTGAACTGTATTGTTTTGGAACTGTGTTATTTTTGAGTTCTGTTGTAGTGCTGTGTGGATTTGGTGATTGTTGGTGTTTCCGAGACCGACAAGGCAGGGAGTGAACGCCGGTGCCGTAGTCATGTGCAATGGGCGGCTCCAATCGGAAAGTGTACGCCGGTGCGAGGCACGTGTCAAGGAGCGACTTTCGATGTGGAGTGGAACGCCGGTGATACGGGCATGTGTCAAGGAGCGGCTCATGCGCTCTAGGTGAGGAGGACACAACGTCACAAATCCCACACAAAACTTGACAGTTCTCCAAACTGTAATCTGATCTTGGCGGAGATTAATTGATTTCGAAATTGTGCGAGTAATTGCGAAAATTACCAATTTGTTGGTATTGGCATTTTATTGTGTTGAGATTTTCGAAATGGAGTCATATGCTAGTATCACGGGAGATCATCGACTTCACAGACCTGTAAGTATATTGTTCGAATTGTCCGATAATGATTGTTTACTTTTGGTGATGTTGGATTTTCTGATTAAACTGTTGTTTGTAAGAGGATTGCAAGTTTCGAGGACTAAACTTATTTTGAAGGGGGGTAGTATGTAATATCCTGAATTTTAGGAATACATACCGACTAAATACGGGACTTGTAAATTTATTTGAATGTATTGGAGATACATTTCTGGTCTTGGAACATTTAAAATAAGAAAGGGATACCGGAAATGTTAGTAGAAACAAGATTAGACATTTTCTCGGAGGTGTCGTGGATAAGTATCAACTTTGAAAAATCACCACGGATTTTTGGGATGTTAGAAAATTCTGAAAATTAACAGTATTATATGGATTTGAGTTAGCTTTCTAGTGGTTCAAACAGTGAGTCAATCCGAGTTTGGACGATAAAGTTATGGTCGAATTAGTAAAAACTATTTGCAGAACTTTAGTTCCGTCAACGAACATTCACCAGTGCAGCGATGTTACAGACATAATTCATAAAAATCCAACCGTCGGATTAATATGGAATTTTGACAGTCAGTTCTAAACACCGTAAAGTCTATTTTGGACGGTGAAGATTGGATTTGGATGTACAATGTGACCGTAATAATTAAAAGAACGAAAGGATTCCTGTTTTTCGGATTCATATTGAGAAGTCTCGGTATTTTATAGATTTCTGAAGATTTAACCGTTGGATTGCACTGAATTTTGGATATGTTATTTATCAAATAGTTTTTTATAATATATGAATGGTGGAGATTATATTTGGATTTTGTTAGTAAAAGTTATGGCTCTCGGACAGTAGTTGTGTTTTGAAGGATGTGTTTTGTCCCACATCGGTTGAGAATAAAGATGTGAAGCCTTGCTTACACTCTAAGAATGTATTTTTATCCCACATCAGTTGAGAACAAAGGGGAAAAGCCTTCTTATTCTATATAAGGAGTCTTGATGTCTTTCTCACAAGTACACCCAAGTAATACTTTAGTCTTATTTGATTCAAATTAAATTCCTTTCTTGTATTCTCTTTAAAGAGAGTGGTGAGAAGGGTGAGAATCATGTAGACTTGTAATAGTGTAGGGTTGTCGAGTTAAAAGAAAGAAATTCTATATGATTGTAGAAATTTATCATATAGTGAAGTCTCTTTTGAGTGGATCGTGGTTTTCTTCCGTATTTGGAGTTCCATTTTCGGTGGAGCAACCGTGATTGAATAGCTCGATGAAGGGCAAGAGATAGTCCGATTTTACTTAATTTTGGATATCTTGTTTCCGACTCATGGTCCTTCATTTTGACCGGTTGGATCGTGCACTGGAGTTTTATATTGTGAGTTATTGCTATTGCACGTTACTGGGCAGATTCGGCTTCGTCGTATCGATATTGAGGCAAGTTATTACTTGTTCAGTTATAGTGTTTCGATAAGTAATTTCAATTACATGTCATAAGTATTCTGTGTTGTATTGCATATTGACGAATGTATAAATGGAATCTTGTGAGGATTGTAGTATACAGTAGATGTTGTTGATGATATTTGGATATTCTTGGTCGATGAGGTGCGTTTGGAAGGAATCCGAATAGAGGTACGTTTTTGTGGTAATCGTACATGAATCCGAATAGAGGTATGTTTTTGTGGTAATTGTACATAGAGGATTGTGTACGGGAAAGTATTCGTTATTGAGGTATTATACGGTATTGTTGTGATATTGGGATTTTGACGAGAATCGTTGGATAAATCGGGAGTGGTAAGGTTATAGTTTGTGGTTATCATTCTCACTATGCATGACATATGATTAATTATGTTTATGTATTTGCGGTTATTTATCGGGCATTATGGTTGACCCCGTTGTGGGACTTATTTTTCAGGTATTGGAGATTTGATAGAGCGGTCGTGAAGAGACGAGGATTCCGAATGATACTGGCTATGGCATATAGTGGGGAATCGTGTATTGACTGTTTATTTATTCTTGATGTAAAATGTATTTTCGAACTGTATTTTATCCGATGCGTGAGTTCTTTCAAAATGACTTTCGGTATTTTGCAAATGGAGTTTTATTTCGTAAAACCGATTCCCTAAATCGAGTTTTGGCATTTTGGCCTTGAACGTTTTATGACGGTTTGACAAATGATTTTGTGAGCTTTGGAAAATACTACCGTCACCGGCCTTTTGGCGTTTTGAACGGTTTTAAAAATAATTTTTAGCCTGGTGGGTTCCGGCGCAGAATCCACGGCGTGTAATATTCCCGGGCTGAACCGGGGGTGTTACAGAACGGCAATAAATCTTAATGAAATTCAAAAATCCAAATACTTTCAGATCGTGAAGCCGACGATTCCCCGTGATACTGGCACATGTATCGACTCTAGAAAATACTCGACACAGATCTTTTCAAAACACACATTTTGCAAACTCAGTTCAACTTGAGAACACAACACATCTCTTTCAAGAGAATCACGTTAGCACCATTTGGAAAAGTTTACAACAATCCCAGTACCACAATGATAAATCACATAACCCATAAGCCCGAGTGAACAACAAAAACTCACGGCTCTAGTATTAGTCAATCGACAACTCGAATGACGCGACCAAAACACGACCCAACTCAACCCAAATGCCTAGGTTTTCACAACCTAAGCTCTGATACCATATTCTGTAACACCCCCCAGATTTAACCGGAAATATTACAGCGCCAGATGGAACCCACAAGGCTAAAAGAAATTTTAGCAATCATTTACAAACGCCCAATAGGCTAACGACAGTACTATCTTTGAAAAACATTCGAAGAGTTTATATAACTCGTTTATCAAAACCTTCATAAAATCTCATTTGAAACCACAAGGCCCGAAATGCCAAAACTCAACAGATTAAAAACATACGTTAAGCTATCGCTTACACGTACCGACAGAACAAATTTAGAAAACGATTGCCAAAGTAACCTAGGTTACCAGATACCAAAAGGTCATTTAAAAATACTCACGCAGCGGATAAAGATAAACAATTAAAATACTCTAGCAACGGAATACTATAACTGATCAGAAACTCAATACACAAATACATGTCCTACCCATTATCCTCCGGGAAGCTCATCTCTTCACGACCGCTACAAGTTTGATAATCCAAGAACCTAAAAAGAAAGCCCACGACGGGGTCAGCCATAATATCCAACAATGATAACCATCACATCACGTCAATAATTACATATCAATGGAAATACTAAGTAAGAATACGGCCAATGTAATCTTACTGTCGTAACTTTACGAAAATTCACGATTCCTATCCTTAACAACACAAGAAGATAATACCGAAATATTTGTACGGTATCTCAATAATACCCAAGGTTCTCAAAACATTATCATAACTCGCAATACGGAAATTATACCAACTCTGGCCAATTCAATCCATCGGATAACGTCGACAATTCCAATACGATAATCCATTGTCCATCAAAGACAAGTATCAAGGAAATACGGAACATACCTCAAGATACGAAATACCATTACCATCACGTCAGTCTAATCTGAGATCAGATCAACACAATATACGGACATGGTCCTAACACAAGACCTACAAATGCATACTCATATGACAACGTCAATATGATCACAACAATAACAACAACGTATACTTATGGCAAGCCCATAATATACATATGCACAACAACAACACATATGATAATCCAACGATTTAGCTCACACAGCAATAGATTCCCATGATGATCCCATCGGACCAACACATGGTGGCATTACCTGTCCAGCGATCCAGCGCACACAGCTATAGATTCCCATGATGATCCCGTCGGACCAACGCATGGTGGACATACGACAACAATGCACGACTGCATAAGACAATAGTACACAATGCACGACAACAAAGATACCCGAATGTATCAAAACATGATCAACATAAATGACAGAAATGATTAAAATACTTGCTCCGAGTCATTCGAGTGCAATCTCGATATCTAAACCATCACCAACCATTATTCTGAATATTCACCGATCCAAAACATCACGGACGGTAGATAATTCACGTTTTCGTCAATACCATGATGTATCCTCGATAACAAGTATACCAACGACAATTGTAAATCATATACATTGCTATAATCCCAAAACTCCTGTGATTACAATTTATAAACATTGCTATATGAGTTATAAACGAATGAAACTGAAAACATTCATTGAATATTATAAAATGAGCAAGTAATAACTTGCCTCGATACCAATAAATCCGTTACCAATTCCATTGCCGTCATCTACAAGTCCCTTGGCCCTGATCAATGCAATTCATGAACATTCTCGAACACGACCGCAAAGCATGGTTCTAATCACCAATCAATAATCTCAACCTATTACAATAACCGATAGATAACAAGTTCGACAACAATCAGAAATCGATAAAACCAATTCACAAACCCAACGGCTCAACAATATCTCGGTTAACCACAAGTCTGATCAAAACAACTTAAACGATCACGAATTCATAACCGAAACATAATATACTACCCTGCCTGATGACTTAGCGCACGTTAATACCTTAACATAGCGTGCACTAAGTTATTCTTGTTAGCGTGCGCTATCCAGTAGGCTTAGCATGCGCTAATGCTATACAGAGGCATACATTCCAAGCATCAACTAACACTTTGCGATTATGAATACGAAAGAAAATGAAATCATGCTCCAAGATTAACAATAACTTTTCCAAATTCAATCTCATCACCATACTCGAAGTCATACTTGTGTTCTTATATGAATATTATATCAAAACACATATCTTAGCTCTAAATACGAATATACCAAGACCTCCTATACATAATCATCCTATCATATCGTTCTTAATCTAGAATACAACCTCATATAAACATCAACATAATTTAGAAATCCATCTTTCATTGGGTTAAACGAAACACCATTCTTAAAGTACGGAGACATCTTAGTTAACATCCGAAAACTATTATTATAACTTTATTAATCCTCATATAATATCATCACATGATTATCCAACATGTTCCTCACATGTAATCATCCTTAAAAAGGAACTACTATCAAAGGGATAGAAAAATTACCTGGATTAGACGAACCAAGAAGGAGAACACTTGAACTTCATTTCAAGAACCATGAATAACTTGAAGAATAAGGCTTTAATCCATGCTCTCTATCTTAATCTTGATAAAGATTATCATCTCGGAGTGTTTCTGGACCTCAAGTACCTCCCAGAGCTCTCTCTCTATCGAGTGAAAGGAAAGAAATGGACGAAATGCTTCATAACACCCGTTTGTCCCTTTTTATAAAGTATATTACTAGCATGCACTAAACCTTATGTTTAACGTGCGCTATGGCCTTAGCGTGCGCTAACTGACTTTGTTAGCGTGCGCTATCTCAGTCCAGAGGCTACAGTATGGCTTCGTACATGTGCTTACGTACGTAACGCCCATGCATTAGCGTACGTAACTTACACTCTCTAGCGTACGCAAGTCCTTGCATTTAGCGTGCGCTAATATCAGTTGACTCGTTTGTCTGTATGTTCCGAAGACTAGTCCACATGCCGAAAGTACTGACAAGGATAAGATTCCATTTTGTCCAATATACCATTAGCATGCGCTAACCTTTAGGGTTTAGCATGCGCTAGTACTACATTACAAACATTGACTTATCAGAACATGCGCCGACAGTGGCTTGGTCCACATGCAGATTCCTTCCGATCTGACTGCATTAGCGTGCGCTACATTCTGCCACTAGAATGCGCTAACCATGAACGATAGCGTGCACTATACTTGAACATTAGAACGTGCTAATCAGGCTATACTTAGCCATTTCCAACTCTTCTTGTCCGTCTCGACATACTGGATACGTACACTCACATACTGAAAACATATACTCAATTCAATAATATTCTCATATGATACACAATATCCTCAATTGCAATTGTCGAACAAGTACGACAATTATACCAATACAGATGTCTCAGTCCTTCATTTATTTTATTCATACTGTACAGATTCTACGCTGTACAACATAACTCGGATAAAATAATATTAAACCACAGTAATAGAAATTTCGGATATTACAATGACCTTGTTAGCACGCGCTATCCTCATGCATTAGCGCACGCTAATTAGACCCAGTATATAAGGTTGGTCAGCCGTGTTCTTCATTATTTCTCTCTCATTTCTCACACTTCCGACGAGGGCACATGAGAGAGGCGATCGTGAGGCGATTTGGGACAACTTTTCATCATCCATCATCATCTTTGGTTGGATAACAAGGATTATACAATATCTAATCCGTTTCTTCTCTCTGAATCGAGGTAAACTCCTTAGAACCCTAGTTTGGGGGATTTTTGGGGATGTTATCCATCCGGTTAATCCATTTTGAAGCTTGAAATCCTTGAGATTATGATGTATCTATCCCGTACCCATGTTTCCCTTATGATTATACCGATGTTTTGTGTATTACTTGAGGTGAAGAGGGTTTGGATGATTTCCAAACTCTATGTGAATATTTTGAAGATTTATGAATCGTAAAAAGGGGGTTTCGGGAGTCTTCCTTGACAACTGAGTATTGATGATTGATTATTGTATTTCCTTATGAATCGTTTAGGCCCGGAAGTGCGTTCTTGGACCTCCCGAGCTTGAATACCATTTTCACTTATGTTCTAACGTCTCAAAGGCAAGTATATGTTTATGATTGTACATTCTCGACTTTAAAAGTGAGGTATATGACTTGTATGATTGTATATATTCACTCTTGGATGGATCGATGGGTCCTCAGAGGGTTCCATTACCTTTGGTGCAGTTCCACGAATATTTTTGTGTTAACCACTCTGGAAGGATCTGATGGGGCCTCAGAGGGTTCCGTTACCTTCGGTGCGGTTCCATGGTTAATCACACATGTATTGAAATGAAATGCTATGAGATTTAGTTATTTTGGAATACTAGTCTTGAGTTTTGATGAAAGAGGATTACATTTACTTTATTGTCGAGAAGTATTGTGTTTCGTATTGGATATACTTGTACTAGCTATTCGATGACTAACCCCTTTTGGGGGAAATACCTTTCATGTATTTCAGGATCCAGGAGAGTAGACAGACATATACCGGGTCGGCATGAAGATGATGGGCAAGAGTGATGTTGTGTCTTGTCTTTGTCTGTATTTCATACTTTATCCATTCGGTATTGGTACTTGGAATGGTTATGAACACTCGAGTAGTGCTTCAGATGTTCTTGATGTTTTGGCCTTTGTTGCCCTGGGTTTTAATTCCCTGTGTATTGTGTTTCTTTCAAACTAATTATTACCTTGGTGTCAATTTTATTGCCTTCTACTAGATTATGTTAGTCGTTATCGGTCGAAACTCATGCTTCCGCGTATGTATAGCCTTGTGGGTCCCACAGAGGGGATCACAGCACTGTAATTACCTTGAATAACTTGGGGGTGTTACAGAATATGGAATCAAAGCTTAGGTTTATGGATACCTAGGCTGTCGGTCTTTTTGGGTTGAATTGAGTTATTGTTCGAATACAAAATCACTATATTGCTATCATCTCGGTGCGACTGGTTCTAGTAAGTTCTTTTACTCTTTTTGTATTTTTTTTTCTAATCAATACGTCTTTGCTTTGACATTCTTGGGAATAGGTGACCTGAATGACGGGCAATTTGAATTGTACTTATATACTTTGTGTGTCCTTCAGAATGTCTATTGACAGGGGATGAGGATGAGGTCGTGGTCGTGGACGCGGGCGAGGACGTGGCGAAGCCGCTTCCCTCAGTTCCGTTGCGGGCTTGGCTACCCCTATTTTATCTAACTCAGTGCATCCCGATACCGAAAGTCAACATGACCAGTCGAATGGTAAAGGGAATAATGCAGATGCTGTGGTTACAAATGTTCTTCAAAAATTGGCCAATCAGATGACTATCCTGGCCCAAGATGTTTAACTGAATAATCCTAATCCGACAACGGATGTTTTGCTCCAGAATGTGGTCCATATGCATCCTCCGCAGCTCAGTTGTGCTACCGACACAACGGTTTGGGAAAGTTAGCTATTTTAATTGGTGAAAGTGTTTGAGGCGGTTAACTGTCCGAATACGAGGAAGGTACCTATTGCTCAGTACTTCCTTGCTAAAGAAGCCGCGACTTGGTGGAAAGCTATTAAACCGCAAGATCATGCTGCTACATGGGACGAATTTAAAGATCTGCTGGAGGCTGAGTTTTGTCCTTATCCAGTGCCAAAAAGTAGGATCCGAGCCTTTTTTGAAGCTAAGCCGTAGAACATTCCAGTCTCAAAGGCGATAGTGGAATACAACCAACATCTGGTTCATGTGAAGAATCAGGTGGGAGATGAGCGTGACAAGATCCGTCATTTCGACATGTGAATGGATATGGATTTACGACATTATATGTCTGGGTTTTCTTGCACTACTCTGAAGGAATACCAAGACAGAGCTTTGGCATATGACATGTTGTGTTCCAACAATAACACCAAAGCCGATCCGAAGCAGTAAAAGACCACCGGTAATTTTTCTGTCTCTAAAGGCGGCAACTTTCAAAAGCTAACCATTTTGTCGGGCATTCGCCGCGTTATTTTAAAGTGAATAAGAGTTTTAGTTCTGCTTCAAGCACCTCAACTCACCCGGTGACCTGTTTTAATTGTGGTCATCCAGGCCACATCAATCTGGAGTTCACTTTCCCACCTCTGAAATGTCACACTCTTGGTCAGATGGGACACAGGCAGTTTATTGCCCCGAACAAGAACAGACTTTCGATACTCGGGCTTCTGCCACAGCACATATAGCTCAAAGTATGAATCAGCAACAATCAGTTGGACATTCATAGCAAGGTTAGTGCAGAGGCCGGGGATGGGGTCAGACCGTTAGAGAGGAAGATTCTAGCATCGGTTCGGCACACCCACAGAGTTTATGAGATGCGTCGAGCAGATGAACCTGATGCGGCAGTGGCCTCAGGTACCATTTATATTCTATCTCATATAGTTCGAGTACTTTTTGATTCTGGTGCTACACATTCTTTCATCTCCTTGGATTCTGTACACCGTTTGAATATAAATTGTATGGCTGCTTGCGATCCTTTCATTGTGAAACTGCCTAGCGGGGATAGAATCATGGGGAATCGGGAGATTAGAAATTATCCGGTGAGTGTAGTAGATATTGATTGGTTGTCGTATTTGATTGTGGTTGATATCGAGGGCGAGGATTTGATCCTCGGTGAGGACTGGATTGAGAGTCACCAAGCAATTATGAATTACCGCACTAAGGTTATCACGATGATGACTAAAGATGGATCTGAGTACTCGTTTATGGGATGTAAATCGGGCCAACCTAAGTTCTTTATCAGTGCCATGAAGACCATAAAACTCTTGAATAAAGTTTGCACGGGATATTGGTGCTATGCTTTGAAGTCGGATGGGAATGGAGTCGATTTCTCTTCGATTCCAGTTGTTAATGAGTATCCACATGTTTTTACAGACTATCTTCTCGGATTACCGCCAGATCGAGAGATAGAATTTTCTGTTGATTTAGAGCCTGACGCGGCTCTGGTTTCTAACGTGCCTTATCGTATGGAACCATCAGAAATGCAAGAAGTGAAAAATCAGTTGGGAGAGCTGTTGGAGAAAGGGTACATTAGACCGAGCGCTTCGCCTTGGTGTGCACTTGTTCTTCTTTTGAGAAAGAAGGATGGTTCACTACGTTTATGCATTGATTACCATGAGCTAAACAAAGTGACCATCAAGAACAAGTATCCAGTACCTCATATAGATGATTTGTTTGATCAATTGCAGGGAGCCACAGTATTCTCAAAAATTGATTTAAGATCAGGATACTACCAACTCCGAGTGAAAGAGTCCGACCTTCTGAAAACTGCTTTTCGGATGAGATACGAACATTATGAATTTGTGGTCATGCCTTTTGGACTGACTAATGCACCGGCAGTATTCATGCAGTTAATGAACAATATATTTATTAAATACCTTGACAAATGTGTGGTTGGCTTTATCAATGATATCTTGATTTATTCTAGAGATGAGCAGGAGCATGTCCAACACTTGCGTTTGATACCAGATGTCTTGAGAGCCGATCACCTTTATGTGAAATTCTCAATATGTGAGTTCTAGCTGGAGGAAGTTATGTTTATCGGTCATATGGTTTCAGCCGAAGGGGTTCTTGCGGACCCGCAGAAGATTGAGGCAGTGCTACATTGGGTACCACCTAACAATGTTAAGGAAGTTCATAGCTTCTTGGGTCTTCCTGGGTATTACCGTGGGTTTGTCGAGGGGTTCTCGAAACTCGCTCAGCCACTTATGCAATTACTTCAGAAGATAGAAAAGTTTGTTTAGACTATTGAGAGATAGCAGAGCTTCGATGAACTGAAGAGACATTTGACTTCAGCGCCAATCTTAGCTTTACCACAGGGTGGTGAAGGATTTGCAGTGTCTAGTGACGCTTCACGATAGGGGCTTGGATGTGTGTTTATGCAGCACGATAAAATTGTAGCCTTTGCATCACGGCAATTGAAGCCATATGAATGAACTATCCTACTCATGATTTGGAATTGGCCACAATTGTTTTCGCAATTAAGATTTGGCAGCATTACTTGTATGGCTCTTCGTGTCGGATTTATACCAATTACAAGAGCTTGAAGCACATCTTCAGTCAGAAAGAGTTGAATATGAGGCAACGTCGATGGTTAGAATTGATTAAGGATTATGATTTGGGAATTCTTTACCATATGGGAAAGGCCAATGTCGTCGCGGACACTTTGAGGCGCAAACCGGCATCACTTCAGATGCTCGAGGTTCTTACACCCTAGACGAAGATTCATGAGGATGTGATCGAGCAAGGTATAGAAGTTTGGCTTCAAAGAGTTCAGGGACAGTTGTGTACCCTCGAAATTACTCCGTCCTTGGTTGATGACATCAAAGGGAAATAGTAGAGTGACCTGATGATTTATCAACTAAAGGAAGATGTAATTAAGGGGAAAGCCCCTGGATTTTTGGTCTATGGGGATAGTATTTTGAGATTTCAGGGCATGCTTTGTGTCCTGAATGATCTAGAGTTGATACAGAGAAGTCTTCTAGAAGCCCATGTTACGCCTCACTCAATCCACCCCGGAACGAGTAAGATGTACAAGGTTATGAAGCTATATTTTTGGTGGAATAATATGAAGAATGACATCACAGATTTCGTATTATGATGTTTGATGTGTCAACAAGTCAAGATCGAGCATCAACGACCAGCGGGGTTGTTGAAGCCGCTTTCCATTCTCGAGTGTAAGTGGGAAGACATCTCCATCGTTTTTATCACAGGGATGCCGAGATCTGGAGTCGGAATGAATATGATTTGGGTAATCGTTGATCGATTAACCAAGTCTGCACATTTCCTTGGTATTAAGGATACTTGGGGACCGGAGAGATTGGATCGAACCTTTATAGATGAGATTGTAAGATTGCATGGTGCACCGAGTTGAGATTGAGTACATATTTTCATCCACAGTCAGACTGCCAGACCGAGCCAACAATGCAAACATTAGAGGATATGTTTCGCGCTTGTGCCCTATACTGGAGTAATGATTGGGAACTTCATTTACCATTGATCGAGTTTGCCGACAATAATAGTTGGTATGCGTCGATTAAAATGGCACCATTTGAAGCACTTTATGGTAGGCGATGTAGATCGCCATTATGTTGGGATGAGGCTTCGGATTTAGTCGAAACGAAATCGGATATGTTGATGGAAACTAAGGAGAATATTTCTATTATCCGAGACCGGTTATTGACTGCCCAGAGCCGTCAGCAATCTTATGTTGATAATCGTCGTCGAGCCTTGGATTTCGAAGTGGTAGATCATGTTCTACTCAAGGTTTTGCGGACAAAGGGAGTTTTCCGCTTTGGGAAATAGGGGAAACTTCGTCCGAGGTATATCGGACCGTTTGAAATTTTGGACAGGGTTGGGTTGGATATTTAGCTTATCGCTTGGCGTTGGCTCCAGCTTTGATGTAGTCGAGGATGTTACCTTTACAGAGAGACCGATTCCTTGAATGTCGTGAGAAACTGCTTCGGCCCAAAACCATTCCGTTGGTTAAGGTGCAATGGTCGAGACATTGAGGAAGCGACTTGGGAGACGGAAGAGAAGATACGATCGAGATACCCCGAACTTTATATTTTTTATGTTTCGGTACGAAACTTCTTTTTAGAGGGGGATAATGTAATACCCATACTTTTCATGAATTTCTGGCTGTGATGTTCTTTCACTTTTTTCGCTCTTGTAAGCGCTTATTGAGATGTTGTTGATTTTAGAGTTTTATATCTTTCGGAACATGTTCGTATTTATCGGACTTCGTAGTGGTGCTTTTGGGTGAAGCAGTTAGCGCATGCTAGGCTTGAGCTAACGCACGCTATTTGTGTTTGGTAGCGCGCGCTAGCTTCGCCAGTAGCACACACTAATGGTTTGAGTTTGGCAGAGGCAGTAACTGGGTTCTATACTCTAGATGAGTAGTTCACGCACGCTAGGCATGAGATAACACACGCTATTTTGCTTGGTAGCGCGCGCTAGCTTCGCCAGTAGCACACGCTAATTACCCGGGTTTGGCAGTGGCAGTCGGTTGGTTCTGTTCTCTGGACGAACAGTTAGCGCACGCTATTGGTGTTGAGTAGCACGCGCTAGCATCGCCTGTAGCATATGCTAATGGGTTGCGCAACAAGTTCAGAATTTCTGCATGGTAGCAGTTAGCACAAGCAATGCTGTTGGTAGTGCATGCTAACGACGCAGGTCAGAAGCTACTGGACTATCGGGTGACTCCATTACCACTCGCTATCCTCATGCATTAGCGCATGCTAATTAGACCCACTATATAAGGTTGGTGACCGTGTTCTTCGTCATTTCTTTCTCATTTCTCACATTTCCGATGAGGGCACGCGAGAGAGGCAATCTTGAGGCGACTTGGGACAACTTTTCATCATCCATCATCATCTTTGGTTGGATAACAAGGATTATACAACATCTAATCTGTTTCTTTTCTCCGAATCAAGGTAAACTCCTTAGAACCCTAGTTTGGGGGATTTTTGGGGATTTTTCTTAGATAAGATTGAAATCCTTGAGATTATGATGTATCTACCCCGTACCCATATTTCCCTTACGATTATACGGATGTTTGATGTATTACTTGAAGTGGATAGGGTTTGGAAGATTTCCAAACTCTATGTGAATACTTTGAAGATTTATGAATCATAAAAAGGGGGTTTCAGGATTCTTCCTTTAGAATTGAGTGTTGATGATTGATTATCATATTTCCTTACGAATCGTTTAGGCCCAGAAGTGCGTTCTTGGACCTTCCGAGCTTGAATACCATTTTCACTTTGGTTCTAAGGTCTCAAAGGCAAGTATATGTTTATGATTGTACGTTCTCGACTTTAAAAGTGAGGTATATGAATTGTATGATCATATATATTCACTCTGGGACGGACCGACGGGTCCTCACAGGGTTCCGTTGCCTTTGGTGCAGTTCCACAAATATTTTTGAGTTAACCACTCTGGAAGGGTCCGACGGGGCCTTAGAGGGTTCCGTTGGCTTTGGTACGGTTCCATGGTTAATCACGGATGCATTGAAATGAAATGCTCTGCGATTCAGTTATTCCAGAATACTAGTCTAGAGTTTTGATGAAATGAGGATTAAGTTTACTTTATTGTCGAGAAGTATTGTGTTTCATATTCGATATACTTGTACTAGCTATTTGATGGCTAACCCCTTTTGCGGGAAATACCTTTCATGTATTTCAGGATCCAAGAGAGTGGGCAGGCATGTACCGGGTCGGCACGAAGATGATGGGCAAGAGTGATGTTGTGTCTTGTCTCTGTCTGTATTTCGTACTTTATCCACTCGGAATCGCTGTACTTGGAATGGTTATGAACACTCGTGTAGTGCTTCAGATGTTCTTGATGTTTTGGCCTGTGTTGCCCTGGGTTTTAATTCCTGATGTATTGTATTTCTGTCGAACTGATTATTACCTTGGTGTCATTTTTATTGCCTTCTACTGGATTATGTTAGACCTTATTGGTCGAAATTCATAGTTCCGCGTATGTATAGCCTTGTGGGTCCTATTGAGGGGCTTGTTAGGAGTATGACCTCGAATGCCACTCAGAGGATGTTGAATGGGGGCATTGTACTTGTAATTATGTAAATCATTTATATAAGGCAATGGATGTTTCTTTATTTACTGGTAGTTACTGACATTCTTAACTCGTAAATATACATATAGAAACTAGTCCGTATATTTGATAGCAAAACGTTCCACTCCTTATTGGATGAGGAGGTCGGTACTGGAAAGGTTTATAGCTCAAATACTTAATCGTTCGCAAGTCGATGAAACTTTACTAGGCGTTAAGTTTATGTGAAGACTTGTATGACGTGTTATTTGACAAGGAGAGTGCCCGTCGAACACTAATGGTTAGTTGGAGCACACTTTATAGGTATGCTAATTGGATTAGTATACTTGAACCGACTCACCCTCGATTCATCACACGGACTTCACTCCGGGACAGTCAATGATGGAATCAAAAGGTTGTGATAGGTATTCGTGAACCTTCGACTTGAAGATTTAGTAGGGATGTGCTTGTTGTAATTTCCGGTATTGTCATTTTCTGTTATCTTGAATTGTTTGTGTCTTGACGTCGGAAATTTTCTTGTTGACGAGAATCGGAGGGAATTCTATCATAATATTATATTTGTTTCTACCGCATAGTCGTTGTGGTCGGGTGCGACTTGTTGTCGCATGCGTTTCTTTGATTAAATGTGTGCATGTGATGCGTCGTTAATTGCTCGTTATTGTTTTGAATCATTGCCGGTGGCGTTGTTATGGTCGTCGTGGGGCGTATTTTCACGCTGTATGTTCTTTCACGTTGCTTGTAACGTTTTGCCATTGGGCGTGCTTTTTTTTTCGGTTCTTGTGTATCTCGTTGAGTTTTCCTGGTGGGATATTGATTTTCCCTACTTGATTTAAGTTTCGGGACGAAACTTCTTCTAAGGAGGGTAGAATGTAATATCCGCAATTTCGGATTTCTGGTAATTTTCTTTTTTCAGCGGAGGTCCGTTTTGACGACTCGCTTGGGAGCATTTCATCATTATGAGAATGATTAATTCTGCACTTTTTGTCATCCGAGTTCGTTTCGGTATTGTTTTGTTGAGTCCCGTGTTTCTTAATGACTTTTCCACACTCGAGTTCGATTCTTGTGAATCTCGTACGAAATTACTGTTTCGAGTTTCCCGTAAGTCTGTTTAACTTTGTTAGACATGTTGTGAACTTCGTTTTGGTTATTCGATCACGTATCGTGATTTTCGGACGTTTTGGGCTATTTTCGTAATTTCCCAAAGTTTGGGGTAATTACCTTCCGTTGTCGAATTTCGAGCCTTCGGGTGGTCGGAATCATGTGTTCTCTTATCTCTTAGATTCGTCTTTGAGAGTACTTCGTAACCGTATATTCGATTCGTATTCAGGTTCGGGTTTCGCTGTCGTTTTCTTGAGTTCAGTGTTATTAAACGACTTTTCCAAGTATGAGTTCGACTTTGTAAAATCACCATAAATTCTTGGAAACTCGAAAGATTTTGAATCTTTTCAATATTATATAGCATCAAGTTAGCTTTCCAATGGTTCAAACGGTGAGTCAATCGGAGTCCGGACGAGAGAGTTATGGTCGAAATAGCTCAGACACTCATTTTCCAGTTTTGGCCGAGCAGCCTGTAGAGTGAGCCGCGGCACACTTCGGCTGGGCCGCGGCACACAGTGCGGATCAGCCTATTTACGCGGATTTTGAGAGAGGAATGCCCATTTCATCTCTTTCTTCTTTCCTCCTCCTCTTGGGCGATCTTGTGGGCGAGTTTTGGGCGTTTTTGCATCATCAATCCCAGAGAACTTCATATTCTTCAAGTTCTTGGTGTGGATTAATAACACCAACAATTGTTCTTCATCATTAATCCAAGGTAAATTCTTGAAACCCTACTTTTGGGTGAATTGGGGGTTTTTGTTCGTTTTGTCCGATTTAACCGTAATAACTTAGATTTGAGATGTATTGATGATTATTTAGATGTATTCTATCATTTCCCTTGTTATTCCATAGTTGGATCGTTTCGATTCGTTGTTTTGGTCGAGTTCTTAGTCAACGCCTTGAAGGTGTCCGACGAAAGGTCTTAGAGGGGGGATTGGGCGTTGTATGATTATTATCCATCGTACGATTGTTGATTTATCATTGGTATGACTTAGGGACGAAATTCTTGTGAAGAACTCGAGTCGGAACCCTTCCGTTCGTTGTCTTATTCGGGGTCCGAGCATCCAGGTCGAACCGTGTTC
The DNA here is from genome assembly GCA_033398695.1 of Orobanche coerulescens. Classification (NCBI taxonomy): domain Eukaryota; kingdom Viridiplantae; phylum Streptophyta; class Magnoliopsida; order Lamiales; family Orobanchaceae; genus Orobanche; species Orobanche coerulescens. The sequence goes on from CM065805.1 coordinate 128,414,225, forward strand.
TTCAGAGTATTCGGTAGCGGTTATTAAGGCAAGTATTTTACTATACGAATTGTGTCTTGTGAATAGGGACGTCGTGTTATGGTTGTGATGCATTGGTTTACTTTCTTGTATATGCTTCGTATGAATTGATTTTTACGAACAATTGATGGTAACGATAATACCTTCACTTAGTTAACATCGTGGAATTGTGTTGGATGTGCATATCATGTAAGTTTGTGCCGGGCGTGGTTGGTCATTGTTGAGTCGTTGTGATGATCATGTTATTTGTGTTGTTTTGGTTTACATACTTGATTGTACATTTCGGTGTAATGTGGAATGGCTTGACATTTGATGATTATGAGTTGTGTCGTATCGATGTGTGTGTGTGTGTTCCAGGTAGGGTCTGACGAGGCCTCTGGGGTTCGGTACATGATGTGTACGAACAAGGTATGTGATCCAGGTAGGATCTGACGAGGCCTCTGGAGTTCGGTACATGATGTGTACAAACAAGGTGTGTGATCCAGGTAGGGTCTGACGAGACCTCTGGAGTTCGGTACATGATGTGTTCGAATGATGTTTGTGGCCAGGTAGGGTCGGTTGAGGCCTCCGGAGTTCGGTACATGATGTGTACGAACATGATGTGTATGAACAATGATCGCAATGTGTTTCTTTTCAAATATCTCTTATTTGAGTTCGAAATTCTAAAACTTCTCGGGAACATTTTGGTAATTGTATTCCGTATTAAATTCGTAGTTGCTATTTACTTGTTGCATTTCGTATCGTTTTATACTTGCACTAGTAAAACAGTGGAGTTTTACTAACCCCCGAGTAATCGGGGGGTGGATGTGTGTTCTGCGTCCAGGTACATGTAGGTTCAGGGGAGCAGTCACAGGATTGGCACAAGGGGATGACGAGCTGCGATACTAATCAAGAGTCGAGAGTTGGTAGAGTTTGGTTGTATTGTTAGAGTTGATTCAGTCTTCCGGTGTATTGTGTTTCGACCCCTGTGTGGGTAATGTTGTTAGTCAGTTCTGTTGATAGAGTTGTGTGACCTCATCGGTCTGTGTGTTTATGTGTAAGTGACCTTAACAGTTTGTTTTATTATATTGTTTGACCCTGGCCGGGCAAGCATTTGGTTTTTTATGGATGTTTAGCCTAGTAGATCCTTGTGGAAAGGGTCTACGACGTGTAATATTCTCATACGGTTGTTAGGCATATTTTTATACGCTTATTTGTCATTATTTTGTATTATTTTGGAGAGTGAATTTGATAAAATGAGCCTTTAATGCCATAATTTTGTATATTTGTCAGGAAATTGAAGTCCGGAAGCTAAAACGAGGCAAAACGGCAAATCTGGACTATGAGCCGCAGTACAGAGAAGCGGGCCGCGGCACAAGGAAGCAGGCCGCGGCACGGGAAGACACCCGGCCCAAAGGCGAGTAAAGCGTACTATGTGCCGCACGGCCAGGTGAGCCGCGGCACAGAAGAAATTGAGGACGCCCAGGCATCCAGCTGAAGGCTCTGTGCCGCGGCACAGATTTAGTGTGCCGCGGCACACTTGGCGGTTTTTGTATGTCCGCGCGAATTTGGGCCGTTTCGAAGCTGGTTTTCGACCGACTGATACGGACGCGATTTGGAGATGTGCTGAGCTATAAATAGGGTTTAAGACCCTAATTAATTTTCTTTGGATCTTTTATCTTTTGGAGCTTAAGCTTGTAGACGGCAGAAGAAGAGGGAAGCAGAAGACTTCAAAGGCAGAGGGCGGAAGCTGAAGAACGGAGGAATCCGAGCTTCATCTGCGTTTGATTTTTATGCTTTCATTTATTTATTCTGTAATTTCAATTATTAGTATGTCAGGCTAAAGCCCTAATCTAGGGTTTTGATGAAACCTAAGTTTTGACGAATTGCTTGACATTATCCAATTAATTACCTTTTTGTTGAATTTTCCCAATTGTGTTTAATGCTTGCAATTATCTGGCCAATAGTTGTATTGATTTAATCATTCAATTCGAATCGAGAGAGGAGAATTGGTGAGGAACTATTGGTGAGGACCGTTTTATTCTGTGAGATAGGAATATACTCATAGGAAATACGTGGCCTTTGGGAGATTTTATGCTTTTCGCCTATTGACGAATTAATTCACCTAGGGATAGAATGCGTTATTCGCCTTTAGATAAATCTATTGACCTCGGGAGAGGCGGTAGAATATATTAGCAATCTCCGCTTTCAATAAATTGGGAAAATTATTTATTAAGGATAATCGAGAGTAAATTCGGATAAACCGAGGTGGATTCAGAATCCTAGACTTATTCATCATTTGATTTCTTTTATTCAAGCTATCGTTTTTTACTGTTTAATCGCTTAGTAATTCTTTTAGTTATTAATTGCAAAAAAACAAAATTCGATTGTTCAAATAAAATTGGAATACACAAAAATCGGTAGTTAGAGATTCAGTCCTCGTGGGAACGATACTCTACTTATCACTTTATTACTTATAAACGATGACGTGCACTTGCGTGTAAGAAATATCGCAACAAGTTTTTGGCGCCGTTGCCGGGGACTAAAATTTTCTAATATCGATTTAAGTATTTCTAGTCTTAATTTGAACGTTTTATTTTTATTTTTGTGTATTTAATTTCGTTTATTTGTTTTTCCTTTCAGGACCTTTCGTGTAGTGCATGAGAAAACTCGGTAACGAAGGCCTACTACCTTTGGATACTGAGCTCGAGCGCACTCTAAGAAGGAACAAGAAGGAGAAAAGATACTTGCAGACGACGGTCAACATGGCCGAGAATATCGAAGTCCAAGGAGGAGATAACCATGTGCGGCAAGTTCAACCGGAACTAGCTCTTCGAGATTATGCCATGCCGCAGATCAATGCTAATTTTTCAGGAATTCGGTGTCCCACTATCCAAGCCAATAATTTTGAGATCAAGCCCGCTATTATTCAGATGGTGCAGGCGAGCTAATTCTGTGGACTGCCGAATGACGACCCGAATGCCCATATTGCTTCTTTCCTTGAGATATGCGACACGTTCAAGACTAATGGTGTCACCGACGATGCCATCCGATTGAGGCTTTTCCCTTTCTCTTTGAGGGATAAAGCGAAATTTTGGTTAAATTCATCACGGGTCGATTACAACATGGGGAGAGTTAGCGCAAGCCTTCCTTGCCAAATTCTTCCCACCTGCTAAGACGGCGAGGTTGAGAAACGAAATAACCACCTTTGGTCAGTACGATATGGAATCGCTCCACGAGGCGTGGGAGCGATATAAAGATTTGTTACGAAGATGCCCTCATCACGGCCTTCCTGATTGGCTTCAGATTCAGACGTTCTATACTGGTTTGAATGCTTCTACACGCACTCTCGTGGATGCGGCCGCTGGTGGGGCCTTGATGGGAAAGACTATGGCCGAGGCACACTCGCTTTTGGAAGCTATGGCCGCAAATGCATATCAATGGCCATCGGAAAGATTGACACCGAAGAGAGTTATGGAAGTTTCAAGTAATGATCCGATTTCCACCTTGTCAGCTCAAGTCGCCGCTTTGACCCAACAGCTCCAAGCATTTTCGCACGCACCTTCCCCCGTTACCACAAAGACATGAAATTGGTGTAACAGATCACACCCGAGCACGGAGTGTCAAGTTGGAAACCCGTTCGAGCAACATCAGATGGAGCAGGCTCAATTCGTGGGAAATGGAAATCGGCAGAATAACCCGTACTCCAACACTTATAATCCGGGGTGGCGCAATCATCCCAACTTTTCGTGGAGAAACGGACAGAACTCAAACCAGCCCCCGTTCGCTTAGAATCAACAGCATCCCCCTCCCGCTCCCAAAGTTTCTCTCGAGGAAGCACTTGCAAAATTGGCGGCGAATACGAGTCAATTTATGACCCGTACTGAAGCGACATTGAAAAATCATTCCGCTTCCATTCGAAACTTGGAGGCCCAGCTGGGCCAAATTGCTAATGTGTTGACAGCTCGCCCGGAGGGAGCATTGTCGAGTACAACAGAGACAAATCCTAGAGAGAGTCTAAACGCAATCAGCTTGAGAAGCGGGAAAGAGGTGCTGGATCAGCCCAAGCGGTGTGAAAAGAAGAAGGAAATTGAGGAAAAGAATGATTTAGAGCCAGAGGAGTCGCAAGATTTGAAACCTTCAATAACGTTGCCGGATAACCCGAAGACATGTGTGCCCCCCATCCCGTTTCCGCAGAGACTACAGCAAAGAAAGGCGGACAAACAATTTTCTAAGTTCCTTGACGTATTTAAAAAGCTTCACATTAACATTCCGTTCGCCGACGCATTGGAACAAATGCCGAGCTACGCTAAATTCATGAAAGAGATATTGTCGAAAGGAGTTTGAAACTGTCGCCTTGACGGAGGAATGCAGCGCAATTTTACAAAAGAAGCTCCCACCTAAATTGAAAGATCCGGGAAGCTTCAACATACCGTGCACCATGGGGAATCTTTCGTTTAATAAGGCACTGTGCGATCTCGGTGTTAGTATCAACCTCATGCCTCTGTCGATTTTCAAAAAGCTGGATATTGGGGAAGCCAAGCCAACAACAGTCTCCTTACAATTGGCGGATCGATCGATTAAGTATCCGAGGGGAGTGATTGAGGATGTATTAGTCAAAGTTGATAAGTTCATCTTTCCGGCCGATTTCATCGTACTCGACATGGAGGAAGATGAAGATATCCCAATCATCTTGGAACGACCATTTTTAGCGACTAGCCGAACCCTTATAGACGTGGAAAAAGGGGAGTTAACTCTGAGGGTCCAAGACGAGCAAGTTACTTTTCAAGTATTCAAATCTTTCCCATGTCCCGGAAGTGTTGATAAAGGGTCACAAGGTGAAAGTGTAGATGCAGTTGAAAGAGGAAAGCACCGAAAACATAGTCGGTTGAAAAATTCAGATTCGGTGGCAGATGGTTCAATTTTTAAGAAGGGTGCAGAACGAGTAGCGTTTCTCGAGCATGCAGACAAATCTGCTGCAGTCTTGAGTGCGTTCGTGAAGGAGGAGAGTAAGCGGAAGCCCAACGGACATATAGTCATGAGAAAAACGGGTGTTTCGGGAAGTTGTTCACATCGAAACCTTTCCGCAAACAACATTTGATGACCGAACCGAAATTCGAATCGCTAACGACCAATGGTCATAATTTTAACAAATATATGAACGGTTCGATGAACGGGGCGGAAACCAAATGGAGTTTGCGAAAAGCGAACTAATGTTTTCCAATAGGTCCGGCTGAAGACTATAAACTTAGCGCTTCTCGGGAGGCAAACCGAGTTCGTAGTTGTAGATTTTTGCGTTTCTTTATTTTTCTTGCATCCTTGATTTTTATTTTTCTTCATTTTTGTGCTTCAATTTGCTTCTGCCTCTCGCTTTTAACGTGATCTTCTCAAAATTCTGTGCAGGAAAGTCCCAGGGGAGAAACTGAAGTCTGAGCCGCGGCACAGGTATTGTGAGCCGCGGCACACACAAAACGAAGGAGATGAGCTAAACCCACTGTACCTTATGCGGCGACACGCGGAAAATTAGCCGCGGCACACTAACACACTGAGCCGCGGCACACGAAATCTGAGCCGCGGCACCCGGCGGTATTACAAAATGTCCCAGGCCTACTGTACTTTGGGCCGCGGCTCACTTATATTGTGCCGCGGCCCCCGTCGCAAAATAAGAGCAACCAGGTAGGGCTCATTCAATCGATCGGCCTGCACAAGGTACCTTCTTCCCTCCCTTCCTTCCTTACGTCGCACAATGAGGTCAGTTGATACCATTCTATTAGTCTCCTTCTCAAATTCTCCAGGTAATTTTTGATTTCTAAATCATAAGTGATTCTTGATGTGAAAAGAATTGAAGTTATATATTGCCAGTTGTTCTTCACTGTTGTTTCTAAAATGGAGTTGGAATATGGGGAATTTGATATTGTGATGGAATTGATATTTATGAACGAATTGTTGATGATAGTTGTCGTGATTCAGGGTTATTTTCTGTGTTATTATTTTTGGGATTTGGATTTAACCATCAATATTTTTGTTCTTCATTTAGATTGAGTTTAGAGTCGGTAAGTTTTTCCCAAAAGTCGAGATAATGTTGTTCTATGAGGGGAAATCTAGTAACCGGGGGTATTCGCGTGACCCGTTGTTTACTCTCGCGTAAAACGACGACCCTGATTAGACTAGTGATTTAGATATTTCACATGTGCCAATGATAGGGAGCCTAGTAACCGGGGGTATTCGCGTGACCCATTGTTTACTCTCGCGTAAAACGGCGACCTTGATTCGGACATGCGGAAATTATATATTCGAGTTGTTTCTCCGCTGTAGACGGGAACTTAGTAACTAGAAGCATCCATGTGCCCCATGAGTGTCTTTTACGTCAAACGGTTTCCCAATACATGAGAATGGAAGTTCCACCCTAGGATTATCCCGATGAAACATCCCAAGATCCTAACCTAGTGGTCAACTCCAATCAAATTCTTGAACATATATATAAGGGGATACTGTCTGAGGTTTATTTGTTATGAAACTCGTGAAAATGGTGCCACTAGACTGTGGAACGGGACGAACTATCTTGTTTATTTTAGCCTTTCATATCGACGGTCGATTTGACTCATATTTTGTTAATCTTTGAGCTGGATTTTATTCATGAACGAGTGATTAGGACTGAACTTGATTACTTTGCGAAATCATTATTCTGAGTGCAGCTCGCTATTATGACACTCGTATTATTTAGAGAGAATTACAGGACAGTATTGATTAGGTTGAACACTATGAGTTGCACGATGATTCACGACATTCTTTTATTTAATTTATTTTTTTTTGCTTGAGGACAAGCAAAGGCTTAAGTTTGGGGGTATTTGTTAGGCGTATTTTTATACGCTTATTTGTCATTATTTTGTATTATTTTGGAGAGTGAATTTGATAAAATGAGCCTTTAATGCCTTAATGTTTTATATTTGTCAGGAAATTGAAGTCCGGAAGCTATAACGAAGCAAAACGGGCGAAAACGGCAAATCTGGACTATGAGCCGCGGCACAAGGAAGCAGGGCCGCGGCACAGGAAGACACCCAGCCAAAGGCAGAGTAAACTGTACTCTGTGCCGCGGAACAGCCCAGGTGAGCCGCGGCACAGAAGAAATTAAGGACGCCCAGGCATCCAGCTGAAGGCTCTGTGCCGCGGCACACTTGGCGGTTTTTGTATGTCCACGCGGATTTGGGCCGTTTCGAAGCCGGTTTTCGACCGACTGATACGGACGCGATTTGGAGATGTGCTGAGCTATAAATAGGGTTTAAGACCCTAATTAATTATCTTTGGATCTTTAATTATTTTGGAGGTTAAGCTTGGAGACGGCAGAAGAAGAGGGAAGCAGCAGACTTCAAAGGCAGAGGGCGGAAGCTGAAGAACGGAAGAATTCGAGCTTCATCTGCGTTTGATTTTTATGCTTTCATTTATTTATTCTGTAATTTCAATTATTAGTATGTCAGGCTAAAGCTCTAATCTAGGGTTTTGATGAAACCTAAGTTTTGACGAATTGCTTGAGATTATCCAATTAATTACCTTTTTGTTGAGTTTTCCCAATTGTGTTTAATGCTTGCAATTATCTGGCCAATAGTTGTATTGATTTAATCATTCAATTCGAATCGGGAGAGGAGAATTGGTGAGGAACTATTGGTGAGGACCGTTTTATTCTGTGAGATAGGAATATACTCATAGGAACTACGTGGCCTTTGGGAGATTTTATGCTTTTCGCCTATTGACGAATTAATTCACCTTGGGATAGAGTGCGTTATTCGCCTTTAGATAAATCTATTGACCTCGGGAGAGGCGGTAGAATATATTAGCAATCCCCGCCTTCAATAAATTGGGAAAATTATTTATTAAGGATAATCGAGAGTAAATTCGGATAAACCGAGGTAGATTCAGAATCCTAGACTTATTCATCATTTGATTTCTTTTATTCTAGCTATCGTTTTTTACTGTTTAATCGCTTAGTAATTCTTTTAGTTATTAATTGCAAAAACCCAAATTCGAATGTTCAAATAAAATTGGAATACACAAAAATCGGTAGTTAGAGATTCAGTCCTCGTGGGAACGATACTCTACTTATCACTTTATTACTTGTAAACGATGACGTGCACTTGCGTGTAAGAAATATCGCAACAACGGTTTTGGGGGTGTTACATTTATGGTATCGAAGATGATGATCGCCACACGATACTAATCACGACAAACCAACTTAGAAGACGCGTCGCGACATGACTCAGTCAGATAAAATCCGACGAAACAAGACTCAAACAACACTACTTGACCCGACAGCCTAGGTTTCCACAACCTAAGCTCTGATACCATTTATGTAACAACCCCAACCCGCTCAAGGATATTACACGTCGTAGAACCTTTCCTCAAGGATCTACCAGGCTGGTAACAATAAACGAACAACTCGACGATGCCTTTAAGGCTACAATAACTCAGTAGACCGACTTGGTCTTTCAATAAGAACATACAACTCAATTACAATTCATGCCCACACAGGGGTGAAAATACAACGACTCTCGTACAACAGGAAAAAAATATACTGCAGCGGAAATAAAAATACAACTGAACCAATACAACAACGTACGGTTCCTTATGTGATAAGTATCGATCATCTTTCATCATCCTTCGCGCCGACCCTGTGTTATGCTCCCAAAACCTGAATGCAAAGACACACATCTACCCCCCGAATACTCGGGGGTTAGCAAAACACCACTGTTTTGCTAGTGCAAGTATAAAATACGGAGACAAGCCATACATATCATACTCCAAGGACTTAGAATTCATAAACATACTTCCCGAGGTAAATCACTTCATCAAACTGTTCAAAATGAGAAAGGTGGGAATAAACTCAATATACATCTTACAAAACATTTTACGATCTCGGGAGTTTATAAGTACATTTGGGATTAAAGAATTCTTAAGTCTTTCGAAAACGCTTGGGGACGCAGCCCAAAAATCATCTTTCCCAAAATACAATTCCGATAATAAAACACGGGTTCAAAATCCAATTCACAAAACACGGGGTCCAAGACCCAAATCACGAAACATAGGGTCCACGACCCAAATCATCAAACACCTATTCCCAATGATTATTCGCGTCCCATGCTAACAAGCCACGAACCTCAGATGCTCCCGCAGAACATACCCGAGTGAATAACCCAAAGGGAAGCCATACCAAATCACATGTCACCGTAACAACAGTCACGTGACCACAAGCATAGATACATTCATAACCAAATCAGAACCATAAGTTATCCCGGCATCGGGCTAACAAGCCACGAACCTCGGAGTCCCCGCAAGACATACCCAATGATAACCCCACCAGTTATCTCGGCATCGGGCTAACAAGCCATAAACTTCGGAGTCCCCGCAAGACATACCCGGATTAGATAACCCTGCAGTCACGCCCGACCCATACTAGCAAGTATGGATCCCGGAGATTCAACAATCCTACGCGGAGGCACATCACATACATCAAGAACACAACAATAATCACTTATCAAGCCAAACAACATTAAGAATAACAACCTCGAGTAACAACTAATATCACACACATTACGTTCTTACCGAACAAGTACACAATAACAATTCGTAATCCCCGACAAAGGATTACGGTCTATTAAACTCACTCGAAGTGATCATATTATCTTTCAACATACAAAACCAACACACATATTCCGAGAACACATATTCACGAAGTATACGAATTATCGTTGAAAGACAACATTTATCGAGAACATACCGACCCCTTTTTACGTTCATTAAACATTGGATTTCGCATTTATCAAAAATTATGCCAACAAAACATGAAACGTATGGGCAAGATACTTGCCTCGATACCACGAGCACGGAACCACGAACGGACACGGCTCAATCGGGAAGCTTCGGAACGCCCGATGCTATCGAAACGGAAGACGACGACGAACGGAGGGTTACAACTTGGTTTCTTCGCAAGAAACTCGACCCTAACAACATATAATTAATAAATCAACGATCATACGAGGAAGAATAATCGTAGAACGTCCGAAAACCCCTCTATGACATTCTACCGGACACATTCAAGGCGTCGATCAAGAACTCGACCAAAACAACGAATCGATACGATCCGACCATGGAATAACAAGGAAATAGGTAGAATACACCTTAATAATCAATAATCCATCAATAATATAAGTTATTACGGATCAAACGAATGAAATCCAACAAAAATCCCAATTTCCCCAAAACTAGATTTACAAGAAATCTAACCTTGATTCGGTAGATCAGAGGAGGTTATGGGATGATTGATTAATGTTAGAAACTCAAAAACTTAGTGGATTAGAAGAACAACATCATGTCTTCGACCTCTCCAAGCTTCCAGCCGCGGAAGGAAAAGAAACGAAATGAAAAACGGGTGAAGAAATGACCTGCCCGACCATTATTAATACTGCCCAGGGACGCACGAGCAGGCACGCACGAGCGGCCGGTCGTGCGCCGGGTCGTGCGCGTCCACTGCCAGCAAACTGCCGGGACGCACGAGCACTCGCTCGTGCGTGTGCAGTCAGGGCCGCACGAGCACCGGATCGTGCGCGCAGCTCGTGCGCCACGCTCGTGCACGCCTGGCAGGTCCCTGCCGCACGTGGCCGCCCAGTGCCTAGCCACCAAGACTCGACGACTCGAATTCCCAAAAATGCATGAAACGAACACGACGAAATGCTCTCGGACAACAACATCGATCCGAAAAGAAATACCATGCAACAATTAATCACACACGACTATGAAAAGGGTCAAAACAACAAATACGAATGAGGATACCCACAACTTTGGGTAAATTACAAAATGGCCCAAAACGACCGTAAATCATGATACGTGATCGAATAACCAAACCGAAGTTCACAACACGTCTAATAAAGTTGAATGGACTTACGGGAAACTCGAAACAGCAGTTTCGAACGATATTCGCAAGAATCGAACTCAAGTGCGGAAATGTCGCCAAAAGCACGGAACTCAACAAAACAACACCGAAACGAACTCGGATGACAAAAAGTGCAGAATTAATCATTCTCGGAATGACGAAACGGTCATGAGCGAGTCGTCAAAATGGACTTTTGCCGAAAAAGAAATTACCAAAAATCGAAATTACGGGTATTACAAATAACACCAAGACTTACGGTTAGGGGTGGGCATGGGACGGGATGGGTCGGGATTGGGCGAATCCCGTCCCGTCCCGAAAATAAATTACTGGGATGGGACGGGATGGGATTGCGTATTTTGAAATTCATCCCCCACGTCCCGATCCCGTTCGGGTTCGGGTCGGGACCGGGACAGAACGGGATATCCCGCACATTTATTGATTTTGACAGAAATTGTGAAAAAACGAATGAGACACCTATAAATTTTGGAATTATCAAATGAATGAGGTAGAAATTAAAAAAAAATTCAAACTAGTCATTTCAAAAAATAAAAAATAACCCCCAATATCCATTAAAAATTTAAAAAACACACAGAATAAAATAGATAGTAACGTAAACACGCACAAAGGACACTAGATCAATAATCCAACTGCATAGTGCATATTACATCAACATGAAGATAAAATTCTAATTGAAAGTGCAGAAAACATCAACTTAAAACTGAAAACTTAAAACTGAAACTGTGATGTTTCATACATCATACATCAATTTAGGGTTTACATGATTAAATGATATATAAAAAAATTGATTATATTAAATATTACGGGACGGAACGGGATTGATCGGGATGGTCCCGATCCCATCCCGTCCCATTTGAATAGTAACAGAGTGGGACGGGACAGGATGGGATTGCCATTTTAAGAAACTATCCCGTCCCGTCCCGCTAGTTTTCGGGACGGGATCGGAAAGGGATCGGGATTTCGGGTTCAAGTGCCCAGCCCTACTTACGGTTTTGAGCAAAAGAGAGAGAAAATATTTCTTCAAGTCTTCTTCTTGTTCATCACATTGTTATAAATTGAGAGATATAGATTATATACTTAGAGTGTTATAATCAAATAGCTTCATCACTTAGTTCTAGCCGTGACCTTAGAGGTTAATCGGGTGATCATCATTCCGTTCATTTCTCCGGCGCGTGGCAAGTAGAGGCGTTGTACTTTCGACGTTGGATCATCCAAGGGCTTGGAGCGGATTGGATTCGTAGGGATCAAGCCAAGCTTTGGGAATAGCTCAAAAGAAGGATACCATTTAATCAACGGACTACAAGAGTATGTTTCTCGTATCTCTTGTGTTTTCGTTTGTATATTCGTATATATGTAGCTCGATCGATCCTCGTAGGGATTTGGATCGAATTAATTTTCGTTTTACCGCTTCCGCTGGGCCTTCGATTTAGGCACCATATCCCAACAGTGGTATCGGAGCGTATGTCTTGCTATCGTATATACGATATTGATATTTGAAATACTTGATTATATGGTATATGATTTGGAATCATAATCGTATTAATCGTTGATTTTCTATTGTTCATCCAAAAAAAAATATTTTTTCATGATTTTATGTTACAACGTAAATCTATTTTTCTTTTGAAAAACTGATTTAAAATGTAATATACAGATTAGAAAAATATTATTTTTGGAATCGGGGTGAAAAACGAGCCAAAAACGTAATCGGACCCGGCAGCCTGGGGCTGGCCGGACGCTGCCTCGCGGTCCGAGGCAGCAGATCGCGATCTGGACCCGTGTCGGCCATGCTCGGCATCTTGTGCCAGTCATGCTCGGCAGCCTCTCGGTCGATGCCTGGCAATGGTCGGTCCCCTCGGCGCCTCGCCGGCAGCGGGCACTTTGTCGGGCGGTTCTACCGTGTTTTTCGACTCCATTTTTTATATTTCGTTCGATAATTAATTTCCCACAAATTAAATTGGATTTAATTTGACTAAGATTTAATTATGGTAATTTTAATCTTAGGGGAATTAATTTAATGAAATATTTTATCGTCCGGAACAAGTTAAAATTGATGGTTGTTTGAATTAATTGGATTAATTCGTTTTGAATAAATCGATTGGATCGGTTTGTATTGTTGATTGGATCAATGTATCTCTACGCTTTCCATTTATATAGTATTTATTGGATGAATGCTTTTGAATGGGGATGTGGTTCATGGACTTAATTTTTGAATCGTTCGTTTTATTCGATTGGGTTGTGAATGCCGTTTTGAGCCTATTTATTTTACTAGAAATATTTGTATCTAGGATGCAATTTTCAATGTAAAAATTATATGTAATGACGAAGACTGGAGGAAGATCCGTTTCGAGAAGACAAAGATTCAAAACAAAGACTTGTAATTAGATTACGAAGTTTTTGTTTTATAGGAACGGTCCATGAACCACATGTTGGTAGCAACTAGGTTGTGAATGGTTATTTCATATTGTATGAATGCCAAAAACGCGCTTAATTGAATTAATGTCCAAAGTGTAACATTAATCGCGAAAATTCTCCCACGACAAATTATTAAGTTTATAAGGTTTCAAGGTTTTCCTTCCCTCCATCGAGCTTTCGAGAAATTGAAATCCAAACTGGATGTGCTATGCTTCCGAGTTATCGGGGTAGTCGTTCGGGGAGGATGGATAAATTACCGGGAGCGCATTAGATGCCTTCGGTTGGAGCAAATTTGTAATACCCGGTTGTAATTCAGTCACTATCATTCAGTAATTTCATTCGGTAATTGTCTCTATGTAATTTTTCACTTGTTAATAATCATTCATCTGTGTTCACCATTCGGAATAAATTCGAGTTGTGTGTCGTTATTTTTCATTGTTTCAACCTTATTCGGGAAACGAAGCAAGAGTATTATCTTGATTGTTGTAATTGATTCATTAGTCGATGTTGTCGTTGGAGTTCATGTCATTTCAAATCTCCTCATTGTTCAAATTGTGTTTTGTTGGGCGAACCCTTGTAATCATTGTTTGGAACCACTGTTTTGGGGCTTCCGCACTTCCATTTCGTGTTATTATTTCCCAAATATTGATTCCTATCGCTTTTATTCTCTTCCCGGATCATTTTTCATCATTTTAGGACCCAAGGGGGGTGTGGGCCGCGGCACAAGGAGTGTGCCTCGCGGCACACACATTTTACAATTTTGGTCGAGCAGCCTGTACCATGGGCCGCGGTTCATGCCGGCAGGGCCGCGGCACACTACCGAGTCACTGCCGCGGCTCACTCGTCCGGGCCGCGGCACACTCATGTTGCATTTTTTGGCCAACCCGTCTGTACTGGGGACCGCGGCTCATGCCGACAGGGCCGCGGCACACTACCGAGTCACTGCCGCGGCACATTCGTCCGGGCCGCGGCACGCTGCCGATCACTGGGGGCAGTTTTGGCCCTGTGCCACGACACACTTCGGCCGGCCACAGACACAGGCACAAGACTATAATTGCATTTTTTGAGCGAGATTAACCCATTTTTTTCATTTCATCCACCTTGTTCCGAGAGAGAAGGCTTGAGGGAGAGAATTTTCATCATCTATCACTTGAGTGTTTGATTTTCTTCATCTCCTTTCGATCGTGAAGCTCGGATTGTGGATCTAACGCGATTTCATCGGTTTAAAGTACTTGGATCTTCAAAGGTAATATTCATCAAACCTCTTGGATTTTGATTTTGTATTGAGATATGATGTTTTGGATGTTAAGATCGTGTTGTATGAAGTGATATACGCGTAATTATGGACATGTTTGATTATTCATTGGATTATTGAAGGATTATTCAAGAACACTTTGAAAATTGTGTTGGATTTGGGGGTTTTCGATTAATTGTTGTTGAAATCACGATTTTGGATATTCATAATGGATTATTGATCGTATTGAAGATGTTTTGTTGGTTTGAAACATTTCTTGGGGATTTGATGTTTGTATTATTGAGGTTTTGTTATAAACAATCGAAGTTTGGCCACAAAGTGTTCGATATAATGCCCCAATGATCTAGGTTTAATCGTATCGACGTTTTGAGTTCGTTATATTCGTGTTTGATTCGTATATTGAACGGATTGTTGGTAATTGTATTATTCAAGGTTGTTCGAGCGACCGATATCTCAATTAGGACGTTATTCGTGGAAGGATAATTGTCACCGGTGTTGTGTAAGTTAATTCTTACTCAGTTAAAAGGATATTCATTCCTTTTGTTGTTGTTCATTCATAATCGTATTTCATTCATAAGGTACTAACCGTTTTAAAACTTGTAATTGTCACCTAATTACTTCATTCACGAGGAACGACGGTTCCAATCATTTCATTGAGCTGTCATTCATTTCACCATCATTTCATCTTGGTGAGTCATTATTCATTTTCGATGTCACTTTTGTTATATCGTGGCATTCCGTGTCATACTGGCGTGCCGGTTGATATGTGTAGGATTTTCATGTCGGGCACATTTAAGTCGTGTGTTGGTTGTTGGCCTCACATTGGACTGTGCACACGAGTCGATTCCTTCGTGAGACTGATTAGGTACAAGACCACACGTGTATTCGATCGATACTCGTTGGTGGCTTGTGCGCGGACACATTTCCATCCCGGACGTAGTGTGGCGCCATTCTTTAGAGTCGTACTGTTAGTTGATTCATATAGCATGTTTGATTGCGTATGTTTCGACAGGATTATGTGTATTCAACTCTTGAGGATTGTTGTTCTGTGTAACTGACCCCGTTGGGGGATATTGTTGTTTTTCAGGTCATGGCAAGGCGAAAGCACGGGGAGAGCACATTGACGGCGAGGAGTCCCAATGATACTAGAAGGGGGTCCCAGTCTTTTCAGTCATTTATGTTTCCTTCATTTATTCCACTGCAGACATTCCGTTTGAATACTCATTTCACTCAGTGTTATATATTTTATCTCCATATAAAATATACATGTATTCTGTATTATCCTGGATGTGTTGTATGAAACTCCTCATCGGAGTAATTATTGTTGTAATGTGGTTCGGTACTACATTTACCCTGTGTAATTCATTCATTTTCATTCGCCTAGTGGGTCCCAGTCGGGGGTCCACGACACTGTAATATCCGCCTAGTTTGGGGTGTTACAGAGTTGGTATCGTAGCGTGGTTTTGAATACTACCTTCCGAGTCATGTCTCATTTGAAATCATCGTCATCGGACTAGTATCATTGGTCTTTCGCGTCACGTGTGACCTATGCAAATGCCGAGCCAAGCGGACCAATAATCATTCATTCATAATTCATCAGTTAACAATACTTAATCATCATTTTCATTTTGACCAGGACGGTCATGTTAACTCATTTATCACTCAATTCATTTCATTACTCAGTTGTTGATCTGGAAGATCATATCATTAATCTTGTTAACTTGTTCAAGATAATCATTTCAAGAATTTCACCAGATAATCATGTCACCTCAGTTAATCATTCATGTAATCACTATGCTAGAGCGAGTGTGCTCATTTTCATCATTTCATGGCATAATCATAATGTGATATTCATGCAAGAGATATAATCATCATGTGATTTTCCTACTTCAGTATGGAGAGAGCAAGAAGAGGACGCGGAGGACGAGGCCGCAGTGCGGGCCGAATCCCGAGAGCTCGTGTGAATACACATGCGAACGCGAGAAATAATGCTAATTCATCGAGCAGCGACGCTGCCACTCATTCACCTGGACGTGATCATTCACTATTGGGGAGTCGTACCCGGGGCACAGCTCAGTTAGAAGGTCTTCGGGTTGACCCACTCACTTTTATGCAGGGCATGATGGCCCAAATGACTCAGATGGCACAACTAATGGAGACGATGCATAATTCAACTAATCAAAATCAACAGGCTACCCCGCCGCCACCTCCGAGGCAAGAGAGAAATGTGAGCAGTATCATCGGCGACATCTCTCGCCAAAGGCCACCTACTTTTGAAGGCTCATCTGAGCCGGCGGATATTGTTCATTGGCTCGAATATTTCGAGAAGTTATTTGCTATGGTAGAGTGTCCCGAAGGACACAAAGTCTCAGTTGCGGCTTACTATCTGGGTAAAATCGTACATTCTTGGTGGTTGTCGTTGAAGCCCATCGAAGGATCATGTACTTGGGATCAGTTCAAAACTCTCATGATGGAGAGGTATTATCCAGCCCCACTCAGGGAGGCTAAATTGTCGGAATTACTCACTCCCGACCTCTCAGCGGACGAAGATGTTCTTGCCATCGCCGAAAAATTTCAGGAACTTCTTCCGTTCGCCTCATCTATCATTCACTCTGAGGCAGACAAGATCAAGTATTTCAGCAAGAGGCTGAAACCTCGTATGCGGCTACAGTTTCTTAATCATAATTGCACCACTCTGGCCGAATTCATCGAGAAAGCTCTTACTTACGAGCTTACTGCTAAGCAGATTGCTAAGCAACAACCTTCATCTGCTGGCAAGAAGTCTAAGAACCGTAATTAGTCTGACGGCAGTCAGGCCACTTTCAAGAAACCACATGCGGGCTCTACCTTTTCTGAGCGACCTCCTATAGTGCCTAAACCCGCGGAATCTCAGTCACGAGCGGCCAGTTCAGCCGTCACCTGTTTCAACTGTGAAGAACAGGGTCATTTCAGCACCAAATGTCCGAAACAGACTGTCACGTGCCATAACTGTGGAATTGCTGGGCATAGGGCCCGTTTTTGCTGAAGGGACTCTAAACCCACTCCGGCATCATCTCAGGCCCCATGACATTAAGCGGTGCAGAATCAGGCCACTCAGTCAGCGTCATTCAAGATGACAGGAGCTAACAAAGGCGGAGCCAAGAGCTATCAGATGGGAGCGTCTGGTTCGGGGGCCGGCAAGCCCCGAATTTATGAGATGAAGAATACCGATGATCCAGAGGCCCGAATGATCTCAGGTACACTCGATATTCTATCTCAACCTATGTGTACCCTTTTTGATACTGGTGCATCGCATTCATTCATTTCCGAGTCATGTTTGAGTAGACTACATCTGGGTAGTGCTACTAGTTGTGAGCCTTATGTCATTGGTCTACCTGATGGTAGACGAATTATCCGAAATCATGAGATTCAGAATTGTCCGATTCAGCTTCAGGGACGTGTATGGCTAGCAGATCTAATCGTGGTAGATTTACCGAGAGACGACGTCATTGTGGGTATTGATTGGATGGATCGTCACGATGCCATCATTAGTGTCAATAAGCGTATGGTCACTATCATTTCAGACGATGGGGTTGAATGTGTTTTTCTGGGAGGTAATCCCGGCTGTTCTGGTAAGGTCATTAACTTGATCAAAGCAGTGAAATTACTCAGTATTGGGTGTGTTGGTTATTGGTGCTATATGACCAAAACCGAGAAATCATCAGTAATGTTGACGGATATTCCGGTAGTGAGGGAATATGTCGATGTTTTTCCAGACGAGTTACCTGGTTTGCCTCCACAGAGAAATGTGGAATTCACGATTGAGTTGGAGCCTGGTACGTCCCAGATATCGAAGGCACCATACCGGATGGCCCCGACCGAAATGCAGGAATTAAAGAACCAACTTGAGGAGTTGTTCGAGAAAGGTTATATCCGTCCGAGTGCGTCCCCGTGGAGAGAACCAGTGTTGTTTGTCAAGAAGAAGGATGGTTCGTTCCGCTTGTGTATTGATTACCGGGAATTGAACCAGGTGACGATCAAGAATAAGTATCTTTTACCCCGTATCGATGATCTTTTGGATCAACTTCAGGGAGATTCAGTATTTTCCAAGATCGACTTAATATCTGGATATCATCAGTTGCGGATTGGGAGTCAGATATTGCGAGGACGGCGTTTCGAACACGCTATGGTCATTATGAGTTTGTGGTTATGCCGTTTGGATTGACTAATGCACCTGCGATATTCATGGAGTTAATGAATCGGGATTTCATCAACTTTTTGGATCAGTTTGTTGTTGTCTTCATCGATGACATTTTGATTTATTCTCATAACCGAGAGGAACATGAGTTTCATCTTCGTCAGGTTCTCGACGTGTTAAGACGAGAGCAACTTTATGGAAAGTTTTCCAAATGTGAGTTCTGGACGTCCGAAGTAACTTTTCTCGGGCATGTAATTTCATCATATGGAGTGCGTGTTGATCCTCAGAAGACGGAGGCTATCCAAGATTGGTTACCTCCGAAGAATGTTAAGGAAATCCGAAGCTTTCTCGTATTAGCCGGTTATTATCGGCGGTTTGTGGAAGGATTTTCTAAAATCGCTCAACCCTTGACGAACCTTTTGTGAAAGGATAAGAAATACACGTGGTCCGACGCGTGTCAATGGAGTTTTGAGGAACTCAAGAGCCGGTTAATGTTGGCACCTGTACTTTCCTTGCCGCAAGGGACGGAAGGATTTGTGGTTTATAGTGATGCGTCCGGGCAGGGTCTCGGATGTGTGCTCATGCAGAATGGGAAGGTTATTGCCTATGCTTCACGGCAATTGAGACCTTACGAGGTTAATTATCCGACCCATGACCTGGAGCTAGCAGCCGTGGTGTTCGCTTTGAAAATCTGGCGTCCTTACCTTTATGGCGTTACTTGTCAGATATTCACTGATCATAAGAGTTTAATGTATATATTTACTCAGAAGGAGTTAAATATACGACAGAGACGGTGGTTGGAACTAATCAAAGATTACGATATCGAGATCCTTTACCACCCGGGCAAGGCGAACGTTGTCGCCGACGCCTTGAGTCGTAAGTCCGTTCAGGAGCAGATGCTTTCTCGTTTAACAATTCAGAAGGAGCTTCAGCAGGAATTCCTTTGACCCGAGATCGAGGTCTGGCTTCAGCGAGTACAAGGGCAACTTTGCATGTTAGAGATTTCATTGTCACTTGAGAAGGCAATCAGAGAGAATCAGGGTTCAGACCCATCACTGTTGCACATCCGTGAGGATGTGGCTCAGGGGAAAGCCCCTGGCTTTGTGATCCACGAGGATGGAATTTTGCGTTTTAAGAATCGGTTATGCGTACCGGCGAATGACGAGTTGAAAAACTCGATTTTGAGAGAAGCTCATGCTACCCCTTATTCTATTCATCCGGGGCCTAGCAAGATGTACAAGGACTTGAAACAAAATTACTGGTGGAGTAATATGAAGCGAGAAGTCGCAGAATTTGTTTCGAGATGCTTAACCTGTCAACAAGTCAAGATTGAACATCAGCGACCGGCGGGTATGCTGAAACCTCTCCCTATTCCAGAGTGGAAGTGGGAAGACATTTCTATGGATTTTATCACGAGTTTGCCGACGAGTCGTCGTGGCATGAATACGATCTGGGTGATTGTGGACCGCTTAACTAAATCAGCTTATTTCCTTGAGATTAAGGATACGTGGGGTCCCGAGAGACTTGCCCAGCTGTTCATCAACGAGATAGTGAGACTGCACGGTACTCCTAAGAGTATCGTTTCTGATCGTGACGGGCGATTCGTGTCTCATTTTTGGAAACCATTTCATCGTGCCATGGGAACTTAGCTTAATTTCAGCACATCTTTTCACCCTCAGTCCGATGGACAATCAGAGAGAACTATTCAGACATTAGAGGACATGTTGAAGGCATGCGTCCTCGATTGGAAAGACGATTGGGAAGCCCAACTACCATTGATCGAGTTCACGTATAATAATAGTTGGCATGCTTCGATTAAGATGGCACCTTACGAGGCCTTGTACGGTCGTCGTTGTCGATCTCCTTTGTGTTGGGATGACCTATCCGAATCAATCGGCACCGAGCCCGATATGCATATAGCTGCCCGTGAGAAGGTAGCTTTGATCAGGAGTCGTTTGTTGACCGCTCAGAGTCGACAAAAATCTTATGCAGACAATCGTCGCCGACCATTAGAGTTCGAGACAGGTGACCACGTGTTGGTCAAGGTATCCCCGAGTCGAGGTATCTTCCGTTTCGGGAAGCGGGGAAAGTTGAGTCCAAGATTTATTGGACCGTTTGAGATTTTGGAACGAGTAGGCGAGCTAGCTTATCGTTTGGACTTACCTCCGGCGTTGAGCCGAATTCATAATGTGTTTCACGTCTCTCAGTTGCAGAAATATGTTGCCGACCCGAGTCACATACTTCGGTTCGACGAAATCGATATCGCAGATGATCATTCGTATGAGGAGCATCCCATACGAGTTTTAGAACGGCGAATCAAACAGTTGAGGAATAATACGATTCCTTTGGTTAAAATTCAGTGGTCTAGACACGGAGTCGAAGAGGCTACTTGGGAAACTGAGGATACTATGTGGGAGAGTTATCCCGAGTTGTTTGACCCTTAGTTTGGGGGACGAAACTCTTTTAAGGGGGGTGTATGTAATACCCGGTTGTAATTCAGTCACTATCATTCAGTAATTTCATTCGGTAATTATCTTTATGTAATTTTTCACTTTTTAATAATCATTCATCCGTTTTCACCGTTCGGAATAACTTTGAGTTGTGTGTCGTTATTGTTCATTGTTTCAACCTTATTTGGGAAACGAAGCAAGAGTATTATCTTGATTGTTGTAATTGATTCATTAGTCGATGTTGTCGTTGGAGTTCATGTCATTTCAAATCTCCTCATTGTTCAAATTGTGTTTTGTTGGGCGAACCCTTGTAATCATTGTTTGGAATTTGAATTTGGATTAAAGGTTCGTGAGGTTCCTAGAGGACCAGGCTCATGACGTTCCATTAGATTTGGATTAAAGGTTCATGATGTTCCTAGAGGACTAGGCTCATGAAGTTCCATTAGATTTGGATTTAAGGTTCATGAGGTTCCTAGAGGACTAGGCTCGTGAATTTGCATTAGATTTTGATTTAAGGTTCATGAGGTTCCTATAGAACTAGGATTATGAAGTTCCATTGGATTTGGATTTAAGGTTCATGAGGTTACTAGAGGACTAGGCTCATGAAGTTCTATTGGATTTGGATTTAAGGTACATGAGGTTCTTAGAAGACTATGCTCATGAAGTTTTTTTGAATTTGGATTAAAGGTTCATGAGATTCCTAGAGGACTAGGCTCATGAAGTTTTTTTAGATTTGGATTAAAGGTTCATGAGGTTCCTAGAGGACTAGGCTCATGAAGTTCCATTGGATTTGGATTTAAGGTTCATGAGGTTCCTAGAGGACTAGGCTCGTGAATTTGCATTAGATTTTGATTTAAGGTTCGTGAGGTTCCTATAGAACTAGGATCATAAAGTTCCATTGGATTTGGATTTAAGGTTCACGAGGTTCCTAGAGGACTAGGCTCGTGAATTTGCATTAAATTTTGATTTAAGGTTCATGAGGTTCCTATAGAACTAGGATCATGAAGTTCCATTGGATTTGGATTTAAGGTTCATGAGGTTCCTAGAGGACTAGGCTCATGAAGTTCTATTAGATTTGGATTTAAGGTACATGAGGTTCTTAGAAGACTAGGCTCATGAAGTTTCTTTGAATTTGGATTAAAGGTTCATGAGGTTCCTCGAGGACTAGGCTCATGAAGTTCCTTTAGATTTGGATTAAAGGTTCATGAGGTTCCTAAAGGACTAGGCTCATGAAGTTCCTTTAGATTTGGATTAAAGGTTCATGAGGTTCCTAGAGGACTAGGCTCATGAAGTTCCATTGGATTTGGATTTAAGGTTCATGAGGTTCCTAGAGGGCTATGCTCATGAATTTCCATTGGATTTGGATTTAAGGTTCATGAGGTTCCTAGGGGACTAGGCTCATGAAGTTCTATTGGATTTGGATTTAAGGTACATGAGGTTCTTAGAAGACTAGGCTCATGAATTTGCATCATATTTTGATTTAACGTTCATGAGGTTCCTATAGAACTAAGATCATGAAGTTCCATTGGATTTGGATTTAAGGTTCATGAGGTTTCTAGAGGACTAAGCTCATGAAGTTCTTTCGGATTAGAGGTTCATGAGGTTCCTCGAGGACTAGGCTCATGAAGTTCCTTTAGATTTGGATTAAAGGTTCATGAGGTTCCTAAAGGACTAGGCTCATGAAGTTCCTTTAGATTTGGATTAAAGGTTCATGAGGTTCCTAGAGGACTAGGCTCATGAAGTTCCATTGGATTTGGATTTAAGGTTCATGAGGTTCCTAGAGGGCTATGCTCATGAATTTCCATTGGATTTGGATTTAAGGTTCATGAGGTTCCTAGGGGACTAGGCTCATGAAGTTCTATTGGATTTGGATTTAAGGTACATGAGGTTCTTAGAAGACTAGGCTCATGAATTTGCATCATATTTTGATTTAACGTTCATGAGGTTCCTATAGAACTAAGATCATGAAGTTCCATTGGATTTGGATTTAAGGTTCATGAGGTTTCTAGAGGACTAAGCTCATGAAGTTCTTTCGGATTAGAGGTTCATGAGGTTCCTAGAGGACTAGGGTCATGAAGTTGCGTTGAATATGGATTTAAGGTTCAGGAGGTTCCTAGAGGACTAGGCTCGTGAAGTTTCTTTGGATTTGGATTAAAGGTTCATGAGTTTCCTAAAGTACTAGACTCATGAAGTTCTATTAGATTTGAGTTTAAGGTTCTCGAGGTTCCTAGAGGACTAGGCTCATGAAGTTCCTTAGAATTTGGATTTAAGGTTCATGAGGTTCCTAGAGGACTAGGCTCATGAAGTTCCTTTGGATTTGGATTTAAGGTTCAAGGGGTTCCTATAGGACTAATCTCATGAAGTGCCTTGGGATTTCGATTAAATGATCATGAGGTTCCTAGAGGACTAGGCTCATGACATTCCTTTGGATTCGTATTAATGGTCCTTGAGTTTCCTAAAGGTCTAGGCTAATGAAGTTCCATTGGATTTGAATTTAAGGTTCATGAGGTTCCTAGAGGACTAGGCTCATGAAGTTCTTTCGAACTTGGATTAGAGATTCATGAGGTTCCTAGAGGACTAGGCTCATGAAGTTCCATTATATTTGGACTTAAGGTTCATGAGGTTTCTTAGAGGACTAAGCTCATGGAGTTCATTTAGATTTGGATTACAGGTTCATGAGGTTCCTAGAGGACTCTGCTCATGAAGTTCCATTGGATTTGGATTTAAGGTTCATGAGGTTCCTAGAGGACTAGGCTCATGAAGTTATATTGGATTTGGATTTAAGTTACATGAGGTTCTTTGAAGACTAGGCTCTTGAAGTTCCTTTGAATTTGGATTAAAGGTTCATGAGGTTCCTATAGGACCAGGCTCATGACGTTCCATTAGATTTGGATTAAAGGTTCATGAGGTTCCTAGAGGACTAGGCTCATGAAGTTCCATTAGATTTGGATTTAAGGTTCATGAGGTTCCTAGAGGACTAGGCTCGTGAATTTGCATTAGATTTTGATTTAAGGTTCATGAGGTTCCTATAGAACTGGGATCATGAAGTTCCATTGGATTTGGATTTAAGGTTCATGAGGTTACTAGAGGACTAGGCTCATGAAGTTCTATTGGATTTGGATTTAAGGTACATGAGGTTCTTAGAAGACTATGCTCATGAAGTTCCTTTGAATTTGGATTAAAGGTTCATGAGATTCCTAGAGGACTAGGCTCATGAAGTTTCTTTAGATTTGGATTAAAGGTTCATGAGGTTCCTAGAGGACTAGGCTCATGAAGTTCCATTGGATTTGGATTTAAGGTTCATGAGGTTCCTAGAAGACTAGGCTCGTGAATTTGCATTAGATTTTGATTTATGGTTCGTGAGGTTCCTATAGAACTAGGATCATGAAGTTCCATTGGATTTGGATTTAAGGTTCATGAGGTTCCTAGAGGACTAGGCTCGTGAATTTGCATTAGATTTTGATTTAAGGTTCATGAGGTTCCTATAGAACTAGGATCATGAAGTTCCATTGGATTTGGATTTAAGGTTCATGAGGTTCCTAGAGGACTAGGCTCATGAAGTTCTATTCGATTTGGATTTAAGGTACATGAGGTTCTTAGAAGACTAGGCTCATGAAGTTTCTTTGAATTTGGATTAAATGTTCATGATGTTCCTAGAGGACTAGGCTCTTGAAGTTCCTATAGATTTGGATTAAAGGTTCATGAGGTTCCTAAAGGACTAGGCTCATGAAGTTCCTTTAGATTTGGATTAAAGGTTCACGAGGTTCGTAGAGGACTAGGCTCATGAAGTTCCATTGGATTTGGATTTAAGGTTCATGAGGTTCCTAGAGGACTAGGCTCGTGAATTTGCATCATATTTTGATTTAAGGTTCATGAGGTTCCTATAGAACTAAGATCATGAAGTTCCATTGGATTTGGATCTAAGGTTCATGAGGTTTCTAGAGGACTAAGCTCATGAAGTTCTTTCAGATTAGAGGTTCATGAGGTTCCTAGAGGACTAGGGTCATGAAGTTGCGTTGAATATGGATTTAAGGTTCATGAGGTTCCTAGAGGACTAGGCTCGTGAAGTTTCTTTGGATTTGGATTAAAGGTTCATGAGTTTCCTAAAGTACTAGACTCATGAAGTTTTATTAGATTTGAGTTTAAGGTTCATGAGGTTCCTAGAGGACTAGGCTCATGAAGTTCCTTAGAATTTGGATTTAAGGTTCATGAGGTTCCTAGAGGACTAGGCTCATGAAGTTCCTTTGGATTTGGATTTAAGGTTCAAGGGGTTCCTATAGGACTAATCTCATGAAGTGCCTTGGGATTTAGATTAAAGGATCATGAGGTTCCTAGAGGACTAGGATCATGACATTCCTTTGGATTCGTATTAATGGTCCTTGAGTTTCCTAAAGGTCTAGGCTAATGAAGTTCCATTGGATTTGAATTTAAGGTTCATGAGGTTCCTAGAGGACTAGGCTCATGAAGTTCTTTCGAACTTGGATTAGAGATTCATGAGGTTCCTAGAGGACTAGGCTCATGCAGGGAGCCTTGTTTATATAGGGACAGCCGAGTCTTGTCCTCTGGCGGGCGATCGCCTTCCGGCCATTATAATAATGGGGCGATCGTCTGCCGACCAATATTATAATGGGGCAATCACCCCGGCTGTCGGGCTAAAGTCCAAGGAAGAGGCTGGCGCCTGCTGGGCGGTCCAATGAAGAGCCAGCACGCGTCCGGAGTCAGTCACATGCGGCCCTACTGACAACTTTCGGCGGCTTGTCGGTTGGTGGAAAGATTCCGCCAGGCTGTGGTCAATGATCCGATATTTGCGGATCTTGTCTCGGCCCTTGCACGTGGTGCCAGTCTTGAGGTTCGGCCTTTGCCGACTGGATGGCCATCGGCGCTGATCGACATGAGGCGGTCGTCTCTAGCCGGTCATCAGAGGTCGCCATCGGCTAGTTGCCGAGGTCGGCATTCGGTCGGTCACCAAGGGTCGATCGGCAGAAGCCGAGAGAGGATCGCCGGCTTGTCGGTCGCCAGGAGTCGGTCGGCAGATGCCGAGGGATGGTCGTCCACTAGTCGGTCGCCAGGAGTCGGTCGCCGAGTACCGAGAGACGATCGCCTTTGATGTCGATCGCTCGGTACCGGGACTTGTCCTGGGACCTTCGGTTGGACGATTGAGCTCGTCCGCTGTGCTAAGGCTCGGCTGCCTGGTCGCTGATCGGCAGTTCTGCCTCGGCCGCTCGGCTGTGACTCGGTCGCCCGATCTCCGAGGCGATCGCTGGTCGGAGAGTGTTAATTCTTGACACAACACTAGGCTCATGAAGTTCTATTGGATTTAGATTTAAGGTACATGAGGTTCTTAGAAGACTAGGCTCATGAAGTTTCTTTGAATTTGGATTAAAGGTTCATGAGGTTCCTAGAGGACTAGGCTCATGAAGTTCCTTTAGATTTGGATTAAAGGTTCATGAGGTTCCTAAAGGACTAGGCTCATGAAGTTCCTTTAGATTTGGATTATAAGTTCATGAGGTTCGTAGAGGACTAGGCTCATGAAGTTCCATTGGATTTGGATTTAAGGTTCATGAGGTTCATAGAGGACTATGCTCATGAAATTCCATTGGATTTGGATTTAAGGTTCATGAGGTTCCTAGGGGACTAGGCTCATGAAGTTCTATTGGATTTGGATTTAAGGTACATGAGTTTCTTAGAAGACTAGGCTCATGAAGTTCTTTTAAATTTGGATTAAAGGTTCATGATGTTCATAGAGGACTAGGATCACGAAGTTCCTTTAGATTTGGATTAAAGGTTCATGAGGTTCCTGGAGGACTAGGCTCATGAAGTTCCATTGGATTTGGATTTAAGGTTCATGAGGTTCCTAGAGGACTAGGCTCATGAAGTTCTTTCGGATTAGAGGTTCATGAGGTTTCTAGAGCATTAGGATCATGAAGTTCCATTGGATTTGTATTTAAGGTTCATGAGGTTCCTAGAGGACTAGGCTCGTGAATTTGCATTAGATTTTGATTTAAGGTTCATGAGGTTCCTATAGAACTAGGATCATGAAGTTCCATTGAATTTGGATTTAAGGTTCATGAGGTTCCTAGAGGACTAGGCTCATGAAGTTCTATTGGATTTGGATTTAAGGTACATGAGGTTCTTAGAAGACTAGGCTCATGAAGTTCCTTTGAATTTGGATTAAAGGTTCATGAGGTTCCTAGAGGACTAGGCTCATGAAGTTCCTTGAGATTTGGATTAAAGGTTCATGAGGTTCCTAAAGGACTAGGCTCATGAAGTTCAATTGGATTTGGATTTAAGGTTCATGAGGTTCATAGAGGACTATGCTCATGAAATTCCATTGGATTTGGATTTAAGGTTGATGAGGTTCCTAGGGGACTAGGCTCATGAAGTTCTATTGGATTTGGATTTAAGGTACATGAGTTTCTTAGAAGACTAGGATCATGAAGTTCTTTTAAATTTGGATTAAAGGTTCATGATGTTCATAGAGGACTAGGATCACGAAGTTCCTTTAGATTTGGATTAAAGGTTCATGAGGTTCCTGGAGGACTAGGCTCATGAAGTTCCATTGGATTTGGATTTAAGGTTCATGAGGTTCCTAGAGGACTAGGCTCATGAAGTTCTTTCGGATTAGAGGTTCATGAGGTTTCTAGAGAATTAGGATCATGAAGTTCCATTGGATTTGTATTTAAGGTTCATGAGGTTCCTAGAGGACTAGGCTCGTGAATTTGTATTAGATTTTGATTTAAGGTTCATGAGGTTCCTATAGAACTAGGATCATGAAGTTCCATTGAATTTGGATTTAAGGTTCATGAGGTTCCTAGAGGACTAGGCTCATGAAGTTCTATTGGATTTGGATTTAAGGTACATGAGGTTCTTAGAAGACTAGGCTCATGAAGTTCCTTTGAATTTGGATTAAAGGTTCATGAGGTTCCTAGAGGACTAGGCTCATGAAGTTCCTTGAGATTTGGATTAAAGGTTCATGAGGTTCCTAAAGGACTAGGCTCATAAAGTTCCTTTAGATTTGGATTAAAGGTTCATGAGGTTCCTAGAGGACTAGGCTCATGAAGTTCCATTGGATTTGGATTTAAGGTTCATGAGGTTCCTAGAGGGCTATGCTCATGAAGTTTCATTGGATTTGTATTTAAGGTTCATGAGGTTCCTAGGGGACTAGGCTCATGAAGTTCTATTGGATTTGGATTTAAGGTACATGAGGTTCTTAGAAGACTAGGCTCATGAAGTTCTTTTAAATTTAGATTAAAGGTTCATGATGTTCATAGAGGACTAGGATCATGAAGTTCCTTTAGATTTGGATTAAAGGTTCATGAGGTTCCTGGAGGACTCGGCTCATGAAGTTCCATTGGATTTGGATTTAAGGTTCATGAGGTTCCTACAGGACTAGGCTCGTGATTTTGCATTAGATTTTAATTTAAGGTTCATGAGGTTCCTATAGAACTATGATCATGAAGTTCCATTGGATTTGGATTTAAGGTTCATGAGGTTCCTAGAGGATTAGGCTCATGAAGTTCTTTCAGATTAGAGGTTCATGAGGTTTCTAGAGAATTAGGATGATGAAGTTCCATTGGATTTGGATTTAAGGTTCATGAGGTTCCTAGAGGACTAGGCTCGTGAATTTGCATTAGATTTTGATTTAAGGTTCATGAGGTTCCTGTAGAACTATGATCCTGAAGTTCCATTGAATTTGGATTTAAGGTTCATGAGGTTCCTAGAGGACTAGGCTCATGAAGTTCTATTGGATTTGGATTTAAGGTACATGAGGTTCTTAGAAGACTAGGCTCATGAAGTTCCTTTGAATTTGGATTAAAGGTTCATGAGGTTCCTAGAGGACTAGGCTCATGAAGTTCCTTTATATTTGGATTAAAGGTTCATGAGGTTCCTAAAGGACTAGGCTCATGAAGTTCCTTTAGATTTGGATTAAAGGTTCATGAGGTTCCTAGAGGACTAGGCTCATGAAGTTCCATTGGATTTAGATTTAAGGTTCATGAGGTTCCTAGAGGGCTATGCTCATGAAGTTACATTGGATTTGGATTTAAGGTTCATGAGGTTCCTAGGGGACTAGGCTCATGAAGTTCTATTGGATTTGGATTTAAGGTACATGAGGTTCTTAGAAGACTAGGCTCATGAAGTTCCTTTAAATTTGGATTAAAGGTTCATGATGTTCATAGATGACTAGGCTCATGAAGTTCCTTTATATTTGGATTAAAGGTTCATGAGGTTCCTGGAGGACTAGGCTCATGAAGTTCCATTGGATTTGGATTTAAGGTTCATGAGGTTCCTACATGACTAGGCTCGTGATTTTGCATTAGATTTTGATTTAAGGTTCATGAGGTTCCTATAGAACTATGATCATGAAGTTCCATTGGATTTGGATTTAAGGTTCATGAGGTTCCTAGAGGACTAGGCTCATGAAGTTCTTTCGGATTAGAGGTTCATGAGGTTTCTAGAGAATTAGGATGATGAAGTTCCATTGGATTTGGATTTAAGGTTCATGAGGTTCCTAGAGGACTAGGCTCGTGAATTTGCATTAGATTTTGATTTAAGGTTCATGAGGTTCCTATAGAACTAGGATCATGAAGTTCCATTGAATTTGGATTTAAGGTTCATGAGGTTCCTAGAGTACTAGGCTCATGAAGTTCTATTGGATTTAAGGTACATGAGGTTCTTAGAAGACTAGGCTCATGAAGTTCCTTTGAATTTGGATTAAATGTTCATGAGGTTCCTAGAGGACTAGGCTCATGAAGTTCCTTTAGAATTGGATTAAAGGTTTATGAGGTTCCTAAAGGACTAGGCTCATGAAGTTCCATTGGATTTGGATTTAAGGTTCATGAGGTTCCTAGAGGACTAGGCTCGTGAATTTGCATCATATTTTGATTTAAGGTTCATGAGGTTCCTATAGAACTAGGATCATGAAGTTCCATTGGATTTAAATTTAAGGTTCATGAGGTTTCTAGAGGACTAAGCTCATGAAGTTCTTTCGGATTAGAGGTTCATGAGGTTCCTAGAGGACTAGGGTCATGAAGTTGCGTTGAATTTGGATTTAAGGTTCATGAGGTTCCTAGAGGACTAGGCTCGTGAAGTTTCTTTGGATTTGGATTAAAGGTTCATGAGTTTCCTAAAGTACTAGACTCATGAAGTTCTATTAGATTTCAGTTTAAGGTTCATGAGGTTCCTAGAGTTCTAGGCTCATGAAGTTCCTTAGAATTTGGATTTAAGGTTCATGAGGTTCCTAGAGGACTAGGCTCATGAAGTTCCTTTGGATTTGGATTTAAGGTTCAAGGGGTTCCTATAGAACTAATCTCATGAAGTGCCTTGGGATTTAGATTAAAGGATCATGAGGTTCCTAGAGGACTAGGCTCATGACATTCCTTTGGATTCGTATTAATGGTCCTTGAGTTTCCTAAAGGTCTAGGCTAATGAAGTTCCATTGGATTTGAATTTAAGGTTCATGAGGTTCCTAGAGGACTAGGCTCATGAAGTTCTTTCGAACTTGGATTAGAGATTCAAGAGGTTCCTAGAGGACTAGGCTCATGAAGTTCCATTAGATTTGTACTTAAGGTTCATGATGTTTCTTAGAGGACTAGGCTCATGGAGTTCATTTAGATTTGGATTACAGGTTCATGAGGTTCCTAGAGGACTCTGCTCATGAAGTTCCATTGGATTTGGATTTAAGGTTCATGAGGTTTCTAGAGGACTAGGCTCATGAAGTTATATTGGATTTAGATTTAAGTTACATGAGGTTCTTTGAAGACTAGGCTCTTGAAGTTCCTTTGAATTTGGATTAAAGGTTCATGAGGTTCCTAGAGGACTAGGCTCATGAAGTTCCTTTATGTAATACCCGAGATTTCTGTTATGTAAGTGGAACTTGTGATATTGTAATGATTGTACTTTTGTCTGAATACTATTCTCCGTATTTCATAGTCCGATGTCGTCGAGCATATAATTTCGTGTATGTGATTTAAAGGTTGAAATTTTGTGCATGTAGCGCACGCTACAGGCTAAGGGTAGCGTACGCCAACGTGGTTTCATAGCGCACGCTACAGAATGTAATTAGCGCACGCTATGCATGGTCAGATTGATTGGGACGTGCGGTAGGTGAGATCTGGCCGGGGGACCCCTGTCGGATTGTGTCGGATGTACCTGGACGGCTTTCGGGAAAAGCCGAGTCAACGCCTTAGCGCACGCTACAGGTCGATGCGTAGCGCACGCTAAGTGCCGAGTACAGTTTAGACTGTGAGCCGTTAGCGCACGCTACGAATAGGGTCTAGCGCGCGCTAATAGCCATTTATTATAAATAGGACATCATCCTATTCGAGATTTCAGTTTTTCTCCTCCCATAACCCGAACTCTTACACTTAGAACATAACTCACTTCGTCCCAAACACTTCATATCAACCTCCTAGTTCGAGATTGAAGATCGTATATCATTGGAGATTGGTGTTCAAGCCTTCGGTGTTGGATCGCTTAATTTTCCTCCGTATTCTTCACTACTTTGAGGTAGGTGATCCTTCACTGATGTTAGTAATGTTCCTAAGAAAGTTTGAATCACGTTTTGATAGCAAGTATTTCGTTTTTAATCGGTCATCACATGTTAGAAGGATACTTTTGACGTATCGGCATTATATATCGTATGAACCTTTGAACCATCTTATTATAAGGACTCCTAAGCATGTTCAAATCAAGTTATGATCAATGATCGATATTACCCAGTTGATACGTTTTACACGATGGAATCATGTGTTTTGGAACGTAGAACAAATGGAACTTAGATTATTTCTTGGAGATCGTAGATGAATTATGATGTTGAGTTGGCTATCCGTATATTTGTATTTCACGATCATAAATCTTCCACAAACCTTATTAGCATGATTTGCCCGAGGATAACTTGTATTATCACGGTAGGATTCATGAGTTCTTCACCATTCAACCCAGCTTGCGATGATTCTCGCCATGCAATATTTAGCGCACGCTAACACGTGTGAGTTAACGTGCGCTATCGGCCGGGCGAACGCCCAACCGCACGTAGCGTACGTTATGAGACCAGCCAGTCGATCGCTGATCGTGGCTAGCGCACGCTAGTCTTATACGATAGCGTCGCTATCAGCCGTCTTAGCGCACGCGTACGAGTACGTAGCGCGCTAAGCAATCCGCATGCCTTGTTTATTTTGAGCTTTTCGGCCATAGACCGAATTGTTAGGCCATCGTTCGACTTGAGATGATTTGTATATCGTTCCTTTTGTTAAGGTTCGAGCTTGTTACGTTGATCGAAGGAGGCGGCCTTCGAGTGTGTCGAGATCCTTGAAGTATTTCGTCTTGCCATTTTCGAGGCAAGTATCATATGTCGAGTTTGATTTATTATGTTTATGGTATTGTTCATATTTTGTATATGAGATGTATTTCTGGAAATTCGCGTGATATTCGTTGTTGTTTGTTCGTATTGATGAACATATTGAAATGCATATGTGTATGCATAATTGATTGATTATGGTATAAATGATCCGAGGGGTCATGAGGATCTATGCCGAGGGCGCTGGATCGAATGTCCACCATGCGTTGGTCCGACGGATCATCATGGGGATCTATGCCGAGGGCGCCCGGATCGCTGGACGGGTTTTCCACCATGCGTTGGTCCGACGGGATCATCATGGGGATCTATACCAAGGGCGCTGGATCGCTGGATTACCCTGTATTGTATTGATGGGATCGTGAGGATTCGCATCGTTGGATTCCGGTAGCGGAAGTCCGTTTTGCATGTTTTATGATGCAATGATGATTTATTGTATTATGATACTTGTACTAGCATCGTTTTGCTAACCCCTTCGGGGGTGGACATTGTTTTGATGTTCAGGTAGCCGAGGAGCGGGGAGACAGCCACAGTACCGACAGGACGATGAGATGACTCAGTGATGTGATTGATGTTATTGTTGTCGAGAGTTGTTTTCTTGTTTCGTTCAGTACTCGAGTACGTCTGTTTTAATAATGTCCTTTCGATATGGTTGTATAAATTAACTCTTTGATCGGTTGAATCAAATATGTCTTTAAACTTCAGTTGTACGATTGGTTTATATTTACACTCTTTTTAAAATTAGCCTTGTAAATCCTTACCTAAAGGGTTTACGGCGCTGTAATTATTCCGAACATCTCGGGGTGTTACACTTTAGAATTGGATTAAAGGTTTATGAGGTTCCTAAAGGACTAGGCTCATGAAGTTCCATTGGATTTGGATTTAAGGTTCATGAGGTTTCTAGAGGACTAAGCTCGTGAAGTTCTTTCGGATTAGAGGTTCATGAGGTTCCTAGAGGACTAGGGTCATGAAGTTGTGTTGAATATGGATTTAAGGTTCATGAGGTTCCTAGAGGACCAGGCTCGTGAAGTTTCTTTGGATTTGGATTAAAGGTTCATGAGTTTCCTAAAGTACTAGACTCGTGAAGTTCTATTAGATTTGAGTTTAAGGTTCATGAGGTTCCTAGAGGACTAGGCTCATGAAGTCTCTTAGAATTTGGATTTAAGGTTCATGAGGTTCCTAGAGGACTAGGCTCATGAAGTTCCTTTGGATTTGGATTTAAGGTTCAAGGGGTTCCTATAGAACTAATCTCATGAAGTGCTTTGGGATTTAGATTAAAGGATCATGAGGTTCCTAGAGGACTAGGCTCATGACATTCCTTTGGATTCGTATTAATGGTCCTTGAGTTTCCTAAAGGTCTAGGCTAATGAAGTTCCATTGGATTTGAATTTAAGGTTCATGAGGTTCCTAGAGGACTAGGCTCATGAAGTTCCATTGGATTTGGATTTAAGGTTCATGAGGTTCCTAGAGGACTAGGCCCATGAAGTTCTTTCGAACTTGGATTAGAGATTCATGAGGTTCCTAGAGGACTAGGCTCATGAAGTTCCATTAGATTTGTACTTAAGGTTCATGAGGTTTCTTAGAGGACTAGGCTCATGGAGTTCATTTAGATTTGGATTACAGGTTCATGAGGTTCCTAGAGGACTCTGCTAATGAAGTTCCATTGGATTTGGATTTAAGGTTCATGAAGTTCCTAGAGGACTAGGCTCATTAAGTTATATTGGATTTGGATTTAAGTTACATGAGGTTCTTTGAAGACTAGGCTCTTGAAGTTCCTTTGAATTTGGATTAAAGGTTCATGAGGTTCCTAGAGGACTAGGCTCATGAAGTTCTATTAGATTTGGATTTAAGGTTCATGAGGTTCCTAGAGGACTAGGCTCGTGAATTTGCATTAGATTTTGATTTAAGGTTCATGAGGTTCCAATAGAACTAGGATCATAAAGTTCCATTGGATTTGGATTTAAGGTTCATGAGGTTACTAGAGGACTAGGCTCATGAAGTTCTATTGGATTTGGATTTAAGGTACATGAGGTTCTTAGAAGACTATGCTCATGAAGTTCCTTTGAATTTGGATTGAAGGTTCATGAGATTCCTAGAGGACTAGGCTCATGAAGTTTCTTTAGATTTGGATTAAAGGTTCATGAGGTTCCTAGAGGACTAGGCTCATGAAGTTCCATTGTATTTGGATTTAAGATTCATGAGGTTCCTAGAGGACTAGGCTCGTGAATTTGCATTAGATTTTGATTTATGGTTCGTGAGGTTCCTATAGAACTAGGATCATGAAGTTCCATTGGATTTGGATTTAAGGTTCATGAGGTTCCTAGAGGACTAGGCTCGTGAATTTGCATTAGATTTTGATTTAAGGTTCATGAGGTACCTATAGAACTAGGATCATGAAGTTCCATTGGATTTGGATTTAAGGTTCATGAGGTTCCTAGAGGACTAGGCTCATGAAGTTCTATTGGATTTGGATTTAAGGTACATGAGGTTCTTAGAAGACTAGGCTCATGAAGTTTCTTTGAATTTGGATTAAAGGTTCATGAGGTTCCTAGAGGACTAGGCTCATGAAGTTCCTTTAGATTTGGATTAAAGGTTCATGAGGTTCCTAAAGGACTAGGCTCATGAAGTTCCTTTAGATTTGGATTAAAGGTTCATGAGGTTCGTAGAGGACTAGGCTAATGAAGTTCAATTGGATTTGGATTTAAGGTTCATGAGGTTCCTAGAGGACTATGCTCATGAAGTTCCATTGGATTTAGATTTAAGGTTCATGAGGTTCCTAGGGGACTAGGCTCATGAAGTTCTATTGGATTTGGATTTAAGGTACATGAGGTTCTTAGAAGACTAGGCTCATGAAGTTCCTTTAAATTTGGATTAAAGGTTCATGATGTTCATAGATGACTAGGCTCATGAAGTTCCTTTATATTTGGATTAAAGTTTCATGAGGTTCCTGGAGGACTAGGCTAATGAAGTTCTATTGAATTTGAATTTAAGGTTCATGAGGTTCCTAGAGGACTACGCTCGTGATTTTGCATTAGATTTTGATTTAAGGTTCTTGAGGTTCCTATAGAACTATGATCATGAAGTTCCATTGGATTTGGATTTAAGGTTCATGAGGTTCCTAGAGGACTAGGCTCATGAAGTTCTTTCGGATTAGAGGTTCATGAGGTTTCTAGAGAATTAGGATCATGAAGTTCCATTGGATTTGGATTTAAGGTTCATGAGGTTCCTAGAGGACAAGGCTCGTGAATTTGAATTAGATTTTTATTTAAGGTTCATGAGGTTCCTATAGAACTAGGATCATGAAGTTCCATTGAATTTGGATTTAAGGTTCATGAGGTTCCTAGAGGACTAGGCTCATGAAGTTCTATTGGATTTGGATTTAAGGTACATGAGGTTCTTAGAAGACTAGGCTCATGAAGTTCCTTTGAATTTGGATTAAAGGTTCATGAGGTTCCTATAGGACTAGGCTAATGAAGTTCCTTTAGATTTGGATTAAAGGTTTACGAGGTTCCTAAAGGACTAGGCTCATGAAGTTCCATTAGATTTGGATTTAACGTTCATGAGGTTCCTAGAGGACTAGGCTCGTGAATTTGCATCATATTTTGATTTAAGGTTCATGAGGTTCCTATAGAACTAGGATCATGAAGTTCCATTGGATTTGGATTTAAGTTTCATGAGGTTTCTAGAGGACTATGCTCATGAAGTTCTTTCGGATTAGAGGTTCACGAGGTTCCTAGAGGACTAGGGTCATGAAGTTGCGTTGAATATAGATTTAAGGTTCATGAGGTTCCTAGAGGACTAGGCTCGTGAAGTTTCTTTGGATTTGGATTAAAGGTTCATGAGTTTCCTAAAGTACTAGACTCATGAAGTTCTATTAGATTTGAGTTTAAGGTTCATGAGGTTCCTAGAGGACTAGGCTCATGAAGTTCCTTTAGATTTGGATTTAAGGTTCATGAGGTTCCTAGAGGACTAATCTCATGAAGTGCCTTGGGATTTAGATTAAAGGATCATGAGGTTCCTAGAGGACTAGGCTCATGAGATTCCTTTGGATTCGTATTAATGGTCCTTGAGTGTCCTAAAGGTCTAGGCTAATGAAGTTCCATTGGATTTGAATTTAAGGTTCATGAGGTTCCTAGAGGACTAGGCTCTTGAAGTTCTTTCGAACTTGGATTAGAGATTCATGAGGTTCCTAGAGGACTAGGCTCATGAAGTTCCATTAGATTTGGACTTAAGGTTCATGAGGTTTCTTAGAGGACTAGGCTCATGAAGTTCATTTAGATTTGGATTATAGGTTCATGAGGTTCCTAGAGGACTATGCTCATTAAGTTCCATTGGATTTGGATTTAAGGTTCATGAGGTTCCTAGGGGACTAGGCTCATGAAGTTCTATTCGATTTGGATTTAAGGTACATGAGGTTCTTAGAAGACTAGCCTCATGAAGTTACTTTGAATTTGAATTAAAGGTTCATGAGGTTCATAGAGGACTAGGCTCATGAAGTTCCTTTAGATTTAGATTAAAGGTTCACGAGGTCCTAGAGGACTAGGCTCATGAAGTTCCATTGGATTTGGATTTAAGCTTCATGAGGTTCCTAGAGGACTAGGCTCATGAAGTTTCTTTGGATTCGTATTACAGGTCCTTGAGTTTCCTAAAGGTCTAGGCTCATGAAGTTCCATTGGATTTGAATTTAAGGTTCATGAGGTTCCTATAGGACTAGGCTCATGAAGTTCATTCGAACTTGGATTAGAGATTCATGAGGTTCCTAGAGGACTAGGCTCATGAAGTTCCATTAGATTTGGACTTAAGGTTCATGAGGTTTCTTAGAGGACTAGGCTCATGAAGTTCATTTAGATTTGGATTATAGGTTCATGAGGTTCCTAGAGGACTATGCTCATTAAGTTCCATTGGATTTGGATTTAAGGTTCATGAGGTTCCTAGGGGACTAGGCTCATGAAGTTCTATTCGATTTGGATTTAAGGTACATGAGGTTCTTAGAAGACTAGCCTCATGAAGTTACTTTGAATTTGGATTAAAGGTTCATGAGGTTCATAGAGGACTAGGCTCATGAAGTTCCTTTAGATTTGGATTAAAGATTCACGAGGTCCTAGAGGACTAGGATCATGAAGTTCCATTGGATTTGGATTTAAGCTTCATGAGGTTCCTAGAGGACTAGGCTCATGAAGTTTCTTTGGATTCGTATTACAGGTCCTTGAGTTTCCTAAAGGTCTAGGCTCATGAAGTTCCATTGGATTTGAGTGTAAGGTTCATGAGGTTCCTAGAGGACTACGCTCATGAAGTTCTTTCAAACTTGGATTAAAGGTTCATGAGGTTCCTAGAGGAGTAGGCTCATGAAGTTCATTTAGATTTGGATTATAGGTTCATGAGGTTCCTAGAGGACTATGCTCATGAAGTACCATTGGATTTGGATTTAAGGTTCATGAGGTTCCTAGGGGACTAGGCTCATGAAGTTCTATTGGATTTGGATTTAAGGTACATGAGCTTCTTAGACTAGGCTCATGAAGTTACTTTGAATTTGGATTAAAGGTTCATGAGGTTCATAGAGGACTAGGCTCAAGAAGTTCCTTTAGATTTGGATTAAAGGTTCATGAGGTTCACGGAGGACTAGGCTCATGAAGTTTCTTTAGATTTGGATTAAAGGTTCATGAGGTTCTTAGAGGACTAGGCTCATGATGTTCCATTGGATTTGGATTTAAGGTTCACGAGGTTCCTAGAGGACTAGGCTCGTGAAGTTGCTTTGGATTCGTATTACAGGTCCTTGAGTTTCCTAAAGGTCTAGGCTCATGAAGTTGCATTGGATTTGAGTTTAAGGTTCATGAGGTTCCTAGAGGACTACGCTCATGAAATTCTTTCCAACTTGGATTAGAGGTTCATGAGGTTCCTAGAGGACTAGGCTCATGAAGTTCCATTAGATTTGGACTAAAGGTTCATGAGGTTTCTTAGAGGACTAGGCACATCAAGTTCATTTATATTTGGATTATAGGTTCATGAGGTTCCTAGAGCACTATGCTCATGAAGTTCCATTGGATTTGGATTTAAGGTTCATCAGGTTCCTAGGGGACTAGGCTCATGAAGTTCTATTGGATTTGGATTTAAGGTACATGAAGTTCTTAGAAGACTAGGCTCATGAAGTTCTTTTAAATTTGGATTAAGGGTTCATGATGTTCATACACTACCAAAAATCAGACTTTAGCCGACGACTTAAAGTGGTCGGCTAAACCCCAAAGTCGTCGGCTAATCATGCTAGCCGTCGGCTAAAAAACCGTCGGCCGACATTCGTCGGCCAAGGTTTAGCCGACGACCTTTGTGCAGTCGTCGGCTAAAGTTCAACCATTAGCCGACCACTTGTACACGGTTGTCGGCTAAACCTGTTGGAAAAAAAAAAAAACATTTAGCAGGACGACCTTAACGAGACGGTCGGCTAAAACCATTTTTCTAAAAAAAAAAATATAGTTTAGCCGACGACCGTCTTATATGTCGTCGGCTAAAACTATTTTTAAAAAAAAATTATATTATTTTAGCCGACGATCGTATTTCAGGTCGTCGGCTAAAACCCTATTTTTTTAAAAAAAAAATTACTTTAGCCGACGACCGTCTTACGTGTCGGCTAAAACCCTATTTTTTAAAAAATACTTTAGCCGACAATAGCTTTATTAGTCGTACTAAAACCCTTTAAAAAAATAAATTACTTTAGCCGACGACCGTCTTATATGTCGTCGGCTAAAACCCTATTTTAAAAAAATTAATTGATTTTGGTATCCCAAAACCTGTATTTTTTGCACTGCAATTTTTATACACCACTCTCATTATCAACAACAATCAACGCACAACATATTCAAGAACATTAATTTCATCAACATATTAGTAGCGTCAATAAAATCACTTACACAATTGTAACACAAATATAAATATACAATAGTACTACAACAACACAACTAGAATCCACTGCCAAAATCATCTAAATGTCGAAATGTAGTAGTAGAAGGATTACCACCATCCCCTAGATCCTCGTCACGAGGCTGTGAAGATGGGGTCTGTCTGAAGAGAGAAGGCGGTGGAGCAGTGCTCAGCCGGCTGAGTAATGGTCTGAGTCAGCGTCATCATATAGTCCATCATGGCTTGCTGCAGTCTCTGGAAACTCTCTAACCGCGACTCAGTCCTCTGCTCGCTCTCATGTAACCGCGTCTGAGTCCTCCTTTCATTCTCAGCCCGGAGCTCCCTCTCCGCCCTCAACTGCTCCTCGAGATAGGCAGTCCATGCATCCCGTCCGCGAGGGCGCTGGAAGCCGGGGGTATCTTTCAATACATGGTGACCCTCGGCTCCCATCATCTTAGTGCGGTACCGACTACCTCTAGGAGGGTAGACGGTACCCCACACCCTAGCGCGAACAAATGGATCGGCCTGATCGATCTGTCTAATGGCAGAATCGAGGTCAGTCTCCGCTAAGTCCGGATACTGCTCCCGAGCAATCTCAGCAAGCATCCTCTGAGACTCCTCCCGCACACGCTCCTATGTTAATATGAAAATAAATATTTGAATATCAATAAAAGTATGATACAAAGGCATTTATTTTATTACTAAAATAAAATAAAAAAAGACTTACATGCTCCTCGGGACGGTTCGGAAATGCTTTTTGAGTCACGTAGGCAAATGCATCCAACGAATAAGAAGAAATGGCCTCGTGCGCAACTCTGGCTAACGACCGGGAATCCAGACTGTGATGGTCAGTCAGACCAGCACGATTGGTCGTGTTGGTCAAGCTAGTCGCCTTCAAAAAAATATTATTTAGAATCGAGTTTATATTTAGAATTCAAAAAAAAATAAAAACTCACATATTATTATTTTTTATTAAATACTAGCATTTTTTTAATAAATAAAATACAATATTCAGATTTTTATTTTTTTATGGAAAATAATATTCTAGTTTTCATTTTTATTAAAACAATTTATTTCCACTTTTGAATAAAAAAATTCCGATTTCTTAATATTAATAATATTCCAGAATTTTAAAAAAGTACATGAAGTTCCGATTTTTTCTAATTTAAAAAAACCGGAACTTCAAGTATTTTTTATATTCTGAAACATTAATTTAAAAAATCTGAAAGAGGAAGAATGAAATGAGGGTATTTTAGTCATACCATGAACTCTGGGTCGCGAAAATGGGCGCGTAGCCACTTCCACTCGTACTCCCGGAACTTGAATTCTTCCGGGGTAGCCTCTCGGGTATCACCCAGTCATCTGAACATGTGCAACTCAATATTCCAACATTTGTACCTACAACACACGTTGCACAACATATATCATTCGTAAGAAAAAAAATTACGCAAACAATGTAGATACAAAATAAATTAAAATGACTTACTTGGTAGACTGCACCTCGTCACACCAAGTACGTAGTAGAGAGTCGGGAATGACAAACCACACTTATGAACAAAGATAAATACGCAATAATTTAAAAACATCACATATTGCATTTTCAAAACTACGTGTTGATTGAAAAACACTTATTAAATATTTATTAACTTACCGACATAGCATTATTCAAAGCATCTTTCACGCATGCGCACGCCCCAATCGGGCCACAAACGGGACTCTGTCCCGAATGACAAAGCCAACATTACGGCTATATGACGCGCGGCGTCGAAGACATCACCGGCCGGCCGTGTCTGCTAGAGGAATCTCATAACGGCCATGCTTACTTACGTACGAGTCGGCGCCGAGACCACTTTCTTTGGGCCACGAGTCTTCTTCTTTTTCTTCTCCTCCTCGACTACATTTTTCCCCTTCTCCTTCTCCCTCTCTATCTCCTCATACAGTTTCGTCTTTGAAACCCGACAACTGCGCCAAAACATGTTGTCTGGCTAAGACTCATACACGTATGCCTCATCAGGGCTAATCAATCGAACGGGAACTCGGGCTCCCGACTCATCGACCTCCGGAATAGTCGGAACCATCGGAGGCATGAATAGAGTCGGCGGCGGACCGTGGGGCATCGCGGACGAGGAACTCCGTACATCTCCTGATGTGTGAGGGCTAGACGTGGTTCGGTGGATGGGAGGCATACGAGTCTCCGACTGCGAGGGGGTCGGCCGTGGTGTCTGGAAGGATAAACGCCGCGCTAGTGCAGCGGGCTCATCTGTCGCCCTATAAAAATTGTCAGAGTTCATGCCGGTAGCTTCTAGTATCTGGCGGGCACGAACGCTGCTCTGAGATATGTATAGTGTACCGGGATCCGCCTTACTAGAGGCTGCGGAACTCCCCCCCGAATCGGGAGTGGTCGACTTTGTCGACTTCTTCCCCAACGCTTTCTTTATTCTATCCATAATCTAAACAAATAAATCAAATTCACAACTCAACACAATAGTAACTATCAATGCCATACCACGTTAATCTTTCGATTAACGCCGGCTATAAAATTCCTTCCTCCTCAAACAAATTCATCAAATATTTCTAAACAAATTCATCAAATAATCTAAACAAATTCATCAACTAAACAATTCAACACAACAGTAATTATCAATGACATACCACGTTAATCTTTCGATTAACGCCGGCTATACAATCCCTTCCTCCTCAAACAAATTCATCATATTCGCAACTCATTAAACACAAAATATTGAAAATACTAAATTCATCAAAGATTGCATCACAACTCATTAAACATTTTATTAAATTCACCACATATTCTAAACAAATTCATCAAACAAATACAATAAATTCAAAAAACAAAATAAAAAAAAAGGGACAAGGGTTACCGCGGCCGGGAGGGCGACGGCGGAGCGAGGGCGACAGGCGGAGGGCGACGGTCAGAGGCGACAGGCGGAGGGCGTCGAGCGGGCGGGCGGCGACGGGACGGGCCGAGGGCGGAGGGTCAGCGGGCCGAGGGCGGGCGGGCGACGGGACCGCGGGCGCGCGGGCGACGAGACCGGGCCGGCGCGGGCCGACGATCGGCGGGCGATTGTAGTTGGGCACAGGTGACGATCGGCGCGCGAATGGGTAAGGGTGCAGAAGAAGAAAATAAGAAAAGGGAGGTACGAGAAACGTATAAAAGGTGGGGGTTTATCCGACGACAAGATCTACGTCGTCGGCTAATGTTTTAAAAAAAAAAAATTATACTTAAGCCGACGATATATATGACGGTCGTCGGCTAAACCCGGAAGTGACCCGACCGTGTTAGACAACACGGTCGGGCAGGCAAACAGTTTGTTTTCAATTTCTGGGCGGGTGCGACACGGGTCGTGTTGATGGACACGGTCGGGGGTTTAGCCGACGACCTTCTTATAAGTCATCGGCTAAAGTTTAATTTTTTTTTTTAAAAAACATTAGTCGATCGTGTCAGGAGACACGGACCGTGTCGCACCTGCCCATAATGCGAAAACAAACTGTATGACTGACCCGACCGTGTTGTCTAACACGGTCGGGTCACTTCCGGGTTTAGCCGACGACCGTCATATATGTCGTCGGCTAAAGTATAATTTTTTTTTTTTAAAAAACTTTAGCCGACGACGTAGATCTTGTCGTCGGCTAAATCCCAGGTTTTTTTTTTAATAATATTATTGATATTATATTAATGTTATGATTATGATTATTATTATTACTATTTTTTAATTATATTTAACAAATAAAAATATACATCTACTAAATTTATGGCTCATAGTTTGAGTCATCACTACAGTCTGTCTCATTATCTGAGTTGATATCCGGCAACATCTGTCTCAAGTCGTCCACATTATCATCATCAGAATTTTCAAGTAATTCGTTTGTATCAACGTCAACGTACCCGCGAGCATCACCACGGAGTCGGATGACTCGTCCTTCAGGAACATTATTCATTGTAATTGTCGTTGATGGTGGAATATTTGCTGCATTTGGCTCTTGATAAGCATCATCGTCATCAGTACCTGTTGTTTCTCCCAGTGTAGCAGCACTAAAAATATTCCTCGTTGTCACAACATTCACTACCTTCCATGTGCCTTTCTTCACCAAGTCGTCCAAATAATACACCGACTTTGCTGATGTAGCAAATACAAAAGGATCACTTTCATACCATGAAGTGGAAGTGTCAACAGATAACAGCCCGTAGTCGTCTTGCATATCGGTTCCAAGACTAGTGTCGTAGCATCGACACTTAAACAAGTAAATTGTCATGCCTTCCCCGTAAATTAGTTCTACCACTTCCAAAAGAACACAGTAATATCCACCATCTATCATAACCCCAGAATTTTGACATCTTCTTTTTTGGTCTCTCCCAAGGCATACGAATGTGACACCGTTGACTTTGGCCATCGAATAAATTCTTGACATAACCGGCTTCATAGAAAGAAGCATAAG
This sequence comes from Orobanche coerulescens, assembly GCA_033398695.1. NCBI lineage: Eukaryota > Viridiplantae > Streptophyta > Magnoliopsida > Lamiales > Orobanchaceae > Orobanche > Orobanche coerulescens. The sequence goes on from CM065805.1 coordinate 128,458,154, forward strand.
TTCACGCGACCAGTTAGGGTGTCCGTCATCTTGTATGTGTGTCATCTCTCGTAAATAAACTTTTTATGTAAAAAAATATCTTAAGTCCAAAATGCAATAGCAATTGAATGTATACGTACCCATTCTCCAAAATAGTCGGCAAAAGTGTCATTGTGGAATCTAGTGTCACCTCGCACCATATCGCATGACAAGTGGATGTCTTTCCGATCTTGAACTTACGGACAATTGAGCAATATCCACCAATGTGCAATTCGTGACTAAATGCGGGTCTAATTATCTTCCTGGCAACCTCCCATAGACGTCAACCTCAGTGGATATGATAGAAAGATTGAATTGTATTTTATCTGCTGGAATAGAGCGGGAAGGGGGATCGAAGTTGCCCAAAAACAACTTGATATGCGTAATACACTCCGACGCAAGGTAAGATTCTGCAATGCATCCTTCTGGTGCAGACTAATTATTGGCCACGGAGTCTTTGCAATCACCGAGTTGCCTTTCAACCGGGTACATCTACGTGTAGTGCACTGGACCAGTGACCAATAACTGCCTGGGAAGGTGGATCATGAGGTGAGGCATGAGGTCAAAAAAGTTTGGAGGAAATATTCGCTCAAACTTGCACAAGATATAGATGATCTCATCTTGCATTTTACGCAAATCAGATCTCTTGACTTCTCTCGTGCATAGTTTCTGGAAAAATCTTGATAATGCAACACACGCTCGACCACCTCTTTTGGTAAGTACGGTCGAATAAATACCGGAAATAGGCGTTGGAGTAGGATATGACAATCATGACTCTTCAAACCAGTTAACTTGTTCTCCCTGAAATTAACACATCTTCCTATATTTCCAGCATACCCGGTAGGATACCTAGCAGTCTTTATCCAACAAAATATCTCGATTCTACGCTTTCGGTGATGGTGTAAAATTTGCCTTAGGCATTTTTGTTTTCCCTTGTGATTTTCAACCAGAAATGTTTTCTTATGCTCATTTCTTCCAAACCTTTGCGTGCTTTTGGCCCGTCTTTGGTCTTTCCATCCCAACCTACGGTTTTCCCAACCACACTTTCGCAAACATTCTTTTCAATGTGCATGACATCCAAGAAGTTCCTTATCAGTAACTTGGACCAGTAAGGCAATTCCCGAATATACATTTGTGCGACCAATACTTATACACCCGGGCCTTTCGGGGGTTCTTTGCAAGCACATCGAGGATGGTTGCTAAGTGACCAAAATCGTACTCATTAAGAATTGATAGTATTTCATCACTGTCATTTGTCGTGGTGGCTCGCCCATTTCTACAGTGCCATCAAATGTTGCGGCATCCATACGCCACTCATGTTCCTGTCAAGCCATATCCGATGACGCATTCGGATAACTTTCCTCTGATGGTACCTAGCACAATCGCATTCAAACACCTTTGGACAACCTCTATATCCGCTAATAACAGATCCAGACAGCATTCCATATGCAGGAAAATCACTAATAGTGCCGATACACATGGCGTGCAAGTAGAACGTCTCGGACGAATAACTGTCGTACGTGGGATGCGCTCCCACAACAATTTCAGCTCCTCTATCAAAGGTTTCATATACACATCGATACACTTTCCCGGATATCCCGGCCCCGGGACTAACAAGGTCAACATATTATACTCCTTCCGCATACACATCCACGGAGGAAGATTGTAAGGAATCACTACAACAGGCCATATGGTATATGAAAGACTCATGTTACCAAAAGGGTTGAAACCATCAGATGCAATCCCGAGCCTCACATTTCGGATATCTGAAGAAAAATTCGGATACTCCCTATCTATATGCTTCCACGCTTCTCCATCTGAAGGGTGTATCATAGTATCCCTGTCATTAGTGCGCGGCTCGGCATGCCATCTCATTGCTTTTGCCGTGTGAGAAGACATAAAAATGCATTCCAACTGTCCTTGATGGAAAATACCAAAGTACCTTCACCGGTTTCTCTTTTCGGAAGGAGTGATCCTATATCTCTCTGTATCACATACGGGACATCTCGTGAGGTCTTCATTAGGATGCCCCAGAATAGAACATAATCATACATGCGAGACATGGATCTTAATGTAGGAAAGACCAAGATCTTTCAAAATTCGTCACAATTTTGAATATGAATTACGAAGAACATGACCATGTGGAAGCATAGTACTAGTAAGCTCCAAGTAATCATCTACGAGACTTGATGGATGATTTGTTTTCCACCTTTAATCTCATCATTTCCATGACACAATCAAGACAGTCATGTTACACCCACAGGTATAGAGTGCATTGGATTTGAATTAGCTTATTGTACCTGTCAAGCCCAGCAGTATTGCAAGGCAACGGTCTACGGGGTCGTGGGATTTGCTCAGTTGGTACAAACGTCTCGGAAAAACCAAACACATCATCAATCAACCTCCTCTTCGGATCGGTGAACCCGTCGTTACCACTAAATTGTCCGTGATCATACGGAATAGAGTCGGTGCTTCACCGTGGTATATCCAACATGTATATTTACTCCAAAAACCATTCTTCTTTAGGTGTTCCCAGACCTCATCAAATGGAAAACGAAACATTTCACTGCGACATCTACATTTATTACATGGACAGTAGTGCAACGTATTACCATTGTCGTGCTCTTTTACAAATCTCATAAACTGCTTCATCCCATCCATTACACTTGGATCCCATTTTCGTAACCCAATCCAACTCTTATCCATCCTGAAAATGTATACATTATCCAATATTAATCCAACTAACTAATATTGTTCAAATTATAAATGAAATCACAGCAAGCAATTAATCATAATGATTATCATTATAAAACTTAATCGTTTTACATAAAAGCTATCGAATGTAACATGAATAATACAAAGTTTCGAAATCACAATAAAAAATACAATAAAATACATACCTTAATCGAAATGGTGATTATAACAACCGATAGAAACCTTCGGCACTCCAGCTAGCACAACTCAAAGTAGCAACTAACAAGCTTTTTTCAGGAATAATTGAAATAATCGGGAATAAAAATGTGCTCTTTAGCGAGGAGAGGTGCAACATTGGGTTGGTGTTCCCTGAACTATAAATAATTTTCACTTTGAGGTTTAGCCGACGACCTAGATATAGGTCGTCGGCTAAAGTAAATTATTTTTTTTTAAAAAAAGGGTTTAGCCGACGACCTAGATCTAGGTCGTCGGCTAAACAATTACATTAGTTTTTATTTTTTTAGGGAGGAGTTTAGCCAACGACCTAGATCTAGGTCGTCGGCTAAAGTAAATTATTTTTTTAAAAAGGGTTTGGCGACGACCTAGATCTAGGTCGTCGGCTAAACCATTACATTATTATTTTTTCGGAAGGAGTTTGGCCGACGATCTAGATCTAGGTCGTCGGCTAAAGTAAATTATTTTTTTAAAGGGTTTGGCCAAGCGACCTAGATATAGGTCGTCGGCTAAACCATTACATTATTATTTTTTTCGGAAGGAGTTTGGCGACGACCTAGATCTAGCTCGTCGGCTAAAGTATATTTTTTTCTTTCGGTCGGCTAAACGTTATGACGGTCGTCGGCTAAATATCTTCAATATAGCCGACGACTATTTCGAGCTTTAGCCGACGACCTCCACCAAGTCGTCGGCTAAAACCCTTTAGCCGACGGTATTTTGAGTCGTCGGCTAAAGTACGAAGTTTAGCCGACGACACTTTATAGTCGTCGGCCGTTTTTTTTCGGGTCGTCGGCTAAAGTACTTTTTTTGGTAGTGATAGAGGAGTAGGCTCATGAAGTTCCTTTAGATTTGGATTAAAGGTTCATGAGGTTCTTGGAGGACTAGGCTCATGAAGTTCCATTGGATTTAGATTTAAGGTTCATGAGGTTCCTAAAGGACTAGGCTCGTGATTTTGCATTAGATTTTGATTTAACGTTCATGAGGTTCCTATAGAAATATCATCATGAAGTTCCATTGGATTTGGATTTAAGGTTCATGTGGTTCCTAGAGGACTAGGCTCATGAAGTTCTTTCATATTTGGATTTAAGGTACATGAGGTTCTTAGAAGACTAGGCTCATGAAGTTCGTTTGAATTTAGATTAAAGGTTCATGAGGTTTATAGAGGACTAGGCTCATGAAGTTCCTTTAGATTTGGATTAGAGGTTCACGAGGTTCCTAGAGGACTAGGCTCATGAAGTTTCTTTGGATTTGGATTAAAGGTTCATGAGTTTCCTAGAGGACTAGGCTCATGAAGTTCCATTGGATTTGGATTTAAGGTTCATGAGGTTCCTAGAGGACTATGCTCATGAAGTTCCATTGGATTTGGATTTAAGGTTCATGAGGTTCCTAGTAAGTTCTATTGGATTTGGATTTCAGATACATGAGGTTCTTAGAAGACTAGGCTCATGAAGTTCTTTTAAATTTGGATTAAAGGTTCATGATGTTCATAGAGGACTAGGATCATGAATTTCCTTTAGATTTGGATTAAAGGTTCATGAGGTTCCTGGAGGACTAGGCTCATGAAGTTCCATTGGATTTGGATTTAAGGTTCATGAGGTTCCTACAGGACTAGGCTCGTGATTTTGCATTAGATTTTGATTTAAGGTTCATGAGGTAAGTTCCATTGGATTTGGATTTAAGGTTCATGAGGTTCCTAGAGGACTAGGCTCATGAAGTTCTTTCGGATTAGAGGTTCATGAGGTTTCTAGAGAATTAGGATCATGAAGTTCCATTGGATTTGGATTTAAGGTTCATGAGGTTCCTAGATGACAAGGCTCGTGAATTTGCATTAGATTTTGATTTAAGGTTCATGAGGTTCCTATAGAACTAGGATCATGAAGTTCCATTGAATTTGGATTTAAGGTTCATGAGGTTCCTAGAGGACTAGGCTCATGAAGTTCTATTGGATTTGGATTTAAGGTACATGAGGTTCTTAGAAGACTAGGCTCATGAAGTTCCTTTGAATTTGGATTAAAGGTTCATGAGGTTCCTAGAGGACTAGGCTCATGAAGTTCCTTTAGATTTGGATTAAAGGTTTATGAGGTTCCTAATGGACTAGGCTCATGAAGTTCCATTGGATTTGGATTTAAGGTTCATGAGGTTCCTAGAGGACTAGGCTCGCGAATTTGCATCATATTTTGATTTAAGGTTCATGAGGTTCCTATAGAACTAGGATCATGAAGTTCCATTGGATTTGGATTTAAGTTTCATGAGGTTTCTAGAGGACTAAGCTCATGAAGTTCTTTCGGATTAGAGGTTCACGAGGTTCCTAGAGGACTAGGGTCATGAAGTTGCGTTGAATATGGATTTAAGGTTCATGAGGTTCCTAGAGGACTAGGCTCGTGAAGTTTCTTTGGATTTGGATTAAAGGTCCATGAGTTTCCTAAAGTACTAGACTCATGAAGTTCTATTAGATTTGAGTTTAAGGTTCATGAGGTTCCTAGAGGACTAGGCTCATGAAGTTCCTTTAGATTTGGATTTAAGGTTCATGAGGTTCCTAGAGGACTAATCTCATGAAGTGCCTTGGGATTTAGATTAAAGGATCATGAGGTTCCTAGAGGACTAGGCTCATGACATTCCTTTGGATTCATATTAATGGTCCTTGAGTTTCCTAAAGGTCTAGGCTAATGAAGTTCCATTGGATTTGAATTTAAGGTTCATGAGGTTCCTAGAGGACTAGGCTCATGAAGTTCTTTCGAACTTGGATTAGAGATTCATGAGGTTCCTAGAGGACTAGGCTCATGAAGTTCCATTAGATTTGGACTTATGGTTCATGATGTTTCTTAGAGGACTAGGCTCATGAAGTTCATTTAGATTTGGATTATAGGTTCATGAGGTTCCTAGAGGACTATGCTCATTATGTTCCATTGGATTTGGATTTAAGGTTCATGAGGTTCCTAGGGGACTAGGCTCATGAAGTTCTATTCGATTTGGATTTAAGGTACATGAGGTTCTCAGAAGACTAGCCTCATGAAGTTACTTTGAATTTGGATTAAAGGTTCATGAGGTTCATAGAGGACTAGGCTCATGAAGTTCCTTTAGATTTGGATTAAAGGTTCACGAGGTCCTAGAGGACTAGGCTCATGAAGTTCCATTGGATTTGGATTTAAGGTTCATGAGGTTCCTAGAGGACTAGGCTCATGAAGTTCCTTTGGATTCGTATTACACGTCCTTGAGTTCCTAAAGTTCTAGGCTCATGAAGTTGCATTGGATTTGAGTTTAGGGTTCATGAGGTTCCTAGAGGACTACGCTCATGAAGTTCTTTCGAACTTGGATTAGAGGTTCATGAGGTTCCTAGAGGACTAGGCTCATGAAGTTCCATTAGATTTGGACTTAAGGTTCATGAGGTTTCTTAGAGGACTAGGCACATGAAGTTCATTTATATTTGGATTATAGGTTCATGAGGTTCCAAGAGCACTACGCTCATGAAGTTCAATTGGATTTGGATTTAAGGTTCATGAGGTTCCTAGGGGACTAGGCTCATGAAGTTATATTGGATTTGGATTTAAGGTACATGAGGTTCTTAGAAGACTAGGCTCATGAAGTTCTTTTAAATTTGGATCAAGGGTTCATGATTTTCATAGAGGAGTAGGCTCATGAATTTCCTTTAGATTTGGATTAAAGGTTCATGAAGTTCTTCGAGGACTAGGCTCATGAAGTTCCATTGGATTTAGATTTAAGGTTCATGAGGTTCCTAAAGGACTAGGCTCGTGATTTTGCATTAGATTTTGATTTAAGGTTCATGAGGTTCCTATAGAAATATCATCATGAAGTTCCATTGGATTTGGATTTAAGGTTTATGTGGTTCCTAGAGGACTAGGCTCATGAAGTTCTTTCGTATTTGGATTTAAGGTAAATGAGGTTCTTAGAAGACTAGGCTCATGAAGTTCCTTTGAATTTGGATTAAAGGTTCATGAGGTTTCTAGAGGACTAGGCTCATGAAGTTCCTTTAGACTTGTATTAGAGGTTCACAAGGTTCCTAGAGGACTAGGCTCATGAAGTTTCTTTGGATTTGGATTAAAGGTTCATGAGTTTCCTAGAGGACTAGGCTCATGAAGTTCCATTGGATTTGGATTTAAGGTTCATGAGGTTCTTAGAGGAGTATGCTCATGAAGTTCCATTGGATTTGGATTTAAGGTTCATGAGGTTCCTAGGGGACTAGGCTCATGAAGTTCTATTGGATTTGGATTTAAGGTACATGGGGTTCTTAGAAGACTAGGCTCATGAAGTTCTTTTAAATTTGGATTAAAGGTTCATGATGTTCATATAGGACTAGGATCATGAAGTTCCTTTAGATTTGGATTAAAGGTTCATGAGGTTCCTGGAGGACTAGGCTCATGAAGTTCCATTGGATTTGGATTTAAGGTTCATGAGGTTCCTACAGGACTAGGCTCGTGATTTTGCATTAGATTTTGATTTAAGGTTCATGAGGTTCCTATAGAACTATGATCATGAAGTATCATTGGATTTAGATTTAAGGTTCATGAGGTTCCTAGAGGACTAGGCTCATGAAGTTCTTTCGGATTAGAGGTTCATGAGGTTTCTAGAGAATTAGGATCATGAAGTTCCATTGGATTTGGATTTAAGGTTCATGAGGTTCCTAGAGGACTAGGCTCGTGAATTTTCATTAGATTTTGTTTTAAGGTTCATGAGGTTCCTATAGAACTAGGATCATGAAGTTCTATTGAATTTGGATTTAAGGTTCATGAGGTTCCTAGAGGACTAGGCTCATGGAGTTCTATTGGATTTGGATTTAAGGTACATGAGGTTCTTAGAAGACTAGGCTCATGAAGTTCCTTTGAATTTGGATTAAAGGTTCATGAGGTTCCTAGAGGACTAGGCTCATGAAGTTCCTTTAGATTTAGATTAAAGGTTTATGAGGTTCCTAAAGGACTAGGCTCATGAAGTTCCATTGGATTTGGATTTAAGGTTCATGAGGTTCCTAGAGGACTAGGCTCGTGAATTTGCATCATATTTTGATTTAAGGTTCATGAGGTTCCTATAGAACTAGGATCATGAAGTTCCATTGGATTTGGATTTAAGGTTCACGAGGTTTCTAGAGGACTAAGCTCATGAAGTTCTTTCGGATTAGAGGTTCACGAGGTTCCTAGAGGACTAGGGTCATGAAGTTGCGTTGAATATGGATTTAAGGTTCATGAGGTTCCTAGAGGACTAGGCTCGTGAAGTTTCTTTGGATTTGGATTAAAGGTTCATGAGTTTCCTAAAGTACTAGACTCATGAAGTTCTATTAGATTTGAGTTTAAGGTTCATGAGGTTCCTAGAGGACTAGGCTCATGAAGTTCCTTAGAATTTGGATTTAAGGTTCATGAGGTTCCTAGAGGACTAGGCTCATGAAGTTCCTTTGGATTTGGATTTAAGGTTCAAGGGGTTCCTATTGGACTAATCTCATGAAGTGCCTTGGGATTTAGATTAAAGGATCATGAGGTTCCTAGAGGACTAGGCTCATACATTCCTTTGGATTCGTATTAATGGTCCTTGAGTTTCCAAAAGGTCTAGCCTAATGACGTTCCATTGGATTTGAATTTAAGGTTCATGAGGTTCCTAGAGGACTAGGCTCATGAAGTTCTTTCGAACTTGGATTAGAGATTCATGAGGTTCCTAGAGGACTAGGCTCATGAAGTTCCATTAGATTTGGACTTAAGGTTCATGAGGTTTCTTAGAGGACTATGCTCATGAAGTTCATTTAGATTTGGAATATACTTTCATGAGGTTCCTTGAGGACTATGCTCATGAAGTTCCATTGGATTTGGATTTAAGGTTCATGAGGTTCCTAGGGGACTAGGCTCATGAAGTTCTATTGGATTTGGATTTAAGGTACATGAGGTTCTTAGAAGACTAGCCTCATGAAGTTACTTTGAATTTGGATTAAAGGTTCATGAGGTTCATAGAGGACTAGGCTCATGAAGTTCCTTTAGATTTGGATTAAAGGTTCATGAGGTTCCTATAGGACTAGGCTCATGAAGTTCCATTGGATTTGGATTTAAGGTTCATGAGGTTCCTAGAGGACTAGGCTCATGAAGTTCCTTTGGATTCGTATTACAGGTCCTTGAGTTTCCTAAAGGTCTAGGCTCATGAAGTTCCATTGGATTTGAGTTTAAGGTTCATGAGGTTCCTAGAGGACTACGCTCATGAAGTTCTTTCAAACTTAGATTAGAGGTTCATGAGGTTCCTAGAGGACTAGGCTCATGAAGTTCATTTAGATTTGGATTATAGGTTCATGAGGTTCCTAGAGGACTATGCTCATGAAGTTCCATTGGATTTGGATTTAAGGTTCATGAGGTTCCTAGGGGACTAGGCTCATGAAGTTCTATTGGATTTGGATTTAAGGTACATGAGGTTCTTAGAAGACAAGGCTCATGAAGTTACTTTTAATTTGGATTAAAGGTTCATGAGGTTCATAGAGGACTAGGCTCATGAAGTTCCTTTAGATTTGGATTAAAGGTTCATGAGGTTCACAGAGGACTAGGCTCATGAAGTTTCTTTAGATTTGGATTAAAGGTTAATGAGGTTCCTAGAGGACTAGGCTCATGATGTTCCATTGGATTTGGATTTAAGGTTCATGAGGTTCCTAGAGGACTAGGCTTGTGAAGTTCATTTGGATTCGTATTAGAGGTCCTTGAGTTTCCTAAAGGTCTAGGCTCATGATGTTGCATTGGATTTGAGTTTAAAGTTCATGAGGTTCCTAGAGGACTACGCTCATGAAGTTCTTTCCAACTTGGATTAGAGGTTCATGAGGTTCCTAGAGGACTAGGCTCATGAAGTTCCATTAGATTTGGACTTAAGGTTCATGAGGTTTCTTAGAGGACTAGGCACTTGAAGTTCATTTATATTTGGATTATATGTTCATGAGGTTCCTAGAGCACTATGCTCATGAATTTCCATTGGATTTGGATTTAAGGTTCATGAGGTTCCTAGGGGACTAGGCTCATGAAGTTCTATTGGATTTGGATTTAAGGTACATGAGGTTCTTAGAAGACTAGGTTCATGAAGTTCTGTTAAATTTGGATTAAGGGTTCATGATGTTCATAGAGGAGTAGGCTCATGAAGTTCCTTTAGATTTGGATTAAAGGTTCATGAGGTTCTTGGAGGACTAGGCTCATGAAGTTCCATTGGATTTAGATTTAAGGTTCATGAGGTTCCTAAAGGACTAGGCTCGTGATTTTGCATTAGATTTTGATTTAAGGTTCATGTGGTTCCTATAGAGATATCATCATGAAGTTCCATTGGATTTGGATTTAAGGTTCATGTGGTTCCTATAGGACTAGGCTCATGAAGTTCTTTCGGATTTGGATTTAAGGTACATGAGGTTCTTAGAAGACTAGGCTCATGAAGTTCCTTTGAATTTGGATTAAAGGTTCATGAGGTTTCTAGAGGACTAGGCTCATGAAGTTCCTTTAGATTTGGATTAGAGGTTCACGAGGTTCCTAGAGGACTAGGCTCATGAAGTTTCTTTGGATTTGGATTAAAGGTTCATGAGTTTCCTAGAGGACCAGGCTCGTGAATTTGCATCATATTTTGATTTAAGGTTCATGAGGTTCCTATAGAACTAGGATCATGAAGTTCCATTGGATTTGGATTTAAGGTTCATGAGGTTTCTAGAGGACTAAGCTCATGAAGTTCTTTCAGATTAGAGGTTCACGAGGTTCCTAGAGGACTAGGGTCATGAACTTGCGTTGAATATGGATTTAAGGTTCATGAGGTTCCTAGAGGACTAGGCTCGTGATGTTTCTTTGGATTTAGATTAAAGGTTCATGAGTTTCCTAAAGTACTAGACTCATGAAGTTCCATTGGATTTGAGTTTAAGATTCATGAGGTTCCTAGAGGACCAGGCTCATGAAGTTCCTTAGAATTTGGATTTAAGGTTCATTAGGTTCCTAGAGGACTAGGCTCATGAAGTTCCTTAGAATTTGGATTTAAGGTTCATGAGGTTCTTAGAGGACTAGGCTCATGAAGTTCCTTTGAATTTGGATGTAAGGTTCAAGGGGTTCCTATAGGACTAATCTCATGAAGTGCCTTGGGATTTAGATTAAAGGTTCATGAGGTTCCTAGAGGACTAGGCTCATGACGTTCCTTTGGATTCGTATTAAAGGTCCTTGAGTTTCCTAAAGGTCTAGGCTCAAGAAGTTCCATTGGATTTGAGTTTAAGGTTCATGAGGTTCCTAAAGGACTAGGCTCATGAAGTTCTTTCGAACTTGGATTAGAGTTTCATGGGGTTCCTAGAGGACTAGGCTCATGAAGTTCCATTAGGTTTGGACTTAAGGTTCATGAGGTTTCTTAGAGGACTAGGATCATAAAGTTCATTTAGATTTGGATTATAGGTTCATGAGGTTCCTAGAGGACTATGCTCATGAAGTTCCATTGGATTTGGATTTAAGGTTCATGAGGTTCCTAGGGGACTAGACTCATGAAGTTCTATTGGATTTTGATTTAAGGTACATGAGGTTATTAGAAGATTAGACTCATGAAGTTACATTGAATTTGGATTAAAGGTTCATGAGGTTCATAGAGGACTAGGCTCATGAAGTTCATTTAGATTTGGATTAAAGGTTCATGAGGTTCCTAGAGGACTAGGCTCATGAAGTTCCATTGGATTTGGATTTAAGGTTCATGAGGTTCCTAGAAGACTAGGCTCATGAAGTTCCATTGGATTCGTATTACAGGTCCTTGAGTTTCCTAAAGGTCTAGGCTCATGATGTTCCATTGGATTTGAGTTTAAGGTTCATGAGGTTCCTAGAGGACTACGCTCATGAAGTTTGTTCGAACTTGGATTAGAGTTTCATGAGGTTCCTAGAGGACTAGGCTCATGAAGTTCATTTAGATTTGGATTATAGGTTTATGAGGTTCCTAGAGGACTAGGCTCATGAAGTTCCTTCGGATTTAGATTTAAGGTTCATGAGGTTCCTAGAGGACTAGGCTCATTATTTTGCATTAGATTTTGATTTAAGGTTCATTAGGTTCCTATAGAACTATGATCATGAAGTTCCATTGGATTTGGATTTAAGGTTCATGAGGTTCCTAGAGGACTAGGCTCATGAATTTCTTTCAGATTAGAGGTTCATGAGGTTTCTAGAGAATTAGGATCATGAAGTTCCATTGGATTTGGATTTAATGTTCATGAGGTTCCTAGAGGACTAGGCTTATGAAGTTCTATTGGATTTGGATTTAAGGTACATGAGGTTCTTAGAAGACTAGGCTCATGAAGTTCCTTTGAATTTGGATTAAAGGTTCATGAGGTTCCCAGAGGACTAGGCTCATGAAGTTCCTTTAGATTTGGATTAAAGGTTTATGAGGTTCCTAAAGGACTAGGCTCATGAAGTTCCATTGGATTTGGATTTAAGGTTCATGAGGTTCCTAGAGGTACTAGGCTCGTGAATTTGCATCATATTTTGATTTAAGGTTCATGAGGTTCATATAGAACTAGGATCATGAAGTTCCATTGAATTTGGATTTAAGGTTCATGAGGTTCCTAGAGAACTAGGATCATGAAGTTCTATTGGATTTGGATTTAAGGTACATGAGGTTCTTAGAAGACTAGGCTCATGAAGTTACTTTGAATTTGAATTAAAGGTTCATGAGGTTCATATAGGACTAGGCTCATGAAGTTCCTTTAGATTTGGATTAAAGGTTCATGAGGTTTCTTAGAGGACTAGGCTCATGAAGTTCATTTAGATTTGGATTATATGTTCATGAGGTTCCTAGAGGACTATGCTCATGAAGTTCCATTGGATTTGATTTAAGGTTCATGAGGTTCCTAGGGGACTAGACTCATGAAGTTCTATTGGATTTGGATTTAAGGTACATGAGGTTCTTAGAAGACTAGGCTCATGAAGTTCCTTAGAATTTGGATTTAAGTTTCATGAGGTTCCTAGAGGACTAGGCTCGTGAAGTTCCTTAGAATTTCGATTTAAGGTTCATGAGGTTCCTAGAGGACTAGGCTCATGAAGTTCCTTTGAATTTGGATTTAAGGTACAAAGGGTTCTTATAGGACTAATCTCATGAAGTGCCTTGGGATTTTGATTAAAGGTTCATGAGGCTCCTAGAGGACTAGGCTCATGACGTTCCTTTGGATTCGTATTAAAGGTCCTTGAGTTTCCTAAAGGTCTAGGCTCATGAAGTTCCATTGGATTTGAGTTTAAGGTTCATGAGGTTCCTAGAGGACTAGGCTCATGAAGTTCTTTCGAACTTGAATTAAAGTTTCATGAGGTTCCTAGAGGACTAGGCTCATGAAGTTCCATTAGATTTGGACTTAAGGTTCATGAGGTTTCTTAGAGGACTAGGCTCATGAAGTTCATTTAGATTTGGATTATAGGTTCATGAGGTTCCTAGAGGACTATGCTCATGAAGTTCCATTGAATTTGGATTTAAGGTTCATGAGGTTCCTAGGGGACTAGGCTCATGAAGTTTTATTGGATTTGGATTTAAGGTACATGAGGTTCTTAGAAGACTAGGCTCATGAAGTTACTTTGAATTTGGATTAAAGGTTCATGAGGTTCATAGAGGACTAGGCTCATGAAGTTCCTTTAGATTTGGATTAAAGGTTCATGAGGTTCCTAGAGGACTAGGCTCATGAAGTTCTATTGGATTTAGAATTATGGTACATGAGGTTCTTAGAAGACTAGGCTCATGAAGTTCCTTAGAATATGGATTTAAGGTTCATGAGGTTCCTAGAGGACTAGGCTCGTGAAGTTTCTTTGGATTTAGATTAAAGGTTCATGAGTTTCCTAAAGTACTAGACTCATGAAGTTCCGTTGGATTTGAGTTTAAGGTTCATGAGGTTCCTAGAGGACTAGGCTCATGAAGTTCTATTGGATTTGGATTTAAGGTACATGAGGTTCTTAGAAGACTAGGCTCATGAAGTTACTTTGAATTTGGATTAAAGGTTCATGAGGTTCATAGAGGACTAGGCTCATGAAGTTCCTTTAGATTTGGATTAAAGGTTCATGAGGTTTCTTAGAGGACTATGCTCATGAAGTTCCATTGGATTTGGATTTAAGGTTCATGAGGTTCCTAGGGGACTAGACTCATGAAGTTCTATTAGATTTGGATTTAAGGTACATGAGGTTCTTAGAAGACTAGGCTCATGAAGTTACTTTGAATTTGGATTAAAGGTTCATGAGGTTCATAGAGGACTAGGCTCATGAAGTTCCTTTAGATTTGGATTAAAGGATCATGAGGTTCCTAGAGGACTAGGCTCATGAAGTTCCATTGGATTTGGAATTAAGGTTCATGAGGTTCCTAGAGGACTAGGCTCATGAAGTTCCTTTGGATTCGTATTACAGGTCCTTGAGTTTCCTAAAGGTCTAGGCTCATGAAGTTCCATTGGATTTGAGTTTAAGGTTCATGAGGTTCCTAGAGGACTATGCTCATGAAGTTCGTTCGAACTTGGATTAGAGTTTCATGAGGTTCCTAGAGGACTAGGCTCATGAAGTTCATTTAGATTTGGATTATAAGTTCATGAGGTTCCTAGAGGACTAGGCTCATGAAGTTCCTTTGGATTTGGATTTAAGGTTCATGAGGTTTCTAGAGGACTAAGCTCATGAAGTTCTTTCAGATTAGAGGTTCACGAGGTTCCTAGAGGACTAGGGTCATGAACTTGCGTTGAATATGGATTTAAGGTTCATGAGGTTCCTAGAGGACTAGGCTCGTGATGTTTCTTTGGATTTAGATTAAAGGTTCATGAGTTTCCTAAAGTACTAGACTCATGAAGTTCCATTGGATTTGAGTTTAAGATTCATGAGGTTCCTAGAGGACCAGGCTCATGAAGTTCCTTAGAATTTGGATTTAAGGTTCATTAGGTTCCTAGAGGACTAGGCTCATGAAGTTCCTTAGAATTTGGATTTAAGGTTCATGAGGTTCCTAGAGGACTAGGCTCATGAAGTTCCTTTGAATTTGGATTTAAGGTTCAAGGGGTTCCTATAGGACTAATCTCATGAAGTGCCTTGGGATTTAGATTAAAGGTTCATGAGGTTCCTAGAGGACTAGGCTCATGACGTTCCTTTGGATTCGTATTAAAGGTCCTTGAGTTTCCTAAAGGTCTAGGCTCATGAAGTTCCATTGGATTTGAGTTTAAGGTTCATGAGGTTCCTAAAGGGCTAGGCTCATGAAGTTCTTTCGAACTTCAGTTATAGTTTCATGAGGTTCCTAGAGGACTAGGCTCATGAAGTTCCATTAGATTTGGACTTAAGGTTCATGAGGTTTCTTAGAGGACTAGGATCATAAAGTTCATTTAGATTTGGATTATAGGTTCATGAGGTTCCTAGAGGACTATGCTCATGAAGTTCCATTGGATTTGGATTTAAGGTTCATGAGGTTCCTAGGGGACTAGACTCATGAAGTTCTATTGGATTTTGATTTAAGGTACATGAGGTTATTAGAAGATTAGACTCATGAAGTTACATTGAATTTGGATTAAAGGTTCATGAGGTTCATAGAGGACTAGGCTCATGAAGTTCATTTAGATTTGGATTAAAGGTTCATGAGGTTCCTAGAGGACTAGGCTCATGAAGTTCCATTGGATTTGGATTTAAGGTTCATGAGGTTCCTAGAAGACTAGGCTCATGAAGTTCCATTGGATTCGTATTACAGGTCCTTGAGTTTCCTAAAGGTCTAGGCTCATGATGTTCCATTGGATTTGAGTTTAAGGTTCATGAGGTTCCTAGAGGACTACGCTCATGAAGTTTGTTCGAACTTGGATTAGAGTTTCATGAGGTTCCTAGAGGACTAGGCTCATGAAGTTCATTTAGATTTGGATTATAGGTTTATGAGGTTCCTAGAGGACTAGGCTCATGAAGTTCCTTCGGATTTAGATTTAAGGTTCATGAGGTTCCTAGAGGACTAGGCTCATTATTTTGCATTAGATTTTGATTTAAGGTTCATTAGGTTCCTATAGAACTATGATCATGAAGTTCCATTGGATTTGGATTTAAGGTTCATGAGGTTCCTCGAGGACTAGGCTCATGAATTTCTTTGGATTAGAGGTTCATGAGGTTTCTAGAGAATTAGGATCATGAAGTTCCATTGGATTTGGATTTAATGTTCATGAGGTTCCTAGAGGACTAGGCTTATGAAGTTCTATTGGATTTGGATTTAAGGTACATGAGGTTCTTAGAAGACTAGGCTCATGAAGTTCCTTTGAATTTGGATTAAAGGTTCATGAGGTTCCCAGAGGACTAGGCTCATGAAGTTCCTTTAGATTTGGATTAAAGGTTTATGAGGTTCCTAAAGGACTAGGCTCATGAAGTTCCATTGGATTTGGATTTAAGGTTCATGAGGTTCCTAGAGGTACTAGGCTCGTGAATTTGCATCATATTTTGATTTAAGGTTCATGAGGTTCATATAGAACTAGGATCATGAAGTTCCATTGAATTTGGATTTAAGGTTCATGAGGTTCCTAGAGAACTAGGATCATGAAGTTCTATTGGATTTGGATTTAAGGTACATGAGGTTCTTAGAAGACTAGGCTCATGAAGTTACTTTGAATTTGAATTAAAGGTTCATGAGGTTCATATAGGACTAGGCTCATGAAGTTCCTTTAGATTTGGATTAAAGGTTCATGAGGTTTCTTAGAGGACTAGGCTCATGAAGTTCATTTAGATTTGGATTATATGTTCATGAGGTTCCTAGAGGACTATGCTCATGAAGTTCCATTGGATTTGATTTAAGGTTCATGAGGTTCCTAGGGGACTAGACTCATGAAGTTCTATTGGATTTGGATTTAAGGTACATGAGGTTCTTAGAAGACTAGGCTCATGAAGTTCCTTAGAATTTGGATTTAAGGTTCATGAGGTTCCTAGAGGACTAGGCTCGTGAAGTTCCTTAGAATTTCGATTTAAGGTTCATGAGGTTCCTAGAGGACTAGGCTCATGAAGTTCCTTTGAATTTGGATTTAAGGTACAAAGGGTTCTTATAGGACTAATCTCATGAAGTGCCTTGGGATTTTGATTAAAGGTTCATGAGGTTCCTAGAGGACTAGGCTCATGACGTTCCTTTGGATTCGTATTAAAGGTCCTTGAGTTTCCTAAAGGTCTAGGCTCATGAAGTTCCATTGGATTTGAGTTTAAGGTTCATGAGGTTCCTAGAGGACTAGGCTCATGAAGTTCTTTCGAACTTGAATTAAAGTTTCATGAGGTTCCTAGAGGACTAGGCTCATGAAGTTCCATTAGATTTGGACTTAAGGTTCATGAGGTTTCTTAGAGGACTAGGCTCATGAAGTTCATTTAGATTTGGATTATAGGTTCATGAGGTTCCTAGAGGACTATGCTCATGAAGTTCCATTGTATTTGGATTTAAGGTTCATGAGGTTCCTAGGGGACTAGGCTCATGAAGTTCTATTGGATTTGGATTTAAGGTACATGAGGTTCTTAGAAGACTAGGCTCATGAAGTTACATTGAATTTGGATTAAAGGTTCATGAGGTTCATAGAGGACTAGGCTCATGAAGTTCCTTTAGATTTGGATTAAAGGTTCATGAGGTTCCTAGAGGACTAGGCTCATGAAGTTCTATTGGATTTAGAATTAAGGTACATGAGGTTCTTAGAAGACTAGGCTCATGAAGTTCCTTAGAATATGGATTTAAGGTTCATGAGGTTCCTAGAGGACTAGGCTCGTGAAGTTTCTTTGGATTTAGATTAAAGGTTCATGAGTTTCCTAAAGTACTAGACTCATGAAGTTCCATTGGATTTGAGTTTAAGGTTCATGAGGTTCCTAGAGGACTAGGCTCATGAAGTTCTATTGGATTTGGATTTAAGGTACATGAGGTTCTTAGAAGACTAGGCTCATGAAGTTACTTTGAATTTGGATTAAAGGTTCATGAGGTTCATAGAGGACTAGGCTCATGAAGTTCCTTTAGATTTGGATTAAAGGTTCATGAGGTTTCTTAGAGGACTATGCTCATGAAGTTCCATTGGATTTGGATTTAAGGTTCATGAGGTTCCTGGGGACTAGACTCATGAAGTTCTATTAGATTTGGATTTAAGGTACATGAGGTTCTTAGAAGACTAGGCTCATGAAGTTACTTTGAATTTGGATTAAAGGTTCATGAGGTTCATAGAGGACTAGGCTCATGAAGTTCCTTTAGATTTGGATTAAAGGATCATGAGGTTCCTAGAGGACTAGGCTCATGAAGTTCCATTGGATTTGGAATTAAGGTTCATGAGGTTCCTAGAGGACTAGGCTCATGAAGTTCCTTTGGATTCGTATTACAGGTCCTTGAGTTTCCTAAAGGTCTAGGCTCATGAAGTTCCATTGGATTTGAGTTTAAGGTTCATGAGGTTCCTAGAGGACTATGCTCATGAAGTTCGTTCGAACTTGGATTAGAGTTTCATGAGGTTCCTAGAGGACTAGGCTCATGAAGTTCATTTAGATTTGGATTATAAGTTCATGAGGTTCCTAGAGGACTAGGCTCATGAAGTTCCTTTGGATTTGGATTTAAGGTTCATGAGGTTCCTAGAGGACTAGGCTCGTGATTTTGCATTAGATTTTGATTTAAGGTTCATGAGGTTCCTATAGAACTATGATCATGAAGTTCCATTGGATTTGGATTTAAGGTTCATGAGGTTCCTAGAGGACTAGGCTCATGAAGTTCTTTCAGATTAGAGGTTCATGAGGTTTCTATAGAATTAGGATCATGAAGTTCCATTGGATTTGTATTTAAGGTTCATGAGGTTCCTAGAGGACTAAGCTCGTAAATTTGCATTAGATTTTGATTTAAGGTTCATGAGGTTCCTATAGAACTAGGATCATAAAGTTCCATTGAATTTGGATTTAAGGTTCATGAGGTTCCTAGAGGACTAGGCTCATGAAGTTCTATTGGATTTGGATTTAAGGTACATGAGGTTCTTAGAAGACTAGGCTCATTAAGTTCCTTTGAATTTGGATTAAAGGTTCATGAGGTTCCCAGAGGACTAGGCTCATGAAGTTCCTTTAGATTTGGATTAAAGGTTTATGAGGTTCCTAAAGGACTAGGCTCATGAAGTTCCATTGGATTTGGATTTAAGGTTCATGAGGTTCCTAGAGGACTAGGCTCGTGAATTTGCATCATATTTTGATTTAAGGTTCATGAGGTTCATATAGAACTAGGATCATGAAGTTCCATTAGATTTGGATTTAAGGTTCATGAGGTTTCTAGAGGACTAAGCTCATGAAGTTCTTTCGGATTAGAGGTTCACGAGGTTCCTAGAGGACTAGGGTCATGAAGTTGCATTGAATATGGATTTAAGGTTCATGAGGTTCCTAGAGGACTAGGCTCGTGAAGTTTCTTTGGATTTAGATTAAAGGTTCATGAGTTTCCTAAAGTACTAGACTCATGAAGTTCCATTGGATTTGAGTTTAAGGTTCATGAGGTTCCTAGAGGACTAGGCTCATGAAGTTCCTTAGAATTTGGATTTAAGGTTCATGAGGTTCCTAGAGGACTAGGCTCATGAAGTTCCTTTGAATTTGGATTTAAGGTTCAAGGGGTTCCTATAGGACTAATCTCATGAAGTGCCTTGGGATTTAGATTAAAGGTTCATGAGGTTCCTAGAGGACTAGGCTCATGACGTTCCTTTGGATTCGTATTAAAGGTCCTTGAGTTTCCTAAAGGTCTAGGCTCATGAAGTTCCATTGGATTTGAGTTTAAGGTTCATGAGGTTCCTAGAGGGCTAGGCTCATGAAGTTCTTTCGAACTTGAATTAGAGTTTCATGAGGTTCCTAGAGGACTAGGCTCATGAAGTTCCATTAGATTTGGACTTAAGGTTCATGAGGTTTCTTAGAGGACTAGGCTCATGAAGTTCATTTAGATTTGGATTATAGGTTCATGAGGTTCCTAGAGGACTATGCTCATGAAGTTCCATTGGATTTGGATTTAAGGTTCATGAGGTTCCTACGGTACTAGGCTCATGAAGTTCTATTGGATTTGGATTTAACGTACATAAGGTTCTTAGAAGACTAGGCTCATGAAGTTACTTTGAATTTGGATTAAAGGTTCATGAGGTTCATAGAGGACTAGGCTCATGAAGTTCCTTTAGATTTGGATTAGATGTTCATGAGGTTCCTAGAGGACTAGGCTCATGAAGTTCTATTGGAT
Source organism: Orobanche coerulescens (assembly GCA_033398695.1). NCBI lineage: Eukaryota > Viridiplantae > Streptophyta > Magnoliopsida > Lamiales > Orobanchaceae > Orobanche > Orobanche coerulescens. The sequence goes on from CM065805.1 coordinate 128,478,221, forward strand.
TTGGATTTAAGGTCCATGAGGTTCTTAGAAGACTAGGCTCACGAAGTTCCATTGAATATGGATTTAAGGTTCATGAGGTTCCTAGAGGACTAGGCTCTTGAAGTTTCTTTGGATTTAGATTAAAGGTTCATGAGTTTCCTAAAGTACTAGACTCATGAAGTTCCATTGGATTTGAGTTTATAGGTTCATGAGGTTCCCAGGGGACTAGGCTCATGAAGTTCTATTAGATTTGGATTTAAGGTACATGAGGTTCTTAGAAGACTAGGCTCACGAAGTTCCTTTAAATTTGGATTAAAGGTTCATGATGTTCATATAGGACTAGGCTCATGAAGTTCCATTAGATTTGGACTTAAGGTTCATGAGGTTTCTTAGAGGACTAGGCTCATGAAGTTGCATTGGATTTGAGTTTAGGGTTCATGAGGTTCCTAGAGGACTACGCTCATGAAGTTCTATTGGATTTGGATTTAAGGTACATGAGGTTCTTAAAAGACTAGGCTCATGAAGTTACTTTGAATTTGGATTAAAGGTTCATGAGGTTCATAGAGGACTAGGCTCATGAAGTTCCTTTAGATTTGGATTAAAGGATCATGAGGTTCCTAGAGGACTAGGCTCATGAAGTTCCATTGGATTTGGAATTAAGGTTCATGAGGTTCCTAGAGGACTAGGCTCATGAAGTTCCTTTGGATTCGTATTACAGGTCCTTGAGTTTCCTAAAGGTCTAGGCTCATGAAGTTACATTGGATTTGAGTTTAAGGTTCATGAGGTTCCTAGAGGACTACGCTCATGAAGTTCATTCGAACTTGGATTAGAGTTTCATGAGGTTCCTAGAGGACTAGGCTCATGAAGTTCATTTAGATTTGGATTATAAGTTCATGAGGTTCCTATAGGACTAGGCTCATGAAGTTCCTTTGGATTTGGATTTAAGGTTCATGAGGTTCCTAGAGGACTAGGCTCGTGATTTTGCATTAGATTTTGATTTAAGGTTCATGAGGTTCCTATAGAACTATGATCATGAAGTTCCATTGGATTTGGATTTAAGGTTCATGAGGTTCCTAGAGGACTAGACTCATGAAGTTCTATTAGATTTGGATTTAAGGTACATGAGGTTCTTAGAAGACTAGGCTCATGAAGTTACTTTGAATTTGGATTAAAGGTTCATGAGGTTCATAGAGGACTAGGCTCATGAAGTTCCTTTAGATTTGGATTAAAGGATCATGAGGTTCCTAGAGGACTAGGCTCATGAAGTTCCATTGGATTTGGAATTAAGGTTCATGAGGTTCCTAGAGGACTAGGCTCATGAAGTTCCTTTGGATTCGTATTACAGGTCCTTGAGTTTCCTAAAGGTCTAGGCTCATGAAGTTCCATTGGATTTGAGTTTAAGGTTCATGAGGTTCCTAGAGGACTATGCTCATGAAGTTCGTTCGAACTTGGATTAGAGTTTCATGAGGTTCCTAGAGGACTAGGCTCATGAAGTTCATTTAGATTTGGATTATAAGTTCATGAGGTTCCTAGAGGACTAGGCTCATGAAGTTCCTTTGGATTTGGATTTAAGGTTCATGAGGTTCCTAGAGGACTAGGCTCGTGATTTTGCATTAGATTTTGATTTAAGGTTCATGAGGTTCCTATAGAACTATGATCATGAAGTTCCATTGGATTTGGATTTAAGGTTCATGAGGTTCCTAGAGGACTAGGCTCATGAAGTTCTTTCAGATTAGAGGTTCATGAGGTTTCTATAGAATTGGGATCATGAAGTTCCATTGGATTTGTATTTAAGGTTCATGAGGTTCCTAGAGGACTAAGCTCGTAAATTTGCATTAGATTTTGATTTAAGGTTCATGAGGTTCCTATAGAACTAGGATCATAAAGTTCCATTGAATTTGGATTTAAGGTTCTTGAGGTTCCTAGAGGACTAGGCTCATGAAGTTCTATTGGATTTGGATTTAAGGTACATGAGGTTCTTAGAAGACTAGGCTCATTAAGTTCCTTTGAATTTGGATTAAAGGTTCATGAGGTTCCCAGAGGACTAGGCTCATGAAGTTCCTTTAGATTTGGATTAAAGGTTTATGAGGTTCCTAAAGGACTAAGCTCATGAAGTTCCATTGGATTTTGATTTAAGGTTCATGAGGTTCCTAGAGGACTAGGCTAGTGAATTTGCATCATATTTTGATTTAAGGTTCATGAGGTTTATATATAACTAGGATCATGAAGTTCTATTGGATTTGGATTTAAGGTTCATAAGGTTTCAAGAGGACTAAGCTCATGAAGTTCTTTCGGATTAGAGGTTCACGAGGTTCCTAGAGGACTAGGGTCATGAAGTTGCATTGAATATAGATTTAAGGTTCATGAGGTTCCTAGAGGACTAGGCTCGTGAAGTTTCTTTGGATTTAGATTAAAGGTTCATGAGTTTGCTAAAGTACTAGACTCATGAAGTTCCATTGCATTTGAGTTTAAGGTTCATGAGGTTCCTAGAGGACTAGGCTCGTGAAGTTCCTTAGAATTTCGATTTAAGGTTCATGAGGTTCCTAGAGGACTAGGCTCATGAAGTTCCTATGAATTTGGATTTAAGGTTCAAGGGGTTCCTATAGGACTAATCTCATGAAGTGCCTTGGGATTTAGATTAAAGGTTCATGACGTTCCTAGAGGACTATGCTCATGACGTTCCTTTGGATTCGTATTAAAGGTCCTTGAGTTTCCTAAAGGTCTAGGCTCATGAAGTTCCATTGGATTTGAGTTTCAGGTTCATGAGGTTCCTAGAGGACTAGGCTCATGAAGTTCTTTCGAACTTGAATTAAAGTTTCATGAGGTTCCTAGAGGACTAGGCTCATGAAGTTCCATTAGATTTGGACTTAAGGTTCATGAGGTTTCTTAGAGGACTAGGCTCATGAAGTTCATTTAGATTTGGATTATAGGTTCATGAGGTTCCTAGAGGACTATGCTCATGAAGTTCCATTGGATTTGGATTTAAGGTTCATGAGGTTCCTAGGGGACTAGGCTCATGAAGTTCTATTGGATTTGGATTTAAGGTACATGAGGTTCTTAGAAGACTAGGCTCATGAAGTTACTTTGAATTTGGATTAAAGGTTCATGAGGTTCATAGAGGACTAGGCTCATGAAGTTCCTTTATATTTGGATTAAAGTTTCATGAGGTTCCTGGAGGACTAGGCTAATGAAGTTCTATTGAATTTGAATTTAAGGTTCATGAGGTTCCTAGAGGACTACGCTCATGAAGTTCTTTCGAACTTGGATTAGAAGTTCATGAGGTTCCTAGAGGACTAGGCTCTTGAAGTTTCTTTGGATTCGTATTAAAGGTCCTTGAGTTTCCCAAAGGTCTAGGCTCATAAAGTTCCATTGGATTTGAGTTTATGGTTCATGAGGTTCCTAGAGGACTAGGCTCATGAAGTTCCATTAGATTTGGACTTAAGGTTCATGAGGTTCTTAGAGGACTAGGCTCATGAAGTTACATTGAATTTGGATTAAAGGTTCATGAGGTTCATAGAGGACTAGGCTCATGAAGTTCCTTTAGATTTGGATTAAAGGTTCATGAGGTTTCTTAGAGGACTATGCTCATGAAGTTCCATTGGATTTGGATTTAAGGTTCATGAGGTTCCTAGGGGACTAGACTCATGAAGTTCTATTGGATTTGGATTTAAGGTACATGAGGTTCTTAGAAGACTAGGCTCATGAAGTTACTTTGAATTTGGATTAAAGGTTCATGAGGTTCATAGAGGACTAGGCTCATGAAGTTCCTTTAGATTTGGATTAAAGGTTCATGAGGTTCCTAGAGGACTAGGCTCATGAAGTTCCATTGGATTTGGAATTAAGGTTCATGAGGTTCATAGAGGACTAGGCTCATGAAGTTCCTTTGGATTCGTATTACAGGTCCTTGAGTTTCCTAAAGGTCTAGGCTCATGAAGTTACATTGGATTTGAGTTTAAGGTTCATGAGGTTCCTAGAGGACTACGCTCATGAAGTTCATTCGAACTTGGATTAGAGTTTCATGAGGTTCCTAGAGGGCTAGGCTCATAAAGTTCATTTAGATTTGGATTATAGGTTCATGAGGTTCCTAGAGAACTAGGCTCATGAAGTTCCTTTGGATTTGGATTTAAGGTTCATGAGGTTCCTAGAGCACTAGGCTCGTGATTTTGCATTAGATTTTGATTTAAGGTTCATGAGGTTTCTATAGAACTATGATCATGAAGTTCCATTGGATTTGGATTTAAGGTTCATGAGGTTCCTAGGGGACTAGACTCATGAAGTTCTATTGGATTTGGATTTAAGGTACATGAGGTTCTTAGAAGACTAGGCTCATGAAGTTCCTTTGAATTTAGATTAAAGGTTCATGAGGTTCATAGAGGACTAGGCTCATGAAGTTCCTTTAGATTTGGATTAAAGGTTCATGAGGTTCCTAGAGGACTAGGCTCATGAAGTTCCATTGGATTTGGAATTAAGGTTCATGAGGTTCCTAGAGGACTAGGCTCATGAAGTTCCTTTGGATTCGTATTACAGGTCCTTGAGTTTCCTAAAGGTCTAGGCTCATGAAGTTCCATTGGATTTGAGTTTAAGGTTCATGAGGTTCCTAGAGGACTATGCTCATGAAGTTCGTTCGAACTTGGATTAGAGTTTCATGAGGTTCCTAGAGGACTAGGCTCATGAAGTTCATTTAGATTTGGATTATAAGTTCATGAGGTTCCTAGAGGACTAGGCTCATGAAGTTCCTTTGGATTTGGATTTAAGGTTCATGAGGTTCCTAGAGGACTAGGCTCGTGATTTTGCATTAGATTTTGATTTAAGGTTCATGAGGTTCCTATAGAACTATGATCATGAAGTTCCATTGGATTTGGATTTAAGGTTCATGAGGTTCCTAGAGGACTAGGCTCATGAAGTTCTTTCAGATTAGAGGTTCATGAGGTTTCTATAGAATTAGGATCATGAAGTTCCATTGGATTTGGATTTAAGGTTCATGAGGTTCCTAGAGGATTAGGCTCGTAAATTTGCATTAGATTTTGATTTAAGGTTCATGAGGTTCCTATAGAACTAGGATCATAAAGTTCCATTGAATTTGGATTTAAGGTTCATGAGGTTCCTAGAGGACTAGGCTCATGAAGTTCTATTGGATTTGGATTTAAGGTACATGAGGTTCTTAGAAGACTAGGCTCATTAAGTTCCTTTGAATTTGGATTAAAGGTTCATGAGGTTCCCAGAGGACTAGGCTCATGAAGTTCCTTTAGATTTGGATTAAAGGTTTATGAGGTTCCTAAAGGACTAAGCTCATGAAGTTCCATTGGATTTTGATTTAAGGTTCATGAGGTTCCTAGAGGACTAGGCTCGTGAATTTGCATCATATTTTGATTTAAGGTTCATGAGGTTCATATATAACTAGGATCATGAAGTTCTATTGGATTTGGATTTAAGGTTCATGAGGTTTCAAGAGGACTAAGCTCATGAAGTTCTTTCGGATTAGAGGTTCACGAGGTTCCTAGAGGACTAGGGTCATGAAGTTGCATTGAATATAGATTTAAGGTTCATGAGGTTCCTAGAGGACTAGGCTCGTGAAGTTTCTTTGGATTTAGATTAAAGGTTCATGAGTTTCCTAAAGTACTAGACTCATGAAGTTCCATTGGATTTGAGTTTAAGGTTCATGAGGTTCCTAGAGGACTAGGCTCATGAAGTTCCTTAGAATTTGGATTTAAGGTTCATGAGGTTCCTAGAGGACTAGGCTCATGAAGTTCCTTTGAATTTGGATTTAAGGTTCAAGGGGTTCCTATAGGACTAATCTCATGAAGTGCCTTGGGATTTAGATTAAAGGTTCATGAGGTTCCTAGAGGACTAGGCTCATGACGTTCCTTTGGATTCGTATTAAAGGTCCTTGAGTTTCCTAAAGGTCTAGGCTCATGAAGTTCCATTGGATTTGAGTTTAAGGTTCATGAGGTTCCTAGAGGGCTAGGCTCATGAAGTTCTTTCGAACTTGAATTAGAGTTTCATGAGGTTCCTAGAGGACTAGGCTCATGAAGTTCCATTAGATTTGGACTTAAGGTTCATGAGGTTTCTTAGAGGACTAGGCTCATGAAGTTCATTTAGATTTGGATTATAGGTTCATGAGGTTCCTAGAGGACTATGCTCATGAAGTTCCATTGGATTTGGATTTAAGGTTCATGAGGTTCCTAGGGGACTAGGCTCATGAAGTTCTATTGGATTTGGATTTAAGGTACATGAGGTTCTTAGAAGACTAGGCTCATGAAGTTACTTTGAATTTGGATTAAAGGTTCATGAGGTTCATAGAGGACTAGGCTCATGAAGTTCCTTTAGATTTGGATTAAAGGTTCATAAGGTTCCTAGAGGACTAGGCTCATGAAGTTCTATTGGATTTGGATTTAAGGTACATGAGGTTCTTAGAAGACTAGGCTCATGAAGTTCCATAGAATATGGATTTAAGGTTCATGAGGTTCCTAGAGGACTAGGCTCTTGAAGTTTCTTTGGATTTAGATTAAAGGTTCATGAGTTTCCTAAAGTACTAGACTCATGAAGTTCCATTGGATTTGAGTTTAAGGTTCATGAGATTCCTAGAGGACTAGGCTCATGAAGTTCTATTGGATTTGGATTTAAGGTACATGAGGTTCTTAGAAGACTAGGCTCATGAAGTTACTTTGAATTTGGATTAAAGGTTCATGAGGTTCATAGAGGACTAGGCTCATGAAGTTCCTTTAGATTTGGATTAAAGGTTCATGAGGTTTCTTAGAGGACTATGCTCATGAAGTTCCATTGGATTTGGATTTAAGGTTCATGAGGTTCCTAGGGGACTAGACTCATGAAGTTCTATTGGATTTGGATTTAAGGTACATGAGGTTCTTAAAAGACTAGGCTCATGAAGTTACTTTGAATTTGGATTAAAGGTTCATGAGGTTCATAGAGGACTAGGCTCATGAAGTTCCTTTAGATTTGGATTAAAGGTTCATGAGGTTCCTAGAGGACTAGGCTCATGAAGTTCCATTGGATTTGGAATTAAGGTTCATGAGGTTCATAGAGGACTAGGCTCATGAAGTTCCTTTGGATTCGTATTACAGGTCCTTGAGTTTCCTAAAGGTCTAGGCTCATGAAGTTACATTGGATTTGAGTTTAAGGTTCATGAGGTTCCTAGAGGACTACGCTCATGAAGTTCATTCGAACTTGGATTAGAGTTTCATGAGGTTCCTAGAGGACTAGGCTCATGAAGTTCATTTAGATTTGGATTATAAGTTCATGAGGTTCCTATAGGACTAGGCTCATGAAGTTCCTTTGGATTTGGATTTAAGGTTCATGAGGTTCCTAGAGGACTAGGCTCGTGATTTTGCATTAGATTTTGATTTAAGGTTCATGAGGTTCCTATAGAACTATGATCATGAAGTTCCATTGGATTTGGATTTAAGGTTCATGAGGTTCCTAGAGGACTAGGCTCATGAAGTTCTTTCAGATTAGAGGTTCATGAGGTTTCTATAGAATTAGGATCATGAAGTTCCATTGGATTTAGATTTAAGGTTCATGAGGTTCCTAGAGGACTAGGCTCGTAAATTTGCATTAGATTTTGATTTAAGGTTCATGAGGTTCCTATAGAACTAGGATCATAAAGTTCCATTGAATTTGGATTTAAGGTTCATGAGGTTCCTAGAGGACTAGGCTCATGAAGTTCTATTGGATTTGGATTTAAGGTACATGAGGTTCTTAGAAGACTAGGCTCATTAAGTTCCTTTGAATTTGGATTAAAGGTTCATGAGGTTCCCAGAGGACTAGGCTCATGAAGTTCCTTTAGATTTGGATTAAAGGTTTATGAGGTTCCTAAAGGACTAAGCTCATGAAGTTCTATTGGATTTTGATTTAAGGTTCATGAGGTTCCTAGAGGACTAGGCTCGTGAATTTGCATCATATTTTGATTTAAGGTTCATGAGGTTCATATATAACTAGGATCATGAAGTTCTATTGGATTTGGATTTAAGGTTCATGAGGTTTCAAGAGGACTAAGCTCATGAAGTTCTTTCGGATTAGAGGTTCACGAGGTTCCTAGAGGACTAGGGTCATGAAGTTGCATTGAATATAGATTTAAGGTTCATGAGGTTCATGAGGTTCCTAGAGGACTAGGGTCATGAAGTTCTATTGGATTTGGATTTAAGGTACATGAGGTTCTTAGAAGACTAGGCTCATGAAGTTCCTTAGAATATGGATTTCAGGTTCATGAGGTTCCTAGAGGACTAGGCTCGTGAAGTTTCTTTGGATTTAGATTAAAGGTTCATGAGTTTCCTAAAGTACTAGACTCATGAAGTTCCATTGGATTTGAGTTTAAGGTTCATGAGATTCCTAGAGGACTAGGCTCATGAAGTTCTATTGGATTTGGATTTAAGGTACATGAGGTTCTTAGAAGACTAGGCTCATGAAGTTACTTTGAATTTGGATTAAAGGTTCATGAGGTTCATAGAGGACTATGCTCATGAAGTTCCTTTAGATTTGGATTAAAGGTTCATGAGGTTTCTTAGAGGACTATGCTCATGAAGTTCCATTGGATTTGGATTTAAGGTTCATGAGGTTCCTAGGGGACTAGACTCATGAAGTTCTATTGGATTTGGATTTAAGGTACATAAGGTTCTTAGAAGACTAGGCTCATGAAGTTACTTTGAATTTGGATTAAAGGTTCATGAGGTTCATAGAGGACTAGGCTCATGAAGTTCCTTTAGATTTGGATTAAATGTTCATGAGGTTCCTAGAGGACTAGGCTCATGAAGTTCCATTGGATTTGGATTTAAGGTTCATGAGGTTCCTAGAGGACTAGGCTCATGAAGTTCCTTTGGATTCGTATTACACGTCCTTGAGTTCCTAAAGTTCTAGGCTCATGAAGTTCCATTGGATTTGAGTTTAAGGTTCATGAGGTTCCTAGAGGACTAGGCTCATGAAGTTCTTTCGAACTTGGATTAGAGGTTCATGAGGTTCCTAGAGGACTAGGCTCATGAAGTTCATTTAGATTTGGATTATAAGTTCATGAGGTTCCTATAGGACTAGGCTCATGAAGTTCCTTTGGATTTGGATTTAAGGTTCATGAGGTTCCTAGTGGACTAGGCTCGTGATTTTGCATTAGATTTTGATTTAAGGTTCATGAGGTTCCTATAGAACTATGATCATGAAGTTCCATTGGATTTGGATTTAAGGTTCATGAGGTTCCTAGAGGACTAGGCTCATGAAGTTCTTTCAGATTAGAGGTTCATGAGGTTTCTATAGAATTAGGATCATGAAGTTCCATTGGATTTAGATTTAAGGTTCATGAGGTTCCTAGAGGACTAGGCTCGTAAATTTGCATTAGATTTTGATTTAAGGTTCATGAGGTTCCTATAGAACTAAGATCATAAAGTTCCATTGAATTTGGATTTAAGGTTCATGAGGTTCCTAGAGGACTAGGCTCATGAAGTTCTATTGGATTTGGATTTAAGGTACATGAGGTTCTTAGAAGACTAGGCTCATTAAGTTCCTTTCAATTTGGATTAAAGGTTCATGAGGTTCCCAGAGGACTAGGCTCATGAATTTCCTTTAGATTTGGATTAAAGGTTTATGAGGTTCCTAAAGGACTAAGCTCATGAAGTTCTATTGGATTTGGATTTAAGGTTTATGAGGTTCCTAGAGGACTAGGCTCGTGAATTTGCATCATATTTTGATTTATGGTTCATGAGGTTCATATAGAACTAGGATCATGAAGTTCCATTGGATTTGGATTTAAGGTTCATGAGGTTTTTAGAGGACTAAGCTCATGAAGTTTTTCGGATTAGAGGTTCACGAGGTTCCTAGAGGACTAGGGTCATGAAGTTGCATTGAATATGGATTTAAGGTTCATGAGGTTCCTAGAGGACTAGGCTCGTGAAGTTTCTTTGGATTTAGATTAAAGGTTCATGAGTTTCCTAAAGTACTAGACTCATGAAGTTCCATTGGATTTGAGTTTAAGGTTCATGAGGTTCCTAGAGGACTAGGCTCATGAAGTTCCTTAGAATTTGGATTTAAGGTTCATGAGGTTCCTAGAGGACTAGGCTCATGAAGTTCCTTTGAATTTGGATTTAAGGTTCAAGGGGTTCCTATAGGACTAATCTCATGAAGTTCCTTGGGATTTAGATTAAAGGTTCATGAGGTTCCTAGAGGACTAGGCTCATGACGTTCCTTTGGATTCGTATTAAAGGTCCTTGAGTTTCCTAAAGGTCTAGGCTCATGAAGTTCCATTGGATTTGAGTTTAAGGTTCATGAGGTTCCTAGAGGGCTAGGCTCATGAAGTTCTTTCGAACTTGAATTAGAGTTTCATGAGGTTCCTAGAGGACTAGGCTCATGAAGTTCCATTAGATTTGGACTTAAGGTTCATGAGGTTTCTTAGAGGACTAGGCTCATGAAGTTCATTTAGATTTGGATTATAGGTTCATGAGGTTCCTAGAGGACTATGCTCATGAAGTTCCATTGGATTTGGATTTAAGGTTCATGAGGTTCCTAGGGGACTAGGCTCATGAAGTTCTATTGGATTTGGATTTAAGGTACATGAGGTTCTTAGAAGACTAGGCTCATGAAGTTACTTTGAATTTGGATTAAAGGTTCATGAGGTTCATAGAGGACTAGGCTCATGAAGTTCCTTTAGATTTGGATTAAAGGTTCATGAGGTTCCTAGAGGACTAGGCTCATGAAGTTCTATTGGATTTGGATTTAAGGTACATGAGGTTCTTAGAAGACTAGGCTCATGAAGTTCCTTAGAATATGGATTTCAGGTTCATGAGGTTCCTAGAGGACTAGGCTCGTGAAGTTTCTTTGGATTTAGATTAATGTTTCATGAGTTTCCTAAAGTACTAGACTCATGAAGTTCCATTGGATTTGAGTTTAAGGTTCATGAGGTTCCTAGAGGACTAGGCTCATGAAGTTCTATTGGATTTGGATTTAAGGTACATGAGGTTCTTAGAAGACTAGGCTCATGAAGTTACTTTGAATTTGGATTAAAGGTTCGTGAGGTTCATAGAGGACTAGGCTCATGAAGTTCCTTTAGATTTGGATTAAAGGTTCATGAGGTTTCTTAGAGGACTATGCTCATGAAGTTCCATTGTATTTGGATTTAAGGTTCATGAGGTTCCTAGGGGACTAGACTCATGAAGTTCTATTAGATTTGGATTTAAGGTACATGAGGTTCTTAGAAGACTAGGCTCATGAAGTTACTTTGAATTTGGATTAAAGGTTCATGAGGTTCATAGAGGACTAGGCTCGTGAAGTTCCTTAGAATTTCGATTTAAGGTTCATGAGGTTCCTAGAGGACTAGGCTCATGAAGTTCCTTTGAATTTGGATTTAAGGTACAAGGGGTTCTTATAGGACTAATCTCATGAAGTGCCTTGGGATTTAGATTAAAGGTTCATGAGGTTCCTAGAGGACTAGGCTCATGACGTTCCTTTGGATTCGTATTAAAGGTCCTTGAGTTTCCTAAAGGTCTAGGCTCATGAAGTTCCATTGGATTTGAGTTTAAGGTTCATGAGGTTCCTAGAGGACTAGGCTTATGAAGTTCTTTCGAACTTGAATTAGAGTTTCATGAGGTTCTAGAGGACTAGGCTCATGAAGTTCCATTAGATTTGGACTTAAGGTTCATGAGGTTTCTTAGAGGACTAGGCTCATGAAGTTCATTTAGATTTGGATTATAGGTTCATGAGGTTCCTAGAGGACTATGCTCATGAAGTTCCATTGGATTTGGATTTAAGGTTCATGAGGTTCCTAGGGGACTAGGCTCATGAAGTTCTATTGGATTTGGATTTAAGGTACATGAGGTTCTTAGAAGACTAGGCTCATGAAGTTACTTTGAATTTGGATTAAAGGTTAATGAGGTTCATAGAGGACTAGGCTCATGAAGTTCCTTTAGATTTGGATTAAAGGTTCATGAGGTTCCTAGAGGACTAGGCTCATGAAGTTTTATTGGATTTGGATTTAAGGTACATGAGGTTCTTAGAAGACTAGGCTCATGAAGTTCCTTAGAATATGGATTTAAGGTTCATGAGGTTCCTAGAGGACTAGGCTCGTGAAGTTTCTTTGGATTTAGATTAAAGGTTCATGAGTTTCCTAAAGTACTAGACTCATGAAGTTCCATTGGATTTGAGTTTAAGGTTCATGAGGTTCCTAGAGGACTAGGCTCATGAAGTTCTATTGGATTTGGATTTAAGGTACATGAGGTTCTTAGAAGACTAGGCTCATGAAGTTACTTTGAATTTGGATTAAAGGTTCATGAGGTTCATAGAGGACTAGGCTCATGAAATTCCTTTAGATTTGGATTAAAGGTTCATGAGGTTTCTTAGAGGACTATGCTCATGAAGTTCCATTGTATTTGGATTTAAGGTTCATGAGGTTCCTAGGGGACCAGACTCATGAAGTTCTATTAGATTTGGATTTAAGGTACATGAGGTTCTTAGAAGACTAGGCTCATGAAGTTACTTTGAATTTGGATTAAAGGTTCATGAGGTTCATAGAGGACTAGGCTCATGAAGTTCCTTTAGATTTGGATTAAAAGATCATGAGGTTCCTAGAGGACTAGGCTCATGAAGTTCCATTGGATTTGGATTTAAGGTACATGAGGTTCCTAGAGGACTAGGCTCATGAAGTTCCTTTGGATTCGTATTACAGGTCCTTGAGTTTCCTAAAGGTCTAGGCTCATGAAGTTCCATTGGATTTGAGTTTAAGGTTCATGAGGTTCCTAGAGGACTATGCTCATGAAGTTCGTTCGAACTTGGATTAGAGTTTCATGAGGTTCCTAGAGGACTAGGCTAATGAAGTTCATTTAGATTTGGATTATAAGTTCATGAGGTTCCTAGAGGACTAGGCTCATGAAGTTCCTTTGGATTTGGATTTAAGGTTCATGAGGTTCCTAGAGGACTAGGCTCGTGATTTTGCATTAGATTTTGATTTAAGGTTCATGAGGTTCCTATAGAACTATGATCATGAAGTTCCATTGGATTTGGATTTAAGGTTCATGAGGTTCCTAGAGGACTAGGCTCATGAAGTTCTTTCAGATTAGAGGTTCATGAGGTTTCTAGAGAATTAGGATCATGAAGTTCCATTGGATTTGGATTTAAGGTTCATGAGGTTCCTAGAGGACTAGGCTAGTAAATTTGCATTAGATTTTGATTTAAGGTTCATGAGGTTCCTATAGAACTAGGATCATAAAGTTCCATTGAATTTGGATTTAAGGTTCATGAGGTTCCTAAAGGACTAGGCTCATGAAGTTCTATTGGATTTGGATTTAAGGTACATGAGGTTCTTAGAAGACTAGGCTCATTAAGTTCCTTTGAATTTGCATTAAAGGTTCATGAGGTTCCCAGAGGACTAGGCTCATGAAGTTCCTTTAGATTTGAATTAAAGGTTTATGAGGTTCCTAAAGGACTAGGCTCATGAAGTTCCATTGGATTAGGATTTAAGATTCATGAGGTTCCTAGAGGACTAGGCTCGTGAATTTGCATCATATTTTGATTTAAGGTTCATGAGGTTCATATAGAACTAGGATCATGAAGTTCCATTGGATTTGGATTTAAGGTTCATGAGGTTTCTAGAGGACTAAGCTCATGAAGTTCTTTCGGATTAGAGGTTCACGAGGTTCCTAGAGGACTAGGGTCATGAAGTTGCATTGAATATGGATTTAAGGTTCATGAGGTTCCTAGAGGACTAGGCTCGTGAAGTTTCTTTGGATTTAGATTAAAGGTTCATGAGTTTCCTAAAGTACTAGACTCATGAAGTTCCATTGGATTTGAGTTTAAGGTTCATGAGGTTCCTAGAGGACTAGGCTCGTGAAGTTCCTTAGAATTTCGATTTAAGGTTCATGAGGTTCCTAGAGGACTAGGCTCATGAAGTTCCTTTAATTTGGATTTAAGGTTCAAGGGGTTCCTATAGGACTAATCTCATGAAGTGCCTTGGGATTTAGATTAAAGGTTCATGAGGTTCCTAGAGGACTAGGCTCATGACGTTCCTTTGGATTCGTATTAAAGGTCCTTGAGTTTCCTAAAGGTCTAGGCTCATGAAGTTCCATTGGATTTGAGTTTAAGGTTCATGAGGTTCCTAGAGGGCTAGGCTCATGAAGTTCTTTCGAACTTGAATTAGAGTTTCATGAGGTTCCTAGAGGACTAGGCTCATGAAGTTCCATTAGATTTGGACTTAAGGTTCATGAGGTTTCTTAGAGGACTAGGCTCATGAAGTTCATTTAGATTTGGATTATAGGTTCATGAGGTTCCTAGAGGACTATGCTCATGAAGTTCCATTGGATTTGGATTTAAGGTTCATGAGGTTCCTAGGGGACTAGGCTCATGAAGTTCTATTGGATTTGGATTTAAGGTACATGAGGTTCTTAGAAGACTAGGCTCATAAAGTTACTTTGAATTTGGATTAAAGGTTCATGAGGTTCATAGAGGACTAGGCTCATGAAGTTCCTTTAGATTTGGATTAAAGGTTCATGAGGTTCCTAGAGGACTAGGCTCGTGAAGTTCTATTGGATTTGGATTTAAGGTACATGAGGTTCTTATAAGACTAGGCTCATGAAGTTCCTTAGAATATGGATTTAAGGTTCATGAGGTTCCTAGAGGACTAGGCTCGTGAAGTTTCTTTGGATTTAGATTAAAGGTTCATGAGTTTCCTAAAGTACTAGACTCATGAAGTTCCATTGGATTTGAGTTTAAGGTTCATGAGATTCCTAGAGGACTAGGCTCATGAAGATCTATTGGATTTGTATTTAAGGTACATGAGGTTCTTAGAAGACTAGGCTCATGAAGTTACTTTGAATTTGGATTAAAGGTTCATGAGGTTCATAGAGGACTAGGCTCATGAAGTTCCTTTAGATTTGGATTAAAGGTTCATGAGGTTTCTTAGAGGACTATGCTCATGAAGTTCCATTGGATTTGGATTTAAGGTTCATGAGGTTCCTAGGGGACTAGACTCATGAAGTTCTATTGGATTTGGATTTAAGGTACATGAGGTTCTTAGAAGACTAGGCTCATGAAGTTACTTTGAATTTGGATTAAAGGTTCATGAGGTTCATAGAGGACTAGTCTCATGAAGTTCCTTTAGATTTGGATTAAAGGATCATGAGGTTCCTAGAAGACTAGGCTCATGAAGTTCCATTGGATTTGGAATTAAGGTTCATGAGGTTCCTAGAGGACTAGGCTCATGAAGTTCCTTTGGATTCGTATTACAGGTCCTTGAGTTTCCTAAAGGTCTAGGCTCATGAAGTTCCTTTGGATTTGAGTTTAAGGTTCATGAGGTTCCTAGAGGACTACGCTCATTAAGTTCGTTCGAACTTGGATTAGAGTTTCATGAGGTTCCTAGAGGACTAGGCTCATGAAGTTCATTTAGATTTGGATTATAAGTTCATGAGGTTCCTAGAGGACTAGGCTCATGAAGTTCCTTTGGATTTGGATTTAAGGTTCATGAGGTTCCTAGAGGACTAGGCTCGTGATTTTGCATTAGATTTTGATTTAAGGTTCATGAGGTTCCTATAGAACTATGATCATGAAGTTCCATTGGATTTGGATTTAAGGTTCATGAGGTTCCTAGAGGACTAGGCTCATGAAGTTCTTTCAGATTAGAGGTTCATGAGGTTTCTATAGAATTAGGATCATGAAGTTCCATTGGATTTGGATTTAAGGTTCATGAGGTTCCTAGAGGATTAGGCTCGTAAATTTGCATTAGATTTTGATTTAAGGTTCATGAGGTTCCTATAGAACTAGGATCATAAAGTTCCATTGAATTTGGATTTAAGGTTCATGAGGTTCCTAGAGGACTAGGCTCATGAAGTTCTATTGGATTTGGATTTAAGGTACATGAGGTTCTTAGAAGACTAGGCTCATTAAGTTCCTTTGAATTTGGATTAAAGGTTCATGAGGTTCCCAGAGGACTAGGCTCATGAAGTTCCTTTAGATTTGGATTAAAGGTTTATGAGGTTCCTAAAGGACTAAGCTCATGAAGTTCCATTGGATTTGGATTTAAGGTTCATGAGGTTCCTAGAGGACTAGGCTCGTGAATTTGCATCATATTTTGATTTAAGGTTCATGAGGTTCATATATAACTAGGATCATGAAGTTCTATTGGATTTGGATTTAAGGTTCATGAGGTTTCAAGAGGACTAAGCTCATGAAGTTCGAGGTTCCTAGAGGACTAGGGTCATGAAGTTGCATTGAATATAGATTTAAGGTTCATGAGGTTCCTAGAGGACTAGGCTCGTGAAGTTTCTTTGGATTTAGATTAAAGGTTCATGAGTTTGCTAAAGTACTAGACTCATGAAGTTCCATTGGATTTGAGTTTAAGGTTCATGAGGTTCCTAGAGGACTAGGCTCATGAAGTTCCTTAGAATTTGGATTTAAGGTTCATGAGGTTCCTAGAGGAATAGGCTCATGAAGTTCCTTTGAATTTGGATTTAAGGTTCAAGAGGTTCCTATAGGACTAATCTCATGAAGTGCCTTGGGATTTGGATTAAAGGTTCATAAGGTTTTTAGAGGACTAGGCTCATGACGTTCCTTTGGATTCGTATTAAAGGTCCTTGAGTTTCCTAAAGGTCTAGGCTCATGAAGTTCCATTGGATTTGAGTTTAAGGTTCATGAGGTTCCTAGAGGACTAGGCTTATGAAGTTCTTTCGAACTTGAATTAGAGTTTCGTGAGGTTCCTAAAGGACTAGGCTCATGAAGTTCCATTAGATTTGGACTTAAGGTTCATGAGGTTTCATAGAGGACTAGGCTCATGAAGTTCATTTAGATTTGGATTATAGGTTCATGAGGTTCCTAGAGGACTATGCTCATGAAGTTCCATTGGATTTGGATTTAAGGTTCATGAGGTTCCTAGGGGACTAGGCTCATGAAGTTCTATTGGATTTGGATTTAAGGTACATGAGGTTCTTAGAAGAGTAGGCTCATGAAGTTACTTTGAATTTGGATTAAAGGTTCATGAGGTTCATAGAGGACTAGGCTCATGAAGTTCCTTTAGATTTGGATTAAAGGTTCATGAGGTTCCTAGAGGACTAGGTTCATGAAGTTCTATTGGATTTGGATTTAAGGTACATGAGGTTCTTAGAAGACTAGGCTCATGAAGTTACTTTGAATTTGGATTAAAGGTTCATGAGGTTCATAGAGGACTAAGCTCATGAAGTTCCTTTAGATTTGGATTAAAGGTTCATGAGGTTTCTTAGAGGACTAGGCTCATGAAGTTCATTTAGATTTGGATTATAGGTTCATGAGGTTCCTAGAGGACTATGCTCATAAAGTTCCATTGGATTTGGATTTAAGGTTCATGAGGTTCCTAGGGGACTAGACTCATGAAGTTCTATTGGATTGGGATTTAAGGTACATGAGGTTCTTAGAAGACTAGGCTCATGAAGTTCCTTTGAATTTAGATTAAAGGTTCATGAGGTTCATAGAGGACTAGGCTCATGAAGTTCCTTTAGATTTGGATTAAAGGTTCATGAGGTTCCTAGAGGACTAGGTTCATGAAGTTCTATTGGATTTGGATTTAAGGTACATGAGGTTCTTAGAAGACTAGGCTCATGAAGTTACTTTGAATTTGGATTAAAGGTTCATGAGGTTC